>CM040129.1:160914153-161377014 GCA_022559845.1 Amorphophallus konjac | reverse complement strand
GCCCTAGGATAGCCAGAACTGGAGAGGGAACTGCGGCGTCATCCTGACGACGACTCATCCAGGGATGCTATGGAACTGAGGATCACTCTCCAGTTGGAGAGGGAAGACCGTGAGAGAGAACGGGCAGAGAGGGAAAGAAACGCAGAGAGAGAAAGAGTCAACAGTTTGGCTGAAAGGGAGGAGCGAAGGGCCATGGAGGCCCAACTATTCGAACTCCGAATCGGCCTTGGTCTTGCTGAACAGTGGCTGAGAGATGGTGAGGAGCGCTACCGAAAAGCACGAGAGCGTGGCTTTCGTGTTGGTAGCTTCTCTGCTACTTCCGTGGATCAACGCCGGGATGTGGGAATAGGAAGAGGAGTACAGAGCGGCAGGAGTACCGCTTTTCGTAGTTGGGTAGCACCTTTGAGAGTGTTTTGCCCGGAGAGTAGTGGGACGAGTAATGGAGAGAGAGAGGGCGGAACTTGATGTAATTTTTTTTTTTTTTGGTTTTTTGGAATAAAACACAAGGTTTGGTTTGTTTATTTTTCACCTTTGCTTCAGTTACCTGAATCCCTGCACATATCACTGAAACAAACAAATCAGAATTTCTGTTCTGACTTGGCCCCTTGCTCAATAAGCAAATGGTCACTGTGACTGTCCTTGATAACTGGTCAAGGGGCCAAGCCTTTATTTAACGAAGGCAAGGGAAAGATGCGGTGATGATAAATGCGACAGGCAAGCACACGAATGCAAGCGATATTAAAAATGAGATGATGCACGTAAATGCAATCATGCAAAATTGATTTGTTTTCTTTTTATATTTGACACATTTTTTTTTTGTTTTATCATAAAAAGATTTTTTTTGTTTGCAAATATGTACATTTCTCTTTTCCATTTTTTTTTGCTTTTATCATTTCAATTTTTTTTATTGCTAACGCCCGGCAAGCACCCAAATGGCACCTAACCTACGTGAGACAGGGGTTTCTTACTAACCTCCCAGGTATCCTAAGTGCACATCTAGGTTGATTTGGGCCTCTAGACCCCTCGAATGCCGATCCCGCCGGCTAAGACTTACCCTGATGACAATACCGTCATGCCATGCTTAGGCTCCCAGTTGCTTCCGACCACAGGGATTCATCCAAAAGGTGTTTGAGGTAGATGTTTTGCCCGACCCGGGTCTGTTTCCTCACAACTCTAGATGGTATAAGATGGAACACCCTGGAACCCTAACGACCAACCGCGCGACGCTGACCCGGAATCAGACGCCGTCGCACCCATAGGTGACGCGCTTGCATTGGCCTAAGCCCGAGGTTAAACAAGAAGACATCAAGGTGGTAAACAGGGGTCTTGACCAGCCAGAAACACGGAGACTCCTTCGCAGCGATAGCTTTTGCTTTTCAAAGTAGGCAACCAAAATGTGTATATTAAAATAAGGTCGCAGACCCTGGGCAGTTTTCACCTTTCAGAAACTCCATCGAACCTTCATCTTTAGAGGGAGAAGGAAGAGTGTAGGGGATAAACCTCCTGAGAGGACCGGCAAAGCCGTTAACCCGGCGAGCGAATAAGGGCCCATTAACTCTTTCCTTTCGGACAACTTCGGACCAAATCTCGAGCATTTACATTCCACGGCCCCCCTTTGTGGATTCAGACTTTTGCTTTGAGGGGTTTCGTTTATCGCACCAGGCACGGTCACGACCAGGCTTTTCTCTTGATTTTGATTTTGTATTTCTTTCTGTGAGGGAGATATAGTCGTTTGACGTTGGTGGGCTCCCTCTTCGTATGCCTGCGGGGACACTGCCCTCTTCTCGTGCTCTGATCGATGCTCGAGGAAATGGGTCCTACTCTTGCCTTTGGGGTTTGAGTTTCGGTTTCTCATGCTCAGCGTTTTAAGGGCGCCGACTGTCTCATTTGGTCGAAGAGAAAAGAATAAAGATTACAGCTTCCGGAGATCTTCTGGGTGGAGCCCCACCGTAGGTGATGCTACCGATTTTTTTTGAATAAAATACATAAGTGAGCACATGTTAGCTTCCTTCGAGCGAGCATAGGCCGACGTGGCCGGACAGGGATCTCCACGGTTCTGGCAAACCAAGACCCGGTGCCTACCAAGCCTTAATGGGCCCTATCCTAACATGAAGGTTAGATGCAGGGACTTAACTACATGGTGCCTGCCAGGCATCGGCATTTTGAATTTTCCATATTTTTAGTGGTTTTCAATATTTCCTTATTTTTGATGTTTTTTATCTTTTCATCATTTTTTTTTGTTTTGTGCTAAGGGTAGTATTTCTTAAGATAAAGCCCATTCCAAGGGTGGGATAACTCGGTCCCTTCGGCGTTGACTAGCTTGTAGGCGTTGCCAGGGTGCACGGCTTGAATTACAAATGGTCCTTCCCAATTGGGTTGGAGCTTAGAACGCGGCCCTCCAGGTTTGACAAAAATTCTTTTTACGACCATCTCACCGACTTTGAATTTTCTCTCAACGACTTTCTTTTGGTAAAAGCGAGCGAGTCTATTTTGATACACACGCGCGTGTTCGGCGGCGGCCAGCCGCTTCTCATCCAAGAGTTCCAACTGGGCGAGGAGTGAATTACGACGATCGTCGAGGGGAAATTCCTCGTCCAATTGTACCCTGAGAGAAGGGATCAGAGTCTCGTACGGGACTACCGCTTCCATACCATAAGTGAGGGCAAATGGAGTCTGCCCGGTGGGGGTACGGATTGAAGTGCGATAGGCCCATAGGGCTTCGATAAGCTTTTCTGGCCAGTCTGAAAACTTACTAGACTCGCAGGTTTTTTTGATGATTTTGAGCAATGTTTTATTGGTGGCCTCCGCTTGGCCGTTACCTTGTGGGTAATAAGGCGATGAATGATGCAATGCAATTGCGTACCTTTTGCAGAGGTCCTGTAGGTCCTGAGAAATGAATTGTGGCCCATTGTCGGTGACGATCGTGCTTGGGACGCCGAATCTGGCGAGGATGTTCTTCATGATGAACTTGCAGACTGTTGACGCCTTGATTTCCGCGTAAGCTTCGGCTTCGGCCCATTTGGTGAAGTATTCCGTCGCAGTAAGGATGAAGATTTCTGCTTGGTGAGGGAATTGGGATCACCTAGGGGACCAATGATGTCGAATGCCCACATGGAGAAAGGCCATGGGGAGGATATTGGATGAAGTGAGGAAGATGGTGAATGGATTTTATCG
The DNA here is from genome assembly GCA_022559845.1 of Amorphophallus konjac. NCBI lineage: Eukaryota > Viridiplantae > Streptophyta > Magnoliopsida > Alismatales > Araceae > Amorphophallus > Amorphophallus konjac. Next base: position 161,373,840 of record CM040129.1, on the reverse strand, counting down.
GCGTGAAGTTGACACTTGACACACCTACGGACATAGACAGCACAATCCTCTTCCATAGTGGGCCAATAAAAGCCTTGACGAATGATCTTCTTGGCGAGCATCTGACTATTCACGTGGCCACCGCACACACCCGAGTGCGTCTCTTCTACACATTTCCAAACCTCATCGTCACCAAGACATCTTAACAGAATACCAGTAAGGCTCCTCTATAGAGTAGACCTCCAACCAATGTATATTTCTGAGCCACCCTTCTTATGGCTTTCTTGTCCTCTGTGGTGGCCCCTTCAGGATAAGACTGATCTTGGCAATATTTGACAATTTCATAGAACCATGGTTTCTCTTCATCAGCCAGTTCTTCTTCGGCCTCTGCCAACATGAGCTCCCTCTTCTCAAGGATATCTTCCTGCAGGATCTTCCTTGCTATCCTGTCTTTGATGTTTACGTAGGAAGCATCATCGATTGCAGGGCGTGAAGTTTGTAGATGGAAATGGACTTAAACCATCTTCCTAGAGGGAACCTTATGGATGATGCCAACGAGGCGAGGGCATCGGCGAGAATATTCTGATGACGAGGGATATGAACAAAGATCAGTTTGGCGAACAGTTTGGCAAAGGCAGCAGTGAGTTCTTGGTATGGCTTGAGTTTGGGATCGCGAGTGCGATACTTAGTGAGCACCTGGCGAAGGATGAGTTGACTATCACCTACGACTCGCAACTCAGTGATACGAAAAGAATGAGCGAGTCCTAGGCCAGCTAGAAGAGCTTCATATTCGGCTATATTGTTGGTGACTGGAAATTTGAGCTGGTATGCCAATGGGAATGTGAGGCCTTCCGGCGACAGGAGGGCGATGCCGATTCCTCTCCCTTGAGAATTCAGAGCTCCATCAAAATATAGTGTCCACATTGGCTCATCTGATTGGTTGATGGACATTAGTTCCTCATCTGGAAACTCTGATTGGACGGGATCGAACTTGGGAAGAGGATGGTGAGCGAGATGCTCGGCTATGGCATAACCTTTAATCGCCTTTTGCTGGATGTAGGTGATGTCGAACTGAGAGAGAAAACTTTGCCAGCGTGCTAGCCTATCCGTAAGGACGGCTTTCTCCAGAAGGAATTTGATAGGATTCATTCGAGCAATCAAGTGGACCTCGTGAGCCAAGAAGTAGTGCTTCAATTTCTGCACTACCCAAACGAGGGCAGCACAGGTTTTCTCCATGACGGTGTACTTCTGCTCACAGGGATTGAGAAGTTTAGACAAGTAATAGGTTGCCCGTTCCTTGCCTTCTTCATCAGCTTGTGCGAGGACGGCTCCCACGGAGTCATCCAAGACTGAGATGTAAAGGATCAGAGGTTTTTCTGGTTTAGGTGGAATGAGAACGGGTGGACTAGCCAGATATTCCTTCAACCCTTCAAAAGCTTTCTGACATTTAGAATTCCAGTGGAATTCTACTCCTGGCTTGGTCAACTCGTAGAGAGGTCTACACCTTTGTGAATGTTGAGACACAAACCGACGAATAAACTGCAGCCTGCCGATTAAACCTCGGACTTCCCTCAAATTCTTGGGAGGCGGCATATCCCTGATAGCCTTGGCTTTGTCGGGATCTATCTCGATCCCTCTTTTACTCACAATGAACCCCAGCAATTTACCCTGACGACACACCAAACACACACTTTTTCGGGTTCATTTTCAATTGGAATTCTCTTGACCTTTGCAAGACCTTAGCCAAAACTTCTGGATGTTCCATCCTGGTCCTTGATTTCACCAATAAGTCATCCACATACACTTCCAGATATATGTGCATCATGTCATGAAATATGGCCATCATCGCTCTTTGGTAAGTAGCTCCAGCATTCTTTAACCCAAACGGCATGACCACGTAACAATATGTTCCCCAAGGGGTAGTGAATGACGTCTTTTCCTGATCCTCTTCTGCCAAACGAATTTGATTGTATCCTGAAAATCCATCCATGAAAGAGAGGGTTTCATAACCTGCCGTGTTATCAATCAACACATCAATGTGAGGTAAGGGAAAATCATCCTTTGGACACGCGCGGTTAAGGTCCCGGAAGTCGATGCAAATCCTGACTTTCCCATCTTTCTTCATGACCGGGACAATGTTCGCCACCCATTGAGGATAAAGAACGACTCTAATGAACCTGGCTTTGTGGAGCTTATCGACCTCTTCTTTCATTTTCAAAGCCATCTGAGGGTGGAAACGCCTTAACCTTTGTTTTACCGAGATGGACCCTGGTTTTAGGGTTAAACGGTGTTCGACCAAGGTTGAATCCAAACCCGGCATATCCTCGTAGCTCCATGCAAACGTGTCCTTATATTCCTTGAGGACCTCAATTAATGCCTCTTCTTCAGAGGGTGGTAGGTTGTCACTTATGAGGATGATCCTAGGATCTTCCTCAGTCCCCAAGTTGACTTCTTTGGTGGATTCTTCTACGGCGGTTGACGGCTCGTCGAATCTCCTCATTCCGCTAGCGTATGCGCCCGCCGCATCCTCATATTCTTCACCCTCATCTTCAGTGGGGCATTCTTCATTCGTGATCTCGTAGACTCCATACCCTTCATCAGATGCACAGTCGCCCTCGCATTCTATTTCGGGTAGCTGGATGGGATTTTCTAACAACTGGGGGATGGCAAGAAGGGCCTGACACCTGGCGGCCAAATCCAGAAGGAATCGACGAGGGATCTGCCTACCCTTGGATTTCTTCCTAGGTACTACCCTTGGCCTATCATTCCTAGATTGACTGACAATATTTACAGAAGAAGAGGAAGACGAAGAGGATGGTGTAGAATGTACAGGAGAAGACCCCTCAGAGGAGGGGTAGAAAAGGTCGCTCATCGGACCTCGGACGGGTGGTCCGCAAGGCGGTACGCACCCGTGGGAGATGTAGGAGGTTTCCTCAACGAAGATGTGTTGTTGGGGAGTTTGAAAATTGACGTTTTTTTTTTCGTTTTCATTTTTAATGACAAAGCAGTGAAAAGAGATTGGAGGAGAGAGAAAAGGGGTTATGGCTAGAGGATTGTGAGGCTCATAGAGCAGATCATGGTTGAAGACCTGACGCGGGTTGAAAAGCCCGCGTAGGTATGTAAGCAAAGAAGGGGACCTGGGAAGATCATCAGACAATTGTCTGGCCCAGGAAGAAGATATCAGCAAAGGCTGAGACGAGTGGATGGAGAGGATGGCGGCTAATGAGCCGTCGACGGCAATGTTGAGGACGGACGAAGATCCGTCGATGACAGAGTCCTTCTGGCGAGGACGAGGATAGTTTGGAACCTTGGCAAGAGTGGTAATATTCTCTGGTATTTCGGAGATCAGTGGTGGTCCTTCAAGCGGTGGAGACGAGAACATCCTTTCCAGTGCAACGGAAATGTCCCGTATGTCGAACCATTTGTCCCACTCGCATTCCGGATCTTTGATCTTGCCTCTTTTGGTGATCCTCGGACATTTTTCAGCCAAATATACAGCATGTGATCCCCATGTGCTTCTCGTGGGTGATCTCCCATCTGAACAACGGGTCCTCTGTTGAAGTGGTTTGATAGAGTCCACGTGAGGGGCTTCCAATCTGCCTTGAACGGTCCTTTGAAGCCTAGGCCAAACCTGCGATTCGGCCTAATTTCCTTTGGCGGTTTGAGCATACCCTGTGACTGTGCGCCCAGACCCTTTCCTTGTTGATAGCCGATGTTCCTCATAATCTCCCAACCTTTGGAGTGAAAAGGGAGACATGATGTTGCGGTTGCCCTGACCGGCTCCTTTGGTGCTAGTGGAATGTGAGATGGATCACGCACGTCCAGCAGTGATAATATGGGCCGATGAGATGGCCAAACGGAGGGCAGAGAGGTGTTGATAGCATCCACTGTGTGAAGGACCGGTGTACTGACCACTTTAATAATTCTCCCATTGTAAGGAAACTTCATGCACTGATGGTTGGTGGAAGGCACAGCGTCCATGGCTTCGATGTAAGGGCGACCCAGTATAGCCTTGAATGTGGGGTCCATGTCGAGGACATGGAATTCCGTGGGAATTGACATGGGGCCTAGTTCTGCCTTCAGAATAATCATCCCCTGCGGCGGCCTTTTGCTATTGTCATAAGCCGTGACCGTGATCGAGGAAGGTCTTATTTGTTCCTCGTTGACCCCACACAACTGAAGAGTGCTCATGGAGATCACATTTATGGATGCACCCGTGTCCACAAGACACGGGTTTATGGATACCCCATTAATTTTTATTGAAATGCACAATGCATATTTCCGAGCTTCCTTGGGAGCGAGCTCGTAGTTGTGGAACATGATGGCCGGTTGTGTGTCTGTTGGGGTCAGGACGGTCGAAATCTTCTCCACGGGGAGGTCTTCATTAACCATGACCTTTTGAAGATATTCCATCAAGGCCGCCTGGTGGGATGTGGATCTTTGAAGTAGCTCTAGGATGGAGATCCGGGCAGGCGTCTTGTCCAAGTGTTTCAGTAGATCATACTGTGTTCCAGGGATAGCTCTTTCTGGTTGTTCTGCATCATCCTTCTCTGGCTGAGATTGCTCGGGATTCTGACTGTTGTGGGGGAAAACCCTGTGGAAAATCCTTCCACTCCGGAGCACCATTGCCTGCGGCTTTTGTACCTCTGTGGGGGTAGCAGTGGGTTTTAACAGGGGTTTGAGGGGTAGTAGTGGAGGAATGGTTGATGAAGCAGGGGTGATGACGGGAGCAGGGATTCTGATGAGGGGTTTGTTAGGTGGAGGCATGGCGGAGGTAGAGGGGATATCGCGCGGATTATGAAGGATAAGGGGTTTGGAAGGTGGAGGTGGAGGTAAGGTTTGAAACGGGTAAAGGTTTTGAGGTGGATGGTGGGTGATGAGTGGTTTTGAAGGCATTAGTGGTGATGTGGTGGAGAAAGACGGGGTTATGTATGGTGGACGGATGATAAGGGGTTTAGAAGGCGTAGGGGTAAATGTGGTAGAGGTGGATGGTAAAGTGGGGGAGTGGGAGAAGGTGAGAGGGTGTGAAGGCGTAGTAGAAAGTGTCGGTTGATAGGAGGTCGGGGTGCGGATGAGAGGGCGTAATGGTAGTGGAAATGGTGAAGGCGATACCGATGCGGGTTGATGAGAGAGAGGTGCTACCCGGGCAAGGTGAGGGGGTTGCATGACGATAGGGTTGGAGGTATAAAGAATGGAGGTACTTTCCTGGTGCCACACCTGCTCTCTCCCGACTTCCGGGAAGGAGGAGATGGGGTTAACCTGATGATTGGGCTGTTGGTGCTCCGGTAGTGGATTCTGGATTATGCCCATGTCGGGCTGTTGTTGTGGGGCCTGCTGAGGCTGCTGTTGTTGTTGTGGTTGCTGCTGCTGCTGCTGTTGTAACTGCTGCTGTGGCCTCTGAGGAGGTCTCCTAGCCTTGAGAGCCGCGACGTACCGTCTCATCTCATCCCAATCTATTTGATGTTCATCATTCATATCATGGATGTAATCTTTGAAATGGAAGCAGTAATCCACTGTGTGTCCCGGCTGCCTGTGGTAGACGCAGTATTTGGAGGTATCAACATTGGGGGGCCAGGCGGGCCTTTCTCTGGGTAGGGCGAGTTGGTTTGATGCCATGAGGGCATTAAAAATATCTGCTAAGGTTTCTGGCAATGGTGGATAGTAGGCTCTCTTAGGACCGAGCGGCCTCCTTTGTTGCTGTTGGGGACCATAGTTCCCCGGGGGTGGAACTTGGTTGTACTGAAGCGGTGGTTGTTGTTGCTGAGGTTGTGGTTGTTGTTGCTGGGGTTGGCGTAATGGAGGCATATTATCCTGGGGTGGATTATTTTGGGGTGGAGGACGGAGAGGGAAAGGACCTGATTGAAGGGGTAGTCGGGGCATTTGTTGAGGCCTTGGGTTGACTGCATAGTTGGCATTGTTGACCGCACTGACTTGCTCATTTGTCACGACCCCTTCTGTGGCTCCGCCCGGGACACCAGCGCCTGTCTTTCTGACCACTTTGGGCTTCGGCGACTCAAACATGTTCATGATGGGGGAGTCTTTTAGCTGGGTTTGGATGTATCGGGCCCTTTCATAGAGTTCCTCCATTGTAGTAAGTTTATTCATGGCGAGGACGTGTCTGAACTGCGGGGTTGCATTAGACACAATCATTTTCACTTGTTCGGGCTCGGAGAGGGTATCCCTTATTCTTTCCGCCAGAGACCTCCATCTATCAGCATATCGGACAAAATCCTCGTCGGGTTTCATCTTTTCGGCCACTAGGTCGGTAATGGAGAGTGAGGGACCGACCCTATCCCTATATTTCTGCAAGAACCTTCTCTGCACTATTTCAAAATTCTCGGCCTCGCGGGGCTCCAGAGAATAGAACCACTCAAGCGCGGGACCATCCAATGATCTCCGAAAGAGGTATGCCAGGGACCTCTGATCGTTTTGCCAATAGGAGGACTCATACATGAAGTCCTTGAGGTGAATGAAGGGGTTGCCGGTACCATTGTATCTGCGGTACGTGGGCATTTCGGAGGGAGGAAGATGAATGACGGGGAGGATTGGCAAAGCAACCTCCGGGGTGGCTTTCACGTCCACCATTCTTCTCAGATTTTGAAACTGCTCGTCCATGCGATTGAACCTATTGAGGAGCGATTGGGCGAGCTCCTCTGGGGGTGAAGGTGGCACTTGCCATTGGGGGAGAAACTGTCTCCCGGAGACTTGAGGGGGAAACCCGGAATGAGAGGGAACTGTCGGACCACCGACAGTTGGCCCTGGCTGAAACGGTGTGTGAGGAACACCGGGAGTTTGAGATTGTGACGGGAATTGGAATGAGGGAGGTTGTTGGCTCGCTTGTCCTTGAAGCGAGGGAGACTGGATGGCTTGCGCCAATGAAGGAGATGGAATGGCCTGCACGGACTCGTGGAGAGGTGCGATAGCCGGAGTTGACTCCTGGGGCGTGGGGGAAACAGATTTCCCCTTTAGAATGGCCTGGAAGGCCCGGAGCTGTTCAGAGGTAAGCTCCGTGTTGGCGAGGACGCCCAGTAAGGAAGTGATATCCTGTGGCGGGGACGTGTCCCCGGCAATAACCTGCACCTCATGCGAGGGGTCATGAGAAGGACCCGAGTCCATAGCATAGACTCGCGGGTCGGCTGTCAAACCACGGCTAGGGTGGTTCTCCTCAGAAGACTCGTGAGACATGCTCACAGTTCTCCCAGAACGCAAAAACATACACTAGCAAGTAGGTAGCAGAGATTATCAAACAAGTGGATGCCTTTACGCCCTTTTTTTTGTTTTGATTTTGATGATTTTTTTGTGTGTTTTTAGCGAGATCCGAAGTTCACACAAGATAGGGACCCTAGTTTATTTTTGTTTCACCGCCGTGTCAGCTAGGGTCTCTCGTCTCACCACGAATGAAATGACTAACTCGGGGAACTTCAATGGTACAACCAGCCCAGTGAACGAAGAGGAGATTCTTCGATGTCGGGGACTTACGGAGGTCCCAGTGTAGGAGATTCTAGTCCGTTGAGAGGAATTCCCAAACGGAGAGTCCTTCCTTCACCGGGAAAGGGTGATCCTCAAAAAAAATGAAAAAAAGGATAGAAAAGAGGAATGGATGTATGCAATGGAATGCTGACAGATATATGGAGTGGGAAAACAACAGAAATAACAAACATATAATAAACAAAGAACCAATCAGAACTGACGGTGCTGCCGTGAGCACAACGGGGGCGCGCGCGGGCGCCAAGGTGGAGAGGCACGGGTGGTGCCGAACTTGCAAGGGTAGCCGAAGGAAGCAGTAGACGTCCCACCGTGATCGCCAATCTGTGAGCGACGTCACGCGGTTCGGAGTTCGATGGAGCGGGGAAGAGGATGCGGAGAGCGCGCGGGCTCCTCTTTTTGTTTGTTTTGCTGTTTGCTGCAACACAGAGATGAGAGAAGAGAGAGAAGGGGCCACCACGGGAGATTGCTCCGGCGGGGCGAGCGGGACAAGTATAATATAGCAAGATATGGGGTTCAAACGGCCATAGCGGGAAGTGACTCGCCGCGACCTCGGGGGGACGGGAATGGTGCAGAAATTAAATAACAAGAATTGAAACGGCCATTGGGGAAGTGACTCGCCGCGGCCTCGAGAATATGAGCAGAATATAGCAGAATATAAAAGAGAATATAAGAACAGAGATTTAAACGGCCATTGGGGAAGTGACTCGCCGCGGCCTCGAGAATATGAGCAGAATATAACAGAATATAGAGAGAGTATAAGAACGGAAATTTAAACGGCCATTGGGGAAGTGACTCGCCGCGGCCTCGATGATATGAGCAGAATATAACAGAATATAGAGAGAATGTAAGAACGGAAATTTAAACGGCCATTGGGGAAGTGACTCGCCGCGGCCTCGATGATATGAGCAGAATATAACAGAATATAGAGAGAATGTAAGAACGAAAATTTAAACGGCCATTGGGGAAGTGACTCGCCGCGGCCTCGATGATATGAACGAAATATAACAGGATATAAAGAGAATATGAGAACAGAAATTTAAACGGCCATTGGGGAAGTGACTCGCCGCGGCCTCGATGAAATGATGTGATCGCCAGGGGCCGAAAGACCCCAAAATAAGAAAGTGATCGCGCCTACCTCAAGAGCGGGAGATGGCGGGTTGCTTCTTCCTCTCCTTCCGGCCGGCCGACGGAGAGGGCTTTCCTCGGCTACCCTTGCAAAACAACGACAAACAAATGACAAGTGGCTTAGAAAGATGAATGTGTAGTATTCATATCCTTGCAATAAAAATGACGAAATAACGGGAAGACACACACCTGGTTGGTGTTATCTTTTAAACCCCTCTCGGACTCGAGTAGGAGGAAAATGAGATGATGGATGCGAGATGATGAATGCAAAGAACTACGAAGAAAAGGAAAGAGTTGGCTTATTGGATGTGCCGGTGGTGAAATTCGGCGGAGCTCCGGCAGCGTGGGGACGACGTAGAAGCGCGGTGGATGAAGACGACCTTCCTCTCGCGAGCGTGGGCACCCGAGAAGCCGGCAGAACCTCCACCTACAAAAGACCCCACGGGTTAGAAAAATGACTCCGTAGCCTCTGGGCTCCGGCAGCCTATCGGATCACTGCTTAGCTCCCCTAGAACTGAGGGGGTGGGCCTCTATTTATAGAGCTCCGGAGGTGGAGGCGTCCAGGACCCTGGACACCTCCATCAGGGCCGAAATAATATTTTATTCTATTTTTATTGATTTTTTTGGAATACTTTTGTGGAGGCGTCCAGGGTCCCGGACGCCTCAAGCAGGTCCACCGAAAACCGACGACGGCCGCACGCGGTTCGGCACAACGCGTGGTGTTGTGAGCGGCGCCTCGTGATTCAGAAATGGGCGCGTCCAGCTGACCGGACGTCTCTATAATTTGGATTTTTTCACACACGACAAACCGTCGTTCGGTGGCCGGCGCCGTGAGGGAGTTGATGGAGGCGTCCAGAGGCCTGGACGCCTCCAAAAATATATTATTTTATTGTTTTCTTGTCTTTTTATGATAGGGCTGGCATTTTTAATTTTTTTATTTGTTTTTGTGGAGGCGTCCAGGGGCCTGGACGCCTTCATTAATATATATATTTAAATTATTTTTATCTTTTTTATGCCAAGTGGCATTTTACAAATATTTATTTATTTTTGTTTTTATGGAGGCGTCCAGGGGCCTGGACGCCTCCATTAATATATTATTTTTTTATTTATTTTTGGGCCCTGAGAAACATAAATAAAATAAAATAAAATATGGGGGCGTCCAGGGGCCTGGACGCCCCCATTAAGACCCACCCGGGTCCTCGGATCAGGCGTCGGTGGCCGCCCGGTAGACCCCCTTCTTGATTCCGGAACCTCCTGATGCGTCCGACTGGTGTTGATGCCGTCCGAATGTCGTGACGAGACGATTCCGGATGCCGAAAAGGGCGGAAAAAGACTCAAGAAAAGGAAGTACTCAAGTGATTCAAAACGCGTAAGCCGTCGCGGGGCGTTGTATAGTAATATGAGACTTTCTCAGGAGACGTCAGGAATGGCGTGTCTACACCGCTGTCGGTGCCGACCTTGTTCCCCGGGGTCCAGTGCCAGCAGTCACATGGCTCAACGTGGAGGACTTAGACCGAGAGCATGCGGAGATAGCCGTCCTGGCCGAGTCATCGGGGTCTGACAGGGAGACTATGGACTTCCGCAGGCTTGCCAGAATTGAGGGCGGCTTTACATTCGACCGGGCCGCTGGAGAATACAGGAAGGATTTCCCGAAGGACAAACACCTCATCCATTTTCTGAAGCATTTTCGCTCACGGGAAGGGCGAGACTTCCGGGCCGTGAAGAGTGCTGAGCGGGCCATTCTACAAGCCCGGGACAGTTTATTATACAGTGTCCCCAGGAACGTCTCGATGTACCTGGTAGGAGAAGCCCGGGAGTGGAAGCCAGTCATGGGGATCGAGGGGGTACTACCGGCCGAGGACAAATTGGTGCGAGCACCTCAATTCACCTCGGCAAAATGGGACATGTCCGGCTGGAAGGTGCATGGCGAGTCGCCCCGATTTGGCTTATTCTTGGCTCCCCTAAAATGGGGCTACAGGGAGGAGCCGTTTATCTTAGATTGCATGGCCATCAGATTCAAGTATGAACTATCACTAGGCTGGTTCGGGGAGCTGAAGCTTCAAGATGCACACAGCTTCCGTGAAGGGGCGGTGGAGTTCACCGAGTACGTACTATTCAACTACACCCCACTGCTGGTCCGAGCTGGTATTTATCACAGCGTGTACGCCTCCCGCTACGGCTACCCCATCTCTAAGGGTCTCTGCTGTGGTATGATAGAGGTATTCAGTGCTGAGACCAATACTTTTTACACGGTGGAAGGCGAAACTTCCCTGGACCTGTGGAGTCTCAGCCAGTTGAGCGGCTTGCCCATTGACGGGGAGCCTTACGAAGAGGTCTGCCTCCCTGACCTGATCAAAGATGAAACCAACGGGGACGGCTACTATTCTCTTGGATATTCCTACCGGTATCTCATGAAGGCGTACCGGGAGTTATACCAGTTGGCGTACGGTGGGAGGCAGCCTCCCCGTGGGGACAGAAAGAGGGTGCGTATGACCCTGTGGCTGTAATACTTCTATGACGGGCTGAAGCAATACGAGGAATTTTCCTGCGTCGGCACCGCCGTTGCTCGCAAGAAGCGTGCGAAGCCCAAGCTCGATGTGAAGATCCCCCCCTGGGGGCGTCGGAGCGGGCCCAATCTGATGGGTGTCGACCCGCAGACTCACTGCGCCGCCTATCTCGCGTACTGGCTGTGTTCGTTTGCCATGCCATACGGGGACGAGACGGTTATTCGGCCGGATGCCATATACCCGGCGTGTCAGATGGCGTGGGGCATCAAGCTATCCCTGTGCCCTGCCGTTCTCTGCCTGATCTACAAGGCGTTGGGGGACATCAGTACTCATCAGTTCCCGAGACAAGCCCGGTACATATGCCCGCTGCATTTCTTCAATGCGTGGGTCTGCTCGCTGTTCCCCGAGTTTACCCCGCGAGCTCTCCAAGACTGGGGTCTGGTGCCGAGGATGCTGGAGTTTGCCAGCGCAGAGCCGGGCTCTACTTCCATGCGGATGTATGACATTCAGGGCCGGTTGACAACCGTTCCCCGGGACGCAGCCATCACTATTCATTTCTGGACGCTGGCCGCGCATTCCATCCCTCTGGTGAACAATAAGAGGGAGTGCAAAGACGATCAGGTGGAGAAGTATGTCCACCCGATCAGTCAGGAGAACGTGGTCCGCCCATTGCTTGAGCCTGAGCTGAGAGATTGGGCGCTGTCTATTCGCCCAAGTGTGCTGGCGTTTAGAAAGGGGGACAATGTGCTGCTGGAGCCATATTACCCCTTTCGGTTTGGCCGAAACTTTGGATATGATCAGCATATCCCTGTCTATCATGCACAGTTCGGCTTACCTTCCCGAAATCTCTGGGGAAGTTCGGTCGCCGAGCATGCCAGAAGCTGGTGGGATTTCTTCCACCGGGCGGACTCTGCCACCTTCAGAGTGCCAGCCCCTGGTCGCATCCCCCGAGTGACTCCAAAGTATATAAAGTGGTGGAACGCCCGGACGGCCTTCTATCGGCTACACAAGATCGACTGCTGGGACGGGGCCGAGAAGAAATTCCTGAGCAGACAGCCGGTACCGGTACTTGATATTGAGCCGCAACATCTCCTTCGTCTCAAGAACAGGCAGGATAAGGAGGTGGTGGCATATCTGGCCGCCCGCCGTGAAGCTCGGGAAGCGAGGCCAACACCGAAGGTGGAGCTACCCCCGGTGGTGAAGGATAACTACAAGAAGACCCTGAGGGACCTTTGCCGGATAGGGAGTGACCGTCTGGAGCTCATTAATTATCCGCTCCCCATGGAGGAGGAGGGCACCCCCGCAAAGAGCTGGCGTCCAGAGAGGGACCCGATCTGCCCATACCGCACGTTTATGAGGCGGGAGGAGAGGAAGCCCGAGAATTATAAGGACACCACATGGCTGTATGTCCTGCTGCGGGTGAATGGGCTGAAGATTGAGGATCAGACGGCCACCATCCTGAGCAAGCGCCTGCACGTCCCATACTATTATGCCGACGGGTGGGGCATGGACCACTTCAATCTTTTCTGCCACCTCTCTTCGAAGAAGCATGCAGATCTGGTTGCCCTTACAGACCGGTGCCAGAAGGTCGAGGACGTATGCTGGCTGGTCCGAGAGGCGGCGCGTCGGGACATGGAGCCATCCCTGAGCTACTGGCCAATAACACTTCGGTTGTACACCGGTCCTCACGGTATTTAACCTTTCCATCTCCTTTATTCTCATTGCAGTGACCTTAGCAGGTTATCGGATGCTAATCATATGCGTGTGTCTATTTTGACATACCATCCCGACAGCGTGCAAATGGCGATGTACCGGAACTTCCTTCGGCTCGTCCAGAAGCCCGCCTATTTTGAGGCGGTACTACCAGCTCCGACTACGGCTCCCCTACCCAAGGCTGCGAAGAGGTCCCGGGCCAAATCGCCTGTGAAGAAGGCGGTAGATGCTGCTAAAGCGGCCAAGCAGCGGGACGCTAAGCGGTGAAAAACCGAGGCGGCTAAGGCTTCGACGACCACTCCTCCGGCGTCACGAGTTCAGTCTTTTGAGGAGTTTGAGGTCGCTCGGACTGAGCCGAGCCAACCTGCCGGTTAGCGTCTGCAACCATCAGCGTGCCTTTTAAGTCTCTTTTTTCTTTATTTTCATTTTGAAGCAATGCCTTGACACCTGAATGCTTTCTTTTGTCTCAGCCCCTATAGAGGAGCCCACGCCCACGCCTGTTCCTGACGTGGAGGAGCCAGTTCCTGCGCCCGCCCCCAATATGGGTGAAGCTACGGCCGTAGCAGGGGCGACTTCGGCGCCGACCCTGACTCCCCTACCACGAGCCAAGGGGAGATCCAGGGCGGAGTCGCCCGTCAAGAAGGCGTTGGCTGCCGCCAAAGCGGCCGGGTGGCAAGCGGCGAAGCGAAGGCGGGCCGAAGGGTCCCCGGCTCCGTCGGCCGTCTCCCCGGTGGCTTCCATTCCGTCTTTTGAGGAATTTAAAGTCACTCGGACCGAGCCGAGCCACCATGCCTGTAATGCCCCGGGTTTTTCGGATCCTCGTTCGTGGGTCCCGGATCTGGTTTCTCGGAGTGTCTAGCTCCATTGTGTCCGAAATTTCGTTTCGGACATCTTTCGTGTTCGGATCGGCGCGATCCGGAGTCGTTTCGGAGGCCCGGAGGCGTTCCGCGGCTTTTTCCGCGTGTGTTTTCCGATTCCCGGCGTGGGTTTCGGCTTTCCCTTCGGAACCTCGTTGCGGGTGAACCGGGCCGTTCACCAGGGCGCGAGTGGTACCGTTGCGATCGGTGCGCTCCGAGGATCGTGAGGGTGTAATTTTCTATTTTTCTGGATTTTTCCGATTTTCTGGATTTTCCTATAAATAGCTTTTTCTCTCTCTCCCCCTCTCATTTCTCATTTCTCTCCCTCTCTCTTCTCACGCTCTCTCCTCTCTCCCTCTCTCTCCGGCGGCCGACGGGGCGGAGCATGGGCGAGGTGGGGACGGCGCGGGCGAGGCACGGGCGAGGATGGATGAGGATCGAGGCGGTGGAGGCGCGTAGAAGCTCGGCCGTGAGTTCGTGGAACGGCGAGGCTTCAACGGCGTTTTCTTCGTGGATCGGCGTCCACGGTGCGCGTAATCTTCGGTGGAGGTAGGGTGATGGACCCTCAGCCCGTGTACTTCCTTTCCCGCGAGTTTCGTAGGCCGTGGTGAGCCGAGCGGGCTAAACGGGGCGTTTTGGGCAAAATGCATGTTTTTGGGGTGTGAACCGGATCTCCCGTTTTATGGTGTTTTTGGGCGATCCAGGGGTTTAGATGCATGCCTAGGAGCTTGGGGGAGGTTTCCCCTTTTGTTTCCCCTTCACCTGGGGGTGAACGGGGCGTGGCATGGCTTTTCCCGCGGTTTCCACCGTTTTCGGGCACGGACTGAGAACGCGCTAGCCTTGGGTAGCGCGTTCTTGAAGGTCGCGCTGTCCCAATAGGGCTCGTTCATCGGAGAAGATGAACAGTGAGGCGGTTCTTATCGCGCTATGGGGTCCTAGCGCGTTCTGCCCTGTCGCGCTAGGGGTCCCTAGCGCATTCTGCCTTGTCGCGCTAGGTGATCCTAGCGCGATCTGTGCAGTCGCGCTATAGGGATATAGCGCGATCTGTCGTGTCGCGCTATAGGTGCATAGCGCGTTCTGCTTGAACGCGCTATGGACCTACAGCGCGTTCTTGGAGGTGACCAGCCGGGCTGCCCGGGGCGGGCGGTCTGCGGCTGATCGTGCTCCTCGTGGGCCGTGTGTGCCTTGGACACCCAGTGGAGTTTCGTGACCGTGTTTTGGGGTGTCTGGAGGTTCCGTTTACCTCGTTTTGCGTGCCCATGCGCTTAAGGGTCCGGGTGACCTTTTAGCGTCCGTTCGCATTGTGTTGGTCTCCGTTCGACCCGGTTGTGACCTAGTGGTCGACCTTCGGCCTTGTGAATATCCCGGACACCCCATGGGTTCTGTGTCAGTGTTTTTGGGGTGTCGGGAGGGACCGTGTTACCTCGATTAGCATGCCCATAGGTGTGGTGGGTCCGGGTGACCCCACGTGTTCCGGGCTCTTGTGTTACGCTTGATCGAGTCACCGTCTGTCGGTGTGTGTGCGGTGGGGTCTCCCCCGCATGCCGTGGGTTTCTCTGGAAGGCGATTCCCGTGTGGGCCATGTGTTTGGCCTTGGACAGTGAGTCCAGTTGTCCGGCCTGGGGCTGGAGGTTTCCCGCTTGCTTCAAGATGGGAAATCGTTGTGGCGGCTTGTGTGCTGCCTTGGGAATCGTGCTTCTGTGTTTTCCGTGTGGCCCGTGTGAGTGGCCTTTGTCCCTTGCGTTCCCTTCTCGAGGGAGTGGTCTTGGCAACTCGTGTGTTGTCTCGGTATTCGTGATATCGTGGTTTTGGACCTGGAGATTGGACTAGATTGATGGCCTTGTGCTGTTGCGTGCAACGGTCTTGACCCCGAGTCTTGTGACTCAAGGACCGTTGACTGTAGTGCGTTTAGAGGACTGTCCAGAGTCTAGTGGCTTAGTGCCACTTGAGTTTTCTCGACTCTCGCGCACGGTGCGTGCGTGGCCGTGGACTGCGAGTCCTGTGTCTTCTCCGACTGTGGTCACCGTGTGACGGGGCCGGTACGTGGGGTGTCCCCCATACGTCATCGGATGCAGACGTTGTTTTCCGTTGAGAGTCTACTCCTTCAGTGACCCTCCACTAGTCGTAGCCTGCTTACACGCGAGTGGTCCCACCTGGGAGTAGGTGGAGAGGCTTACCTTTCAGACGGTTTGTGGACCAGTTACCGTAGGCCCCTCTTCGGTAGCCAGAGTCCGGCTACGGGGGAAAACCGGTCTGAGGACCAGACCTAGTGACGCAAGGTCTGTGTGTGCACACGTGGTTGGGGGCGGTTGGACCCACGTCAACGGGCGTGACCCCAGCTAGTTACTTGTTTGTGGTTACTTGTACGGTGTTCGCGCCTCGGGTAGGACCTACCACGTCAGGCGGTTCACCTGCGGTGCGGTGTAAGACGTCAGGGGACGCTACCGGCTGTGCTTCTAGTGGGCGGTACTCCTGTCGAGTACGGAGTGACAGACTGTCAGTCTCTGTGTCTTTGACCTTCGGGTTTTTGGTCGTGTTGACCGTTGAGTCCTTCGGCTGTTTTGCCGTGACGCGTGTGTTGGTCTTCGTGTCATGAGTCTAGCGCTAGTGGCTTTACCGAGGTTCCGTCTTGTGGTGCGGTACCCGCGATCGGATGGTCGGGGTTGCACCTTGGACAGCGTGTCCAGGTCGACTGTGTCCGGGGGACAGGCCTCTACGGCGTGGTTGCCGTGTGTTCTTACTTCGGTTGGTGGGACTAGCGTGGTTCGGTAGCTTCGACTGCGTGGTCGAGGTCTGCCTTCTGGCAGTAGGAGTAGCTGTAGTGCCGAGTTTTGACCGGCCACCGGTCTGCTGTTCCTGCTGTAGTCGTAGCTCTCCTTTCCGCTACCGCCGTTGTTTCCGGTTGGGGTTCCGCGGGATCCCTGCTGAGTCTCTGTTTTGGAGACTTATTCCCTACTTTTCAGGTGCAGCGGTTCTTCCTCGTGGTTCGAGGGTGCGGAGCGGAGGTTCTCAGTTGCCAGCTTGCCGGGCCGAGTGTTCACTTGGCATGTGGTACGTTTTACTGCTTTAGACTGTACTTTCTGTTGGACTGGACTCTGTTGTCGCTGTGGTTGTTCTTTCTTTCAGCTTGTTGTTGTTGGTTGTCCTGCTTTATTTCCTATTTCTTTGTGCCTCCACACTCCTTTTAGCCCTTCCGAGCCCTCCCGGCTCGTGGGCGGCGGTGCGAGTCTCGGGTTATCGGGCCTTCCCGGTAATCGGATTCTCGGGTCGTTACAATGCCGGTGAGGCTTACCGACCGCTGACATCTTTTCGGATTTATTTATTTCCCGGGTGAGCCCTTTATATGCATGTGACCATTGCCTCTCTTCCTTTCAGACGGTACGGAGGAGCCGGCACTTGTGCTGATCCCAGGCGAGGGGGCGACTACGGCTCCCGAGAAGGCCTTGCCTGCCGAGGAAGCCCGTCGGTCACCCCGCGCTGTAGGAGCTGAAGAGGGTATTTATCTTTGTCGGCCTAATTGACTCCTTTCATTCTTTGGGAGCCAACTGGGTTTAATGTGACCCGTCTTTCTCTCTCTTTTTTTTATACGACAGGCGCAGCTGGGGCAGTTACTGGGCTATTTGGGCCCCGCCTGCATCTCCCGGTGACGCAGCAGTACATGAGGAAGAGGCTGAAGTCTATCGTACCCGCCTCATCCAGCCCGCGGGAGGATGCGCCAGTCATTGACCTTGAAGAGGATGCTCCTTTGCCGGCGAGGGCAGAGCCTGTGGCGGTCGAGTCTTTGTCGGGCAAAGAGGTAGATTATAACTATTCTTCCGATGAAGTGGCTTCTGACGAGGGCGCGTCTGAAGCATCGGGGCCGCCCAAGCCGGTCTTCAAGGCCCCCCTTACTTGCTGGCTCCTCAAGCTTTATGGGGAAGGCTGCTATAAGTGTGAGCTTGCTTGGGCCGGACTCCCCCCCCCCTTTTTTTTTCCGTAGTCACCTAGTGACCTTGTTCTTGTTATTCCCGAATTTTCAAGAGCTTATCCAGCCGGAGGTTGTGGGGAAGGCCGCTTCAGTCGCGCCGGTCGACCGCCTGGCGGGAGCCGCTGCTGGCATGGGCAAGCTAGCCCTCTTGTTCGATGCCCTTCAACAGGAGGCGTCCGCGGAGCCTTTAAGTGCTACCGAAAAGGCGGACGAGCCTCTGGAGGAGGGGGAGATTGCGCCCGAAGGCAGCATCATCCTGGTGGCCGAGGTAAGCACGTGGGTTTTGTGGTCCCTTTCCACCTCTTGTCTCCGCATGATTTACTCCAGATGGCGAGTAGCTGACTCCTCTTTACATGGTCAGGCAACGCCGATGCCGGGGAAGACGTCTGGCCGCGTCCGGAAGGCCGTCGCCAAACGGAGACCGGCCATCGGCCCGGTAGCGGCGGAGGAGTCGGCCCCGGTCTTGGGCCCGGAGGTGGAGAGCCTCGCGGCACTCGTGCAAGCGGGAGGCATCCCCCACATAATAGTTCTGCTTCTGCCTCTTCCGAAGCTTCCGGCCCAGATGGAGGACCCGTTCTTGAGGCAGATATTTGCGGGGCTTCGCGCACACCTGGAGGGGTCACAGACGCAGGGGAGGGGTCGGCCAGTGATGGCTGCGGGGCCGGCCTTGCTTGAAGCCCCTCCTTTGCCTGCAGCAGCGGCACCCGCATCCCCGTCCAGGGAGTTGGTGAGGGCGCCAGATGGCTCGACGGTGATCTTGGCCCCTCCCCTGGCGGTGACCGGCCAGGGACCCTTTGTTGAGCTACGCCGACGAGAGGACCTGACTCTCGCTCTTCCATCTTCCTCGGCCGCGGCGGATGCTGATTTATGGGCCGAGATAGACAGCTCTGTGGATTTTGTTCCTCCGAGGGTACCCTCGGTCAGTCACACCTCATCAGGCGCACCGGTCCGACAGATGTTGGTAACGTTGCGGGCGATGCTCTTGGCCGATCCTACCCTATCATATCGGGAGGTGCACAGTATGGTGACGCAGCTGACCGGCGAACTGCAAGTGTTGGGCTGCCCACTGGGGGAATGGTCGCGGCGGGTTCTGCTGTTGCTGAAGTATGTGAAGCGTCGCGATTCCTCGAGACCCAGGCTCCTGACGATTGCGCCGCCCTCGATGCCCAGGCAGACGAGTATTTACAGACCTTGGAGGCACGGCGCCATGATGAACAGCGCCATGGGAAGGCTCTCGGGGAAGGCAAGTGCAATGTTCGCTCCCTTAAGAGCCGAATTGCGAAACTGGAGAGCTACCTTGCCGCGGCCAGGTCTGACCTTGCCGAAGCCGAAAAAGCGATCGAGACGGAAGGCGAGGCTCTCGCCGTTGCCTAGGACGAGACGGCGTCCGTGGAGGCGGAGCTCGCTCGACTCGAAGAATGGAGGGGCCACCTGCGCGACATGACAAACTTCCCTTGCGTCGGGATCCTCCCTCTCGATGACATCTTCAGGGGCATTGACTGAGCGTCGCTCCCTTGCTCCTTTTTTCTTCTCTTCCCCCTTTCCTTTTTTGAGATGTGATCCAGGGGTATGCCCCGAAGCACATGTAGTTTAACCTTTCTTGAATAGAACAGAGCATTTACTACCTCGCATGCCCTTTCATTGTGCGTTCCTCCCAGGGGGAATTTCTTTTCTCCTCCCTTCTCTTTTGTGTATACTGTCTTCTTCTTCCTCTTTCATGCTTTTTGCTGTGACAAAACACATTGGCAGGGTGTAAATCTTCGCGGTGATTCGCTCCTGGAGAACCAGGCAGGGACCCACGTCAGGGCACGGGAGAGTGCTCGCCCTCCCAGGGGGAGGACGAGGGAACCACTCCATCATACCGAATGAGCGACTCACTGGTCTCGCCATAGTGTTGGAACCGCGCACTGGCCTCAGGCGGGGAGCCTTGGTCAGAGACCGGGTCCCTCGTTGCTCAGAGGGGACGGGGAGAAGAGTTTGTTTAGTCAATGACCTGGACGGGAGATCCAAGCCAAAGGGGTACTCACCGCCCGTGGAGGACGGAGAGAAGAGTTTATTTAGTCAATGACCTGGACGGGAGATCCACGCCAAAGGGGTACTCACCGCCCGGGGAGGACGGAGAGAAGAGTTTGTCTAGTCAATGGCCTGGACAGGGGGTCCAAGCCAAAGGGATACTCACCACCCGGGGAGGACGGAGAGAAGAGTTTGTTTAATTTATTTTAGTATCTCCGCTGATGCGGGGCGGTGATTGGAAATGGGGGGCGTTCCCTCTTCTTCTTGACTTTTATTCTTTCCTTGCCCTTTTCTCTTTTTCTTTCTTTTCTCTCTCTCTCTCTCTTTTTTCCTTCCTCCTTTTTTCTTTTCTTTTTTTTTGTTCTTCTTTTTTTTCTTTCCCTTTTCCTCTTCTTCTCCCCTCTTTTTCTTCTCTCTTTTTCCTTTCTCTCTTCTCTCTTTTTTTTCTCTTTTTTTCTTTACTTTCCTCTTCTTTTTTTCCTCTTTTTTTTTCTTTTTGAAAACATGTATAGGGATCAAGTTGTTCGGGCATCAATCACGCAAATCCGCCCAAAATAGGGCGGAGAATACTATTATTGATTGAATTGGGGTACTGGAGCATGGTACAGTCTCAAGTGCTTTCCATTAAGAGGCGGGAATTGAACTTCCCCGCGGTGGTTGACAATTACATAGGATCCGCCTTCGTAGACTTTTTGGACTACGTAAGGTCCGAGCCTGTTCTCATTCAGCTTGCCCTTGGGGTTGGCAGCCATGAGATCTCTTCTCTTGACCATGACAAGGTCACCCTTCTTGAATTCGCGTTCCTTGACAAGCTTGTCAAAGGCGCGTGCAATCCGGGCCTGGTAGACCTGAATGTTCTATTGGGCCTGAAGCCGTTTTCCTTCCAGACTGGAGAGTTCTTCGAGTCTTCGCTCGACGTTGGTCTGCCCTTCAAGGACAAGTCCATGCTGAATGGCGACCCTGAGGGAAGGTATCTCCAGTTCAACGGGGATGATTGCCTCCGAGCCATATACGAGAGAGAAGGGCGAGCAGCCTGTTGGGGTCTTGTATACGGTCTGGTACGCCCATAGCACCTCGTACATCCTTTCTTCCCAGTCCCTCTTGTTAGAGCTAATAGTCTTGGCCAGGAGAGTGCAGAGTGTCTTATTAAAAGCTTCGGCCAGCCCATTAGCCTGTGGATTGTAAGGAGTCGATGTCCTCCAATCAATTTTATATTTTTCTGCCAGCCGGTAGACCTTCTGGTTGCGGAAGTGGCTGCCGTTGTCTGACACAATCCGGTCGGGCACGCCAAACCGGAAAATAATGTTACGGCGGACAAACCTGACCACGATCTCTCCGGTGACCTCCCGTAAGGCGACAGCCTCTGCCCAGCGGGAGAAGTAGTCGGTTGCCACCAAAATGTACTTGCAGCCTGTGGAAGATGCAGGTAAGGGACCCACGACGTCTGTTCCCCACTGGGCAAACGGCCAACTGGGCGCGGTTGGGTGTAACTGCACGGGGGGCCTTTTGGGTATGATGGCATGCTCCTGACATTTTTGACACGACTTAGCATATTTGCAGCAGTCGTCGAACATTGCAGGCCAATAGTAGCCGAGCTTTTTTATTTCAATCTTCATTTTCGGTCCCGCCTGGTGTGCACCAGCTGTCCCGGCATGGACCTCCATCATGACCCTCCAAGCTTCCTCAATGGACAAGCATCGGAGAAGTAATTTCTGCTTGGCATTGGCCACCACTCGGAATAATATTCTGTTTCGGAGCTGATAAGAGTCCTTAATTCTGATTAGCTTGATCTTCTCTTCTCTCTGCTTGGGCAGCTCCTAGTACTTGAACCACTGCATCAGGGGGTCTCTCCAGTCAGGTAGGCCGACGGCTTCTGTTGTGGTGACTTCTAGCTCTTCTTCTTCTCTTCTGGTTCTTCTTCTACCATGCTGGGCATCTGGCGCTGGTTTATTACTTGGATATTGAGAGATCCATCTAGAGGCACTGCCAGTGAGCTTGCCAATTTTGCCAGGACGTCAGCTTGTGCGTTCTCCCCTCTGGCTACGTGGCCTATCTCAAGGAGGTAGAACCGCTCCATGAGCCCCTTCGCCTTAGTGTGATAAGGGAGCAACTCAGGTTTCCGGACGTCGAACTGCCCCTGGACCTGCTTGACGACCAGCAGCGAGTCGCCGAATACTTGGAGCATTTTGATCTCCATTTGGAGGGCCACCTGGAGGCCGATGATCAGAGCTTCATACTCTGCTTCATTATTTGTGCAGGGCTTGCTAATGCAGCAGGAAGTGTGCAGCACTTCTCCGTCTGGGGATTTGAGAACGATGCCGGCTCTGGCCCGTACCTTGGCGCGTACGGACGTGGTCGCTTCTATTCTCGAGGCCCCGTCAAAGTATAGTTGCCAGATAACTTGTTGGACCAGATCCACCTCCAGTGTCTCATCCTCGGGTAGCTCTGTGGCTAACGGGGAGTCTTCGGGCACAGGGTGTGCTGCGAAGAAATCCGCGACGGCTTGTCCCTTAACGGCCCTTTGCGGCACGTAGGTGATGTCAAACTCCATGAGCAGCACGGCCCACTTGCCAAGGCGCCCCTTTGGGACTGGCTGGGAGAGAATGTGCTTGATATGATCAGCTCTGGATATTAAACTCACTTCATGGGACAGCATGTAGTGCCTCAACTTCTTGACTGCGAAGACCAAGGCAAGGCAGACCTTCTCAATCGGGGTATACCTGGCCTCCGCTCCCACCAATCTCTGGCTGAGGTAGTAGAGAGCTTGCTCTTTCCCCTCATCATTATTCTGGGCGAGCATTGCCCCCGGTGAATATTCGGTGGCCGCTATGTAGAGAATAAGCAGTCTGCCTTTGGCAGGTGCCCCCAGAACTGGCAGGGTCTTCAGGTACTCCTTTAGCTGGTCGAACGCGTGCTGGCATTCGTGACCCCAGCTGAAGGGTGCATTCTTCATCATCAGTCTGTGAAAAGGTTGGCAGCGCCCCGACAGGTTGGAAATGAACCTACGGATGTAAGCTAAACGGCCCTGTAGGGACCTCAACTCTCCCAGACTCTTCGGAGGGGGCAGATCCTGAATGGCTTTTATCTTGAAGGGGTCAATCTCCATCCCTCTGTGCCGGACAATAAAGCCGAGGAACTTTCCGCTGGACACGTCGAAGGCGCACTTCATGGGGTTCATCTTCAGCCCATACAGCCGGAGCCTTTGGAAGATGACCCTGAGGTCGCTCAGATGTTCATCTCTCCTCTTAGTCTTGACAACCAGATCGTCGATGTAGCATTCGACCTTGCTATATAGCAGCTCGTCGAAGATCTTGGTCATCGCCCGCTGATATGTAGCACCGGCATTCTTGAGGCCGAAGGGCATCCTCTTGTAGTGGAATACCCCATTGGACGATCTGAAGGCTGTGTGAATCTGATCGTGATCGGCTATCCAAATTTGGTTATAGCCGGACGATCCATCCATAAAGGACAAGGCCTCGTGGCCAATGGTTGCATCAATCATCACTTCGGTGATAGGCACCGGGAAGTCATCTTTTGGGCAGGCTTTATTCAGGTCACGGAAATCCACACAAATTCTGATCTGTCCATCCTTCTTCTTCACCGGTACGATGTTGGCCAACCAAGTGGTGTATTGGTTTTCCGCCACGAAGCCGACATCTATGAGCTTGTCGACCTCCTTGCAGATCTGGCTGATCAATTCCGGCCTCATACGCCGGGGAGACTGCTTCACTGGTTCCACCTTGGGATCAATGGCCAAGATGTGCTGAGTCACCTCGGTGTTGAACCCGGGCATTTCTTTATAGTTCCAGGCAAAGCAATCCCGAAATTCTTGCAGCAGCTTTGTGTATTGCTCTCTCTCCTGTAGGGGCATAAGAGCACCCAGAAAGGTCAGCCTGGGGCCACCTTCTGTGCCAAGGTTGATCTCAATCAATTCGTCGACTGTGGCCTGGCCGCCATTTTCAATTTCCGGCGGGACTGGCGACAAATCGACAAAGTCCTGGTCTTCATTGTCCTCGGGCTCGAGGACGCCATCCCACTCTTCTTGTTCCTCATGAATGGGCGTGGAGGCTGCATTCGCCGCGCACTCCTCCTGGACCGTAGCCGCCGGGTCCGTGGGGTCCGCTGGTGTAGAAAGGCACAGGGCCACCTCGGGGTCTTCTGTGTACTCATCATAGACAGCTCCGGCGGGGGCCGGGGTAGCCGCATCTTCAGGCGCCTGGTACTGATGGACACGGTATAGGCTCCTGTTCTGGGGCTATCCGCCACGTGGGGGCGTGGCGGGGCTACCACATAGTCTCCCATTCTGAGCTCGTCCCTATTAATGAGGTCTTGAGCAATGTCTTTGAAGACATAGCAGTCTTCGATGGCGTGGCCCAGCATCTGGTGGTAGGGACAAAACAGTGGGTCCCCATTCCTTCGGGTGTCCTGCGGCCTCTTGGACCGTGGGAGGGAGACCTTGCCGTAATGGCAGGCCCAGTCAAAGATACCCCGAGTCTTCTCTCTTGGGAAAGAGTAGGGCTTCTGCAGCTTCTCTTGGAGTGTCAGGCCTCGCCTGGTTGGCCGCCCGGCTAATGGGCTTGCCGTGTCTCTTGTTTCCCTTCTTGACCAGACGGGGACATCAGGACTGGTGTCTCGGGGCCGAGACATATGGCCACCCCACGGGCGGAGAGAACCTTGGATCAGGTCAGTCACTAGCGAGGTCAACTCAGCCAGCCGTGCCTTTAACATCCCGATTTCCCGTTGCTGCCTATGGTACAAGGCGTACATGACGGGGTCGTATCGAGGAGAATTCGGAGCATGGCCCATGCTATTGCTCTTTGCTTCGCCAGCAGGCCGATGTGAGGGCGTCTCGGTGGTGTGACCCTTCGAGGTTGGTCCCTCAGGGAAGGAGGAGGTCTCCCCCGTGCAGCAGTGGCGGAGGGGGTTCCAAAGGAACACTTCTTCGTCTTGCGCCTCCTCAGCCGGAGACCTGAAATATACATCTTGGTGGGCTTCCCGCAAATCTACAATTTTCGCGGGGTCATCATCGGACAAGGCCAAAACTGATATCACATCAGCTTCGTAATAATCTTCTAGTGAAAAGCCCAGACCGGGGTGCTTGGTGATTTGCAGCAGCCACCGATCCAGGTTTGGTGGGCTCTACATTCTTTCAAACATTTCCTTCCGGCTGGAGGGCTGGTAGGGAGGAATCTTCTGCTTTCTGACCATTCTGGCTGCCTGGTCGGTCATGTGGGGGAGTCCCGCAATGGGGACGTGCGGGTCATGCAACTCGTCAGGAAACCGGCAATCATCGTCTTCCCTGACTGGCTTTTCCCCGGCAACATAAAAGATAGTGGATGGCCCCTCCGGGTTAGGCACTTCAAAAGTTCTCAGCTGCTCCGCTACTTGACAGTCAATTTCTGTAATGGGCTTGATGATCCCTGGCGGGACTCTGACATCCTCCAGCAGGTCTTCGAGGCAAGGCGTCCCCGGTGTAGAGTAGATGGCGAGAGGGGCTGCCTTAAATACCCCCCCCCTCTTGTGCAATGAATGGTACATGTGGGGGAGCCACATAGCCTGGGGGTGGCGGAGGAAACCAGCCTCCTGACTCCACTTTCTTCTTTCCCTTGTCTCGGGCGTCTTGGGGAGCTTGCTTCGCCTTCTCTAGATATAGGTTGGCATCTGACAGATGACACTCAAACACCTCGAACGGGTGGAGATCGGCGAAGATTCTGACTTCCTTCCCCTCACAGGGGTACTTGATGCATTGATGCAGGGTGGAGGGCACCACCCTGTTCTGGTGTAGCCAGGGCCGGCCAAGCAACGCCTTATAGGAGGTGTTGGAGTTGATGACGTGGAACTGGACCTTGGTGGTAAAGTCATCAAAGGTCAAGTTGAACTCTGCAACCCCCATGGGCACCTCGCATTTCTGGTTAAAACCGGCAATCTTGACATTTTTGACCTCAACCAGGTGCACATCAAAGTAATGCTTTTGGTACACCCGATAAGGAAGTATATTCACTGCTGCCCCTGGGTCGATCAGGACCCTGTTGATAGGCTGGCCGTTCAAATGCCCTTTCATGTAGAGGGGTCTGTTATGGCTACAGGTGGGCAGGAGCATGTCATCTTCTGTGAAAGCCACGGCCACCTCAGGTGATATCTCTGCTAGGCAGGCTTCAAGGTGTGCTGGAGTCTGGAGTGCGGTGATGATGGCTCGCCGCGTTTCTTCGTCCAAGGACAACATCTCCCATACAGTAAATCGGGTCGGGATCTTCTTGAGGTGTCTGACTATTCGGTCGGCAGCCCGCACCTTGAGTAATTTCATCTCCTCGGGCTTGCCGCGCCTGCCCCCACCTTGGAGCTGGGATGTTAGATCAGGGGATGCCTCGTCTGCGGGTTCTGTCACAGCCTGTGGGGCCGGCGGGGCCTCCTCCTTTTCTTTCATGAATTCGGCGAGGTTTGGGATGCCGTTAAATTCTTCTTCCGGCTGAGGGGGAGCCGCCGCTGGTGGAGCTTGGGAATTGCTTGCTTCTCTGATCGAAGGAGACCCTTGGGAGTGCGCCCCCCCTGCTCGGGCTAACATGAATTCGGCGAATGAAGGGGTGCCTTGGCTCCTGGCCCCTCCGGGATAGAGACCCGACGGAGGAGGGATCTCGGTGCCTCGGACCTCAGGGTCGGGAACCTGGTATGGTTGTTCTCCCCTGAGCATGATGTTGAGGTTGTCCTGAGGAGGGCGCCCCCACCTCCTTCCCGACCTGGTGGTGTGTTGGGAAGTGGACACTTCAGCTTGATTCACCTCTGCCGGCTCATGGGGTGGCTCTTCTTCTTTTTCTTCCACGGAAAGGGCAGTGTCAAATAGCGCCGAGAGGGTGTTGCAGGCGACGACGACCTCCTTTTTTTTCTTGCCCCTAGGTCTTCTCTTCTTCTTCTTCTTTCCTGCTGCAGCCAACGGCTACTCTTGGAGAAGTTCACCCCACAGGGGAGGCTCTTTCTCTGCTTCAGCTTCTGTTCCTGGAGTCAGTTCGAGTGATTCGAACTCCTCCCAGGGAACATACTCTTTCAGCTCCACGGGCTGGATTTCGGACTGTTCATAATCTTCGAGCCCATCAATAATACCCTGGAGCCTTTCGACCGCCGGGCTGGTCTTATTATGCATCCGCAGCGGGAGAGAGCTCTTTTTGTTGTGAGTGGGCCGCTTCATGACCAGCCGAGGGGCCGTGTCGTGGCAAATCGGGCTCGCCGGGGGTGGTGCAGGCGGGGGCGTCACATCCCTCAGATGAACTCCTGGGGTGGGCTGAGGGACGCGTGCTCTTCTATTCTTCCTGGGTGCAGTCTACCAACCCCCTTGGTCTTGAGCCAGGGCCGTGATAAAAGTCTCGTAAGTGGCACGGGCGCAGGCCTCCGGCCACTCCTCAGGCAGCTCCTGGTATAACGAGACCATGTTGACGGTGGAGGTTATGCTGGGCAACTCATGCGGTTGCGGGGGGTCTACCTTATGCTCCCCCATGTCCAGTTCCCCGTTCTTGATTAAGGATTCAATAACATCCTTGAAGACATAGCAGTCCTCAATGGTATGCCCGAGCATCTGATGGTACAGGCAGAAGCGCGGGTCGTCTTTCTTCTTCAGGTCGCCGGGCCTCTTCGGCTCTGGCAGTGTGATTTTGTTATAGCTAGTTGCCCACTCAAACAGGAGCTTAGACTTGTCTCGGGAGAAGGAATATAGCTTGTTTCTCATCTTCTCCCTCAGTGAGGGGCCCTCCCGCCGTTCTGTGGTTCTGGGCGGAGGAAGATTGGCAGCTCCCTTGGCTTTCTCCTTCTATTTCTCAAAGGCCTGAAAATCTAGTGTGTGCACCTCAGGGGGAGCTGGTTTCTTCTCGACATGTCTAGCTCTCTGGCTTGATGCAGCCGGGGTGGAAGAATATCGGGCGAGAAACGCCTCGATCTCGGCTACCACATTATTCAGGCGGTCAAATGTCTTGACTTCGGTGCCGATCATCCTTTCCAGGATTTCTTTCTTAAGGTTCTGCTTGCAGATTTGCACCGCATCCTCCTGGTGCGGGGGACGCCTGCACCTCATGCTGAGGTTCCTCCATCTTTTGATGTAGTCGAGGGCCGACTCATCATTCTTCTACCTTGTGGCGTAGAGTTCTGCCACAGTGACTTCCCGTTCTGCAACATAGAATCTTTCTTTGAACTTCTTCTGCATGTCGGGCCAGTCAACAACAGACCCGGGTGGCAAGCCGGAGTACCACTCGAAGGCAAGCCCGGTGAGTGTTGAGCCGAAAAACTTCAGAAGGTAGGCCTCATCAGCAGCTAGATCCCCCATGATGTTCACATAATAAGCAATGTGCTCCCTGGGAGACCCTTGTCCATTGAACTTTTCGAACTTCGGTGGCTTGGTGACGCCAACCGGCAGCTTCTTCGCGGCATAATGAGCCGGGTAGGGCACCCGGTAGACGTCGAACGGCGTCTGATCCCCGTCGCCTCGCTCTGCCAATTTCATGTCTATCATTTGTTTAAGCATCAATCGGCTGACTGCTGCTGGATTGACCGGGCTCGGATAGAAATGAGCGGGCTGCACACTCGGGGTGGCCAACACGGTCGCCTGGGGGGCCATGGGGGACCCTTGGGAAAGTAAAGCCTGTGGCGGGGCCGGTGCCGTGTAATGTGCCTGTTGCGGGGGCGCACCCCCGAGAGGGTTGAGGGTTGCTGGAAGAGCTGCTTCTGAAGATTGCCCCCTATCCCTGGGTGCTTCGGGCAGAACCTCGGTCTGCCAGGACATCGGGGGTGGTGTGTTCCGCTCATTCAGTTGCTTTTTTAGTGATTCAATTTCTTACTGGAACTGTTGTATCATGAGCAGCATTGCCGGGTCAACTGTGGGGAGACTGGGCATGCCCCCTGTCTCTTCGGCCGGGGCATCCTCGGATGATGTAGGGGGTCCGCCGCTCGTGTCGCCGGTGGTGACTACGTTGGCCGTGAGGGCCGCAAGGGGTTCTTCAGGGAAGGTCCCTTCAGCGCCTGTCTGTGCCGCGTTGCCTGCCGCTTTTCCCTTTCTGGTGAGAGGCCCCGGCCTGGTGGCGAGTCTGGTCATTTCCTCAGGATCGGTAGGCAAGGCCCCATACTGACCGCGAACCCCTGCCATATTGCAGGTGAAGGTTCTCCAGTTCTTGTTTCTCTTCGTCGCCCTCCTGGATGATCTCCCTGGGAACACCAGCCTATCGAAGACCGATCGTCGGAGTGGTGCTTCCTCCCGGACAAGGGACTGGCACGGCTCCTCCGAGCGATTCCTCGACTCTGCACTGGGTGCGGGTCGGGCTCCTTCTTCCTGGAAAGCGGAGGCTACTGTCCCCAGCAGTCTCTGGCGACCCAAGGGAGTGCTACCTGGGCCCCGGAGGTAGTTTCTCATGCCCTGCTCGATCCCTTCCCACTCTTGGTCGGGGAGAGCAGCCTGTGGTTGCGTGCTGATGGCAGCGGCAGGAGGAGAGTAGGCCCTGGGTGTCGGGCGGGCAGCATTGTATCGGCGCCCACGGCGGCGGTGGTAGGCATTCTCGGACAGCACCGGCATGACGGGTGCTGGCTGGCGGGTTGGGGTCGTTAGTCCGACCCTTTCATTTCTTCTGGCCCTCCTCGGGCGGAAAGTACTAGGTCCCGCCTGGGCGGGTGCAGTGGGCTGGGCCTCCTTGGGGACCCAAACTTGTTTAAGTTTGGCCGGCCTGCGAGCCGGCGCATTCTTCGGCACTGCGGCCGGGGTTGCGAGTGTCGCCTTCTCTTTCAGCTTCTCTAGTCCTTGAAAAGAGTTGCGGACTGGGACAGTCGGGACGACGCGGTCAGGTGTCTCCTGGGACCTCTGCCCGTCCATACGGACTCGGAGGGTCCCGACGGCCATAGATTTCCCGGAGTTAGACATGCGGCGCCCCGAGATGGCGCTAGTATTGTTCCTCCGGAGCCTTCTCCGGTGAGACGCCGACCCTTGGTGGGATGGGCCAGCAGTCTGGTGCACGTGGTGCACATTGCAGCTTAGCGTCGTTGTCGGGACGCCGTCGTTGTTCTTGGCCACAGCTTGGCCGATAACAGCTTCAGTGGCCCCCTGAGCGGGAGCGTTGGTCTGGGGCTCACCGGGTGCCTTCACGTCGATGATGTTGACAAAGGCCACCCCCAATAAGTTGGGGAAGCCCACGGTGGGAGGGAAGCTCCCGAAGTTGAGGGGGACCGCCAAGTAGCCGCCTCGAACGTGGTTCTCAACGACCTGAGGGATGCAAGTGACAGCCATTATCGGCACCATGACGTGATTTTTCTGCATTCGAGAAAGTAACGCAATTATTATTACAAGAAGGGGGCCGTAGGGCCCCTAACTCCGGCAAAGAGATGAAGGGTGGATCCGTCCCACCGGGCGTGCCAGACTTGTGGACGTACTTTTCGTTCGATAATTGTTTTGTTGTTCGTTCGTTGGTTTATTGAGTGCGTGGGCGTGCCAGTCACCGGAGTGCCAATTTATTCGGGCTCCGAAGAGCCCATGGTGCGCTCGACCTGACTTCGTCAGATGATTGTGTGGTTCGTGTCGGGACCAGATCCCGTCATGCCATAAAGGCCACGACGTCATTTACATCCCCCATACGGGGGAACACCCTTGATTAATTGCCGAAATTAGGGGCCCTGCGGCCGAAAGGAATAATACTAACTGCGCGAGAAAGGGGCAGGAATAATTCACACTAAAGATTACATCAGGATGCGAGCCATTGGCCATGTCGGTCGCTCGGGGACCTTTTCATATTCGGACATAGGTCCGTAATAGAAACGCGACGGAAAACCAGGGCGAATCCGTACAAATGTCTACCGAATGCACGTCAATTTAAATGACGGCTCGGAAGGGCTCCGGGGGGCGAGAAACGGATCCGATCTGATTGGAATGTCGGCCCAAAACTAGGTCGGGCCTGGACATGTCAGGATGATTCCCAAGACTCGGGCCCGGCATGGAGGGGGCGGCATTATTGTTCCCTTTTGCGTTGAGTCGTGGGGAGAGATGAGGCTGCCCTGTGGGCCCTAGCATTTTTTTTATCTGGGATTCTAATTAGATGTTCCTCTCTTTCCTCTTGCTATTTATTACTTCTTTATGCATTTGTCCCAGCTGATTTCCCCTTTTTTATCTATTATTATTATCGTCATTTTCTCACCCCCACCCCTTTTACTATTATTATTACCGCTGCACATTACGTTTGTGTTCTATATACGCTCAAATTTCCTTAATTATTATAGACTTTTTTATTGATTTATTTATCATCATCACTATTATCACCAATATCATGAGATAGGGCCACTGGGGAGTGTACCGGCAAAGGGAATGCCAAGCGTGCCGGTGAGGGCGCCCCAAGGTGGTGTACCGGTGAAGGGGGGAAACGGAGGTGGCTTTGAGTGGAGTGTGCCGCTGGATGCTGGGAAGAGGTGTACCGCTGGAAGAGGTGAAAGTGCACCGCTGGAGATGGTGAGGTGTGCCGATGGAGGTGGAGAAAGGTGTACCGCTGGAGGTGGAGAAGGGTGTACCGCAAGAGATAGTGAGGTGTGCCGTTGGGGGGGGGGGGTTGAGAAGGCGTGCCGCTGGGGATGGAGAAGGGTGTACCGCTGGGGGCTGGTGGGTGTGCCGCTGAGACTGGGGCGAAGTGTACCGCTGGGGGTGATGATTTAGGGTGGGAAGTGTCAAAGAGGATCCGCTCTCCCTTTGTTTCTTTTAAGGCTTTTCTTTTCTTCCTTTCTTGATTTTCATGTAGTCTTATATAAATTTCTCCTTTCCTTTATTCTGTTCAACCTCTTCTCGCGGGTCGGATGTTCGATCTGCCATGTTGTTAATCGGTTCAGTCCTCATCATGCCGCCGGCAGTATCTTGCTTAGTCGGAAAGTTTTATCATTGATCATTCCATTCGTTTGTTGCTTCCTTTTGCCTTTTAGTGTCTTGTTATTTTCTGACAAAAATTTGGCAGCATCTCCCCTTGACCCGAGCGTAAGGGAGATAAAGGGAACGCGCCCACATGGAGTGGTGGAACCCAACTACTGGAGGTGGGCGCCCGAGGGCGGCGACACCTTAGTAAAACTTCGGAAAACACAGAAAAACGACGAGCCGAAGACCACTCGGGCCAGATAGGGTGGACTGGGGGTCAGCCAGGGCGTACCGGGCTAGGGTAGGGCCAGGCGTGCCGCTGAGGCACTAAAGGGGAGGTGTACCGCTGAGGGGCTGCTATGTGTATACCGGCCAAGGGCCGGAACGGTGTGTCGCTGGAGGCCGCTATGGTGTGCCGGCCAAGGGCCGGAAGGGTGTGCCGCTGGGGGCTGCTATGGGTGTGCCGGGCAAGGGCCAGAAGGGTGTGCCGCTGGAGAAAGATGCAGGCGCACCGAATCAGAGCTCTAAAAGGGATTGGCCTGCCGACTATTGGGGCGGGGTGTTAAATCGATCAAACGCACAGAGGCTTCCGGCAAGAGGGAGAAAGGCTAAGGGGGCAGACACTGATGAAGGTACTGGGCTTCGGAGGAGGAGGTTCGTGACCTCGAACCGCTCAAGATGGCACCACACCCGGTGGAAATCGACGGCATGAGTGCTGAACGCAAACACCGGAAAGCGATGGGAATGACGGCCAAACATGCTGTGGTCTAAAACAACGAGACAAAGAGAAAACCCACTGAGGGAGGGGGGAATGATCTTCATTCATGGGAAACAAAGGGCCGTAGCCATCCATGTACATTACAAAGCACGCACGAGTCAAGGCTACGGGCAAGAAAGAAAACCAAGGGACAAAATAAAAGGAAGAAGAAAACAAGGAGACAACGGAAGAGAAGGTGTTGGGGATCGAAGCAGGGACAACCGTCCACTGCTCTTTCCCCCACACCTTCCCCTGCTACATCCAGCTCTCCCTCTCTTACTCTCTTCTCTTTCTTCTCGTCGGTGGCTCTTGTTCGTCTCTTCTCCTCGTATCTCCTCTCTGCCTCTGTTTCTGTCTCTGTGTGTGTTCTCCCTCTCCGTTCTCTATGTCTGTTTTTTTTTCCTCTGTCGGAATGGGAGGGATTTATACTCCTAGCAGCGGGAGCCCTCGAGCACGGCAGCCGCAGGCGAGAAGTGCTGGGGTCATCATTGCGTTTGACTTCTCTCGTCTTGGGCGTCAGGGGAGTAGCTTGCATGGCCCAACCCCTGGCCGACACCTCGGACAGGCTACTGCGCGCCGAAGACGTAGGGCATGGGCGGCACGTCGTTCGGCCGTTGAAAAAACCTTCACGCTGTGCCGCTGACGGGCTTAAGAAGTGTGTCGCTGCAAGACACCATAAGCATGCCGCTGAATAGGGCAAAAGGCATGTCGTTGGAGGTTGCCCAAGCGTGCCGCTGAAGGGGGGCAAACAGCGTGCCGTTGAAGGCCCTGAAGAGCGTGCCTCTGAAGACCCCCCCTTGGGGGTGTACCGCTGAAGACCCCCCCGGGGGGTGTACCGCTGAAGACCCCCCCGGGGGGTGTGCCACTGAAGACCCCCCCTGGGGGGGGGTGCCGTTGAAGACCCCCTGGGGGGTGGGGGGGTGCCGTTGAAGACCCCCCCTGGGGGTGTGCCGCTGAAGACCCCCCCCCCCCCCCCCCCCCCCCGGGGGGGTGTACCGCTGAAGACCCCCCCTGGGGGGGTGTACCGCTGGGGCTTGGGTGTGCCGCTGGGACTGACTTGGGCCCGTCTTGAGCACGAGTTATGGCTCGTTTGGTTTACTTCGGGGGCCACGGATTGTGAGCTTTCCGGGGGTTGGTTTCTCTTGGTTGTCGTGACTCCGGGGACGGCTTCGCGGCAGTGTGCATATTTGGGGAGTCCGGATGACCGGTCTCACCGGGGCTTCTTTGTTGGGGGGATATATTTGGACCGGAGTACCCAGACGAGGAGAACAAACAGCAGAGGAGGAAGAAGAGAAAAAACCAATCACACAAGAACACACACATGGATTTTTTACGTGGTTCGGAGGTAAGATGCCTTCCTACGTCCACGGCCGCAACAGGATTCCACTAGATGATCACCAACAAGGTTACAATACAAAGAGACAGCCCGCCCTTTTATACTAGGAGATTAGGGCGTCATTAATCAGGGCATTAAGGACAATAATACCCCTGATAAACAGAAACCCTCTTCCGGGATACATTAGACGCGCATGCTCGCCTGTCCCACCGGATGCTCTCCTGGGACCAAGTATGCCCTTCAGCGGCTGCAGATGCTCCCCTAGCATCTGTCAGGTTAATGCATTGCTAGAACCAGGTCGACACTTCTTCATGCAGGTCGACTTGCCTTGAGCCCGCAAAGCATGCTCTCTTGATGCTAGTGATGCTCTCCTGAGGCAATGAATGCCCTCCAGAGACAGCATATGCTTCCCTGCTAGAACCCGGACAGCATATGCTCCCCTGGAGCAGCGATTGCTCCCCTGGCACTGAAGGATGCTCCCCTGGGGCAGAAGGATGCTCCCCTGGAGACAGCATGTGCTCGCCATGCTCACCTGACGCTGAGAATACTCCCCTGAAGCAGCGATTGCTCCCCTGGAGCAGTGGATGCTCCCCTGGGGATAGCATGTGCTCGCCATGCTCCCCTGAAGCAGCGATTGCTCCCCTGGAGCAGTGGATGCTCCCCTAAGGCAGAGTGTGATGCCGTGCAGAGGCACACGAACAAAAGAGTTCTGACTCCACACTCTAATAATCTCCCACTTGGAGTTTGAACTCCAAAGAAAGTAAACCTCTCAATGTATTAACAGTAGAAATAAACTGCTACGGCATCCCTCCATCAATCATCCATGGAGGCCAACTGAGGACTTGCACAACCTCAATTTCTCTGTGGTAACCACCTTGGTTAACATGTCTGCTGGGTTCTCTGCACCAAGTATTTTCTCCAGCAGTAAAACATCATCTTCAAGCAGACCACGAATGAAGTGATACTTCAGTTGTATGTGCTTAGTCCTTGCATGAAAGACTGGGTTCTTGGCAAGGTGAATTGCACTTTGACTGTCACAAAATAACACACTATTGCTTTGTTCCTTGCCCAACTCCTTCAGAAAATTTTTCAGCCATACCATCTCTTTGCTAGCTTCAGAGATAGCAACATACTCTGCTTCTGTTGTTGAGAGAGTAACAACCTTCTGAAGTTTTGAAACCCAACTTACTGCAGTGCCACCCAAGGTGTAAACATATCCAGTGGTACTTCTTTCTGTGTCCAGATCACCACCAAGATCTGAATCAACAAAACCTTGTAAGGTAACATCACTTTTCCTGAAACAAAGTGACTTGCCTGAGGTGCCTTTTAGGTATCTCAGAATCCATTTCACTGCCTCCCAGTGTTGCTTGCCTGGATCTGCCATATGTCTGCACACAACTCCCACTACATGTGCTATATCCGGCCTGGTACAAATCATGGCATACATCAGACTTCCTACAGCTTATGCATAATGAATTTTCTTCATGGACTCATACTCTTCAGCAGATTTTGGTGACTGCTCTTTAGACAGCTTGAAGTGACTTGCCAAAGGAGTGCTAACTGATTTTGCATCCTGCATGTTGAATCTGCTCAACACCTTCTGGATGTAACCTTCTTGAGATAGCTTCACAGTGCCAACTGTTCTATCTCTCACAATTCTCATCCCAAGAATTTGCTTTGCTGCTCCTAAGTCCTTCATAGCAAATTCCTTTGATAATTGTATTTTCAGATTGTTAATCTCTGTCATACTTGATCCTGCAATAAGCATATCATCCACGTACAACAATAATATGATATAACAATTATCAAACTTCTTAAGATAACAACAATGGTCCATATTGCACCTAATGAAACCATTGTTACATATGAATCCATCAAACTCCTTATACCACTGTCTGGGGGCTTGTTTCAGACCATACAAACTTTTCTTAAGCTTGCACACAAGATTTTCTTTGTTTGGGACTGAAAACCCTTCTGGTTGCAACATGTAGATGTCTTCCTCCAAGTCACCATGGAGAAAAACTGTCTTCACATATAGTTGCTCTAAATGTAAGTTCCCAGCAGCAACAATGCTCAACACCAATCTAATAGTGGTTAGTTTCACAACTGGAGAAAAGATCTCAGTGTAGTCTATACCTTCCTTCTGCTGGAAGCCCTTCACTACCAACCTTGCTTTGTACCTCTTACTGCCATCAAGTTCATCTTTGACTCTGTAAACCCACTTGTTGTGCAATGCCTTCTTGTTCTTAGGGAGTTTAGTTAGCTCCCAAGTCCGGTTCCTTTGCAATGAGTTCATCTCATCT
The DNA here is from genome assembly GCA_022559845.1 of Amorphophallus konjac. Taxonomy (NCBI): domain Eukaryota; kingdom Viridiplantae; phylum Streptophyta; class Magnoliopsida; order Alismatales; family Araceae; genus Amorphophallus; species Amorphophallus konjac. The sequence goes on along the minus strand of CM040129.1, from coordinate 161,337,947 downwards.
TCCATGGCTAACTCCCACTTAACAGAATCTGTAACCTGCATTGCTTCATCATAACACTCGGGTTCACCTTCGTTAGTCAACAGTAGGTAATGCAAAGATGGAGAATACCTTTGTGTAGGCATAGGTATTCTTACAGATCTTCTCAGTTGTACCGGTGTACTAGGTTGTGCTTCTATTTCAGATACATCCTGTATCTTATCATTCATATCATCTTGTGAAATTTCTTCTAGCTCAACATGTCCACCATTCTCATTTTGTTTCCCTGCATTGTCAGATTCTACAACAGCCCTGTCTTTGTACAAGACATTTTTATTGAATATAACATTTTTCCTTCTGAGAATTTTTTGATTTTCATCATCCCAAAATCGATATCCAAACTCATCAGAACCATATCCAATGAAAAAGTACTTTATAGACTTACCATCTAGCTTATCCCTTTCATTAGAATCTACATGCACATATGAAACACAGCCAAAGACTCTCAAGTGTGAAAGATTTACCTCTTTCCCTGTCCAGGCCTCCTCTGGAATTTCACCATCCAAAGGGACAGATGGTCCTCGATTTATCAAGAAAGCTGATGTGTTAATTGCATCTGCCCAAAATATTTTAGGCAGTCCAGCATGTATCCTCATGTTTCTAGCCCGTTCAATCAAGGTTCTATTCATGCGCTCGGCAACTCCATTCTGCTGTGGTGTTCTTGGAACAGTTCTTTCCATCCTAATACCACTAGCTGCACAAAAGTCCTTGAATTCCTTGTTGTCATACTCTCCACCATTGTCTGATCTCAAACACTTCACCTTCAAACCTATCTCATTCTCTACAAGAGTCTTCCAATTTTTGAAAGTAACAAATACATCAGATTTTCTTTTCAAAAAATAAACCCATACCTTGCGAGTAGAGTCATCAATGAAAGTGACATAATAGAGTGAGCCTCCAAGAGATGGTACTGGTGAAGGACCACATACATCTGTATGTACAAGCTCTAGCTTCTGTGTCTTCAAAGTTCTAACTGTCTTTGAGAATGTAACCTTCTTTTGCTTCCCAAAAATACAGTCTTCACAAAGACCAACTTTCACAGATTTCAAGCCAGACAATTTACCTTTTGACAACAATACCTTCATCCCTTTCTCACTCATGTGGCCAAGCCTGCAGTGCCATATGTTGGAGTCAACTCCTGAATTTGCCACTGACACTATATCTTTGTTGTTGCTAGTCATGTAGAGAGTACCCATCTTGTTGCCTCGTCCTATAATCATAGCACCTTTGGTGATCTTCCAAGATCCACCCACAAAGGTTGTGACATAACCTTCATCATCAAGCTGTCCAACAGATATCAAGTTCCTCTTCAAGCCAGGTACATGCCTTACATTCTTTAACTTCCACAAAGTGCCATTTGTGGTCCTTACATTGACATCACCCTTCCCCACAATATCTAAAGGCTCATCATCAGCAAGATAAACATTCCCAAAGTTTCCAGCAATATAATTTTGCATACTTTCTTTATGTGAGGTAGAGTGAAATGACGCACATGAGTCAAGAATCCATGACTCTAAAGGAGTGTCAACACAAAGAACTAAAGCATCTTGAACTTGATCTGCTGCAGTTGCATTGGCGGACTCTTCATTATGATTTTTCTTCTTTGGAGCCTTGCAATCTTTCTTTAAGTGCCCCTTTTTACCACAATTCCAGCACCCATCACCACCAAACTTTGATTGACCTTTCTTCTTGGACCTAGATCTGCTCCTATTTTGACCGCGCTGTTTTGTTCTTCCCCTGCTCTCTGTATTCAAGGCAGAACCTGAGACTTCACCTGATTCCCTTCTGCGAATATCTTCGCTTAGAATCAAGTCTCGAACCGCATTGAGCTTCAATTTATTTGAACCGGAAGAGTTACTTACAGCCGTCACAGTTGCACCCCAACTTTCAGGTAAGGAGGATAAAAGAATCAAGGCCCTAATCTCATCATCAAAGTTTATTTCTACAGAACTCAATTGAGTTGTAATCACATTGAATTCATTGATGTGGTCTGTAACAGAAGCACCTTCGGCTCAGGCAGACTGGCGACTAACCCTTGTTTGAAGCTGAGGGCTTTTCATACATATTTGATAGCGCCTTCATCAATCCTGTCGTGGTCTTCTCGTTCACGATGTTGAAGGCGACGTTTCTGGCCAACGTCAAGCGAACAACTCCGAGTGCTTGTCTGTCTAGTAGATCCCAATCTTCTTTCTTCATCCCGGCCGACATCGTTCCAAGAAGCGGCTCATGCAGCTTCTTCTGATACAAGTAGTTTTCGATCTGCATCTTCCAGAAACCGAAGTCCTTGCCATCGAACTTGTCGATCCTCACCTTTCCTTCATCTGCCGCCATTGCTCCCACTGTTCTCCTCGAACCAGAACAAGGCTCTGATACCAGTTGTTGGGGGGATATATTTAGACCGGAGTACCCAGACGAGGAGAACAAACAGCAGAGGAGGAAGAAGAGAAAAAACCAATCACACAAGAACACACACAGGGATTTTTAACGTGGTTCGGAGGCAAGATGCCTTCCTACGTCCACGGCCGCAACAGGATTCCACTAGATGATCACCAACAAGGTTACAATATAAAGAGACAGCCCACCCTTTTATACTAGGAGATTAGGGCGTCATTAATCAGGGCATTAAGGACAATAATACCCCTGATAAACAGAAACCCTCTTCCGGGATACATTAGACGCGCATGCTCGCCTGTCCCACCGGATGCTCTCTTGGGACCGAGTATGCCCTTCAGCGGCTGCAGATGCTCCCCTAGCATCAGTCAGGTTAATGCATTGCCAGAACCAGGTCGACACTTCTTCATGCAGGTCGACTTGCCTTGAGCCCGCAAAGCATGCTCTCTTGATGCTAGTGATGCTCTCCTGAGACAATGAATTCCCTCCAGAGGCAGCATATGCTTCCATGCTAGAACCCGAACAGCATATGTGTAATGTCCCGGATCTTTCGGATCCTTCGTTATGGGTCCCGGATCTGGTTTGTCAGGGTGTTCGACTCTGTTGTGTCTGAAATTTCGTTTCGGATATCTTTCGTGTTCGGATCGGCGCGATCCGGAGTCGTTTCGGAGGCCCGGAGTGTGTCCGCGGCTTTTCCGTGCGCGTTTTCCGATTTCCGCGTACGGGTTTCGGCGAATCCTTCGGAACCCTGTAGCGGGTGAATCGGGTCGTTCACCAGCCCGCGAGTGGTACCGTTGCGATCAGCGCGTCGAGACGGTCGAGGAGGTGTATTTTTCTATTTTTTGAGATTTTTTCGATTTTCTGGATTTTCTATATATATCAATTCTTTTTCTTTTCTTTTTACCTTTTTCTTTTCTTCTTCTTCCCCCTTCTTTCCACCGTGAGAGCTCCCCCTCTCCCCCGCGGCCGATCTTCTTCCCCCGGGCGACCGAGACGCGCCCCCTCTCACTCCGGCAACGGCGTGGCAGCAGCGGCGGTGGCGAGGCGGTCCCGGTGGCGTGCTTTTCGCGGCGAGAGGCGGGGCGTTCGTGGGAGTAAAAGCTTCATCCTTGATTTCGGCGGTGATTCGGCGGAGCTTTCGCTCCATTGAGGTAGGGAGACGAACCCCCATGCTCATCCCATCGTTCCCCGTGATTTGTAGGCCGAGGGGAGGTCGAGAGGGGCATTTTTGAGCGAGTTGGGTGAAACCATGCTTTTGGGGTTTGTGAGCCGATCCGCCGTTTCGTCGCGCATTTGGCCGGTCCGAGGCCTTAGATGCATGCTAGGAGGGTTGTGGAAGGCTTTCCCTTTGTTTCCCCATCACCGGGGGGTGATTGGGGCGTGGATCGGGTTTTTGGGGTGTTTCCCCGCCGTTCTCGATTTTCCGAGGTGGTCGCGGTCCACCAGTAACCGCCTTCATTGGTGGCGGTCAGGTGGGGACCGCCTTCATCGGATTTTTGACCGTTAGGCCTTAAAGTGTCGGTGTCTGGTCGCGGTCTTGCGACTGACCGCGACTATTGGTCGCGGTCAGGGGACGATCGCTATCACCGTGGGGATCGGCACGGGCCTCGAGGCATTTTTGACCGTTGGTTTCTGGTCACGGTCCCCTAGGGACCGCTACTGTGTGAAGGCGGTCACCAGGCGACCGCCTTCATGTTTCTGGTGCCAGGGTGGTCGCGGTCCCAAGAGGACCGCGACCATGTGGTTGCAGTCCAGGGAAGACCGCTACCATCAGACGCGGTCCTCCGGTGACCGCGTCTGCCGTTTCGTGCCGTACGAGCCCGGGTGAGTGGGTCTTGACCCTTTTGTGTTGTCTTGCGGTCCGACTGATGCTTGGCATCGTGTGGGGACTGTACGAGGGTGCCGCGGGGATCCCGGGTGTGATGCGTCGGCCGATGTTACCGAGAGTCGGTGTTGGTACAGAGGGTGCCCTCTGAGCCTTGCTAGCGTTTAGTCGGTGATTTCCGTGGATTAGTCCTTACTTCCAGTGACCTGTCCACTAGTCGTAGCTTCTTGCGCACGCGGGTGCGGACCCACCTGGGAGTGGTGGAGAGCGAGACCCAGTGTGACGCGGTTTTTAGGCTGGTTACCGCAGGGCCCCTTGCCTTTGCCACCAGAGTCCGGTGGGGGGGAAAACCAGCTAGAGGACCCGACCTAGAGTAGATGGTCTGTGTGTGCACACGTAGTTGGGGGCTTGGGACACGCACTGACGAGTGCGACCCCAGCTAGTCCTTGTTGTGTGGTACTTGTTGCGTGTCTGAGTCTCACGCCCAGGGCGTAGTAGCTAGACACTTGTGACGCGATGTCAGACGTCAGGGGACGCATCCGGTCGTTCTTCTTGTGGATAGTGCTCCTGTTCACTGGCAGGCGTGGACTCGTGTTTTGTTGGACCGAAGTTCTGTAGTACGGTACTGTTCGAGTAGACGGCTTTTCCGTTTATTTATTTCAGCTTGTTGGTTCTACCGTACTCCTGTTAGGTAGGGTTACCTTCTGCCTTCTCGCTTCTCGTGCGAGGTGGGGATTCGCAGGATCCCTACTGGGCCAATGAAATGAGGCTCACCCCTGCTTTTCAGGTGAGGCGGGGTCTTCGAGAGGCGCGGCCGAGTTTCAGCACGGTTCTTCTAGCCAGGGTTAGTCGCCAGTCTGCCTGAGCCGGGGGATGCCCCGTGTAGTTGTACTCCGGGGGATGCCCCGTGTAGTTGTACTTTCTTTCCTGTTGACTGTACTTTCTTTTGGACATGAGACATTATGGACCTTGTAGCAGTTTTATTTATTTATTTTATTATGTGCATTTCCTTTTTTGATTATTGTGCTATCTCTGTGGACGTTGCAGCTTCTCTTATACCCCACACCACTCCTTCCTACCCTTCCGAGTCTTCGGGCTCGTGGGTTGGCGAGTCGAGATTCGAGACGCGCCGGTTCCTTTCCGGTACTCGGATCCTCGGGTCGTCACAGCTGGTATCAGAGCGAGGTTGTGGAGGTATATCGGAACTTGGCACAAATTGCAGTGGTCCATAAGGTCCATGAATGTCCTGTACAGTCGGCAACTGGCTTAGGGTCGTGTGTTTTATTGATTTCCGGTGCTTTTTCTTGATGCCAGGTGTGTTATGGCGCCACGGAGGAGGACTCGTGCCCAGCAGGGAGAGTCTAGTGGTGGTCCAGAGGAGCAGAGCAGGGCTTCAATTTCCGAGGGTGTATCTAGAGATGCGAGAGCTCCAGGGATGGATGACTTCTTCCGAGGCATGTTTGAGTATGTGTTTCAGCAGCGGCAGGGAGGCCAGCAGCAGGGACAGTTCCCTCAGTTGGCACGGTCAGCTACTGGGGGTGGGCAGAGATCCCGAGGCAGAGTGACTCATCTGACCAGGGCGGAGGCTGAGGCATCGCATTTGGTGGAAGGTACTTTTTCGATTTTGGGTTGTGCGGCTCGTGTTTTGTTCGATTCAGGTGCTTCTCATTCGTTCATCTCGGAGGTTTTCGCTCAGAGCGTGGAGGACCCGGTGACCGAGGTGTCCTGTGACTTGGCGGTAGAGTTGCCTATCGGTGACTTCATGATCACCCCGTACTACTTTGAGAAGGTACCTGTGTGGGTGGAAGGGCGGAACTTGCCGGTTAGACTCTACGCGTTACCGCTTCAGGACTTCGATGTGATTTTGGGCATGGATTGGCTCGAGCCTCATCATGCCTTGGTGGATTGTGGCTCGAAGAAGGTCTACCTCCGACAGCCCCGTGGACCCACCTTCTATTTTCAAGGTATTCAGTCTTCCTCTTCCCGCTTGCTTATTTCGGCTTTCCGTGCGCATCGTTTGCTTGATGCAGGTTGTCAGGGTTTTCTCGCATCCGTGGTTTTGGTCGAGCGGCAGGGTCCTGAGGTAGAGGATGTTCCTGTCGTGTGCGAGTTCCCCGATGTTTTTTCCGAGGAGCTACCAGGGTTGCCACCGCAGCGAGAGATTGATTTCGTGATTGAGGTGGTGCCGGGTACGGCGCCTATGTCGAAGGCCCCTTATCGGATGACGCCTGCCGAGTTGCGAGAGCTGAAGGCGCAGTTGCAGGAGTTGCTGGTCAAAGGGTATATTCGTCCTAGTTATTCCACGTGGAGTGCGCCGGTGTTGTTTGTGAAGAAGAAGGATGGTAGTTTGAGGCTGTGTATCGACTACCGTCAGTTGAACCAAGCGACTGTTAAGAACAAGTATCCGTTGCCTCGGATTGATGACTTGTTCGATCAGCTTCAGTCGGCCCGAGTGTTTTCGAGGATCGATTTGAGATCAGGCTACTATCAGCTGCGGATCCGAGAGTCAGACGTGGAGAAGACGGCGTTCCGATCGAGGTATGGGCATTATGAGTTCTTGGTGATGCCATTCGGGCTCACCAATGCCCCCGCAGCGTTTATGGACTTGATGCATAGGGTGTTTCGTCCGTACTTGGACCAATTTGTGGTCGTGTTTGTGGACGATATCCTTGTGTATTCGCGGTCTGCTGAGGAGCATGTGCAGCATTTGAGAGCGGTATTGCAGACCCTGCGCGATCACCAGTTATATGCCAAGTACAGCAAGTGCGAGTTCTGGCTCCGAGAGGTGCACTTTCTGGGGCATGTTATTTCCGGCGATGGTGTTTCCGTGGACCCGGCCAAGGTCGAGGCGGTGGTGCAGTGGCCGAGGCCGAGTTCTGTCACGGAGATTCGGAGTTTCTTGGGGCTCGCAGGCTATTATCGGAGGTTTATCCAGGATTTCTCTCATATTGCGGCCCCGATGACCAGGCTTACGCGGAAAGAGGTGCAGTTCGTCTGGACGGAGGAGTGTGAGCGGAGCTTCGTGAAGCTGAAGAGATTGCTTACCATTGCTCCGATTTTGGTGTTGCCGTCTGGCTCGGGTGATTTTGTGGTATGTACAGATGCTTCCGGGGTAGGTCTCGGTGCTGTGTTGATGCAGCATGGGAGAGTTGTGGCGTATGCGTCGCGGCAGTTGAAGCCACATGAGACGAATTACCCTACTCATGATCTTGAGTTGGCGGCGGTGATCTTCGCTCTGAAGATCTGGAGGCATTATTTGTACGGCGAGAGGTTTGAGCTTTTCACTGACCATCGGAGTTTGAGGTATGTGTTCACGCAGAAGGACCTTAACCTCAGACAGAGGAGATGGATGGAGTACATGAAGGATTATGACGTTACTCTGTCTTATCAGCATGGCAGGATGAACGTCGTGGCTGATGCTCTGAGCAGGAGGGTAACGGTCAGTCAGATGTTGTTGAGGAAGTGGAAGCTTTGGGAGCAGGTTCCGGCCATGACTTTTAGACTCAAGGTCCCGCAGGACCAGGGTTCGGCTATCCTTGCGAGTCTGACTGTCACGCCCGCGGTGCGTCGACAGGTGACTGAGACCCAGCGAGCGGACCCCGAGCTACCTCGTATTTTGTCGATGGCCGAGGTGGAGCTTGGCGAGGATGGAGCTGTGAGGTTCAGAGGTAGGTTGTACGTTCCGGTCGAGGGGCAGGTACGGCGTACGGTTTTGCGTGAGGCTCATGGGAGTCGGTATGCCGTGCACCCCGGATCGGCTAAGATGTACCAGAACCTGAAGAGGCAGTTTTGGTGGCCTGGCATGAAGAGAGATGTGGCAGAATTTGTGGCCAAGTGTTTGACCTGTCAATAGGTGAAGGCAGAGCACCAGCGACCAGGAGGCACACTTCAGCCCTTGGACATTCCCGCGTGGAAGTGGGATCACGTGACCACTGATTTTGTGGTCGGTCTACCGAGGACGTCCAGTGGGGAGGATAGTATCTGGTTGCTAGTGGATAGACTGACGAAGACGACACGATTGCTGCCGGTCAAGGTCAGTTGGAGCGTGCAGCGTTTGGCTCGGTTGTATGTGGAGCGGATCGTCCCGTTGCATGGAGTTCCTATCTCTATCGTGTCCGATCGTGACCCCCGTTTCACTTCTGGATTCTGGAGGAGCTTCCAAAAGGCTCTAGGCACTGAGTTGGCATTCAGCTCGGCCTATCATCCTCAGTCGGACGGTCAGTCTGAGCGGACCATTCAGACTTTGGATGACATGTTGCGAGCGTGTTGCTTGGAGTGGCAGGGGAGTTGGACCCACCACCTGCCATTAGTGGAGTTTGCCTACAACAACAGCTATCATTCGAGCATCGGTATGGCTCCCTATGAGGCGTTGTATGGGCGACCTTGTCGGACTCCGCTTGATTGGTTCGAGGTGGGCGAGCGTGCCTTGACCGGACCAGATTTGGTGCAGCAGTGCGTTGAGGTGGTGCATCTCGTTCGGCAGAAGATGTTGGCAGCTCAGAGCCGGCAGAAGAGTTACGCCGATCGTAGGAGGTGACCTCTCGGCTTTGCTGTGGGAGATCGAGTTTTCTTGAGAGTGTCTCCCATGAAGGGCGTAATGCGCTTCGATAGGCGTGGGAAGTTGAGTCCCCGCTACGTTGGTCCCTTTCCCATCGTTGAGCGTGTTGGGGAAGTTGCTTATCGGTTGCAGCTACCTCCGGAGCTTTCCACCGTGCATGATGTATTCTACGTGTCGATGCTTCGGAAGTACATGCCCGATGATTCTCATGTTCTCGAGGATGCCGTTTGGCCTGAGGTGACCCCAGATCTGTCCCTTCCGGAATTTCCTGTTCGCATTGAGGATCGGCGGGAGCAGCGCCTGCGGAACAAGGTTATTCCTCTGGTTAAGGTGGTCTGGCAGCGTCATTCTGGCGGCGCGGCATCTTGGGAGCGCGAGGATGAGATGCGGGAGTTGTATCCTTATTTGTTTGTGTGAGCCTTTCCCCCGTCCTTATGCCTTATCCTTGAATTTCGAGGACGAAATTCGTTTAAGGGGGGGAGGGCTGTAATGTCCCGGATCTTTCAGATCCTTCGTTATGGGTCCCGGATCTGGTTTGTCAGGGTGTTCGCCCCTGTTGTGTCTGAAATTTCATTTCGGACATCTTTCGTGTTCGGATCGGCACGATCCGGAGTCGTTTCGGAGGCCCGGAGTGTGTCCGCGGCTTTTCCGTGCGCGTTTTCCGATTTCCGCGTACGGGTTTCGGCGAATCCTTCGGAACCCTGTAACGGGTGAACCGGGTCGTTCACCAGCCCGCGAGTGGTACCGTTGCGATCAGCGCGTCGAGACGGTCGAGGAGGTGTATTTTTCTATTTTTCAGGATTTTTCTGATTTTCCGGATTTTCTATATATATCAATTCTTTTTCTTTTCTTTTTACCTTTTTCTTTTCTTCTTCTTCCCCCTTCCTTCCACCGTGAGAGCTCCCCCTCTCCCCCGCGGCCGATCTTCTTCCCCCGGGCGACCGAGACGCGGCCCCTCTCACTCCGGCAACGGCGTGGCAGCGGCGGCGAGGCGGTCCCGGTGGCGTGCTTTTCGCGGCGAGAGGCGGGGCGTTCGTGGGAGTAAAAGTTTCATCCTTGATTTCGGCGGTGATTCGGCGGAGCTTTCGCTCCATTGAGGTAGGGAGACGAACCCCCATGCTCATCCCATCGTTCCCCGTGATTTGTAGGCCGAGGGGAGGTCGAGAGGGGCATTTTTGAGCGGGTTGGGTGAAACCATGCTTTTGGGGTTTGTGAGCCGATCCGTCGTTTCATCGCGCATTTGGCCGATCCGAGGCCTTAGATGCATGCTAGGAGGGTTGTGGAAGGCTTTCCCTTTGTTTCCCCATCACCGGGGGGTGATTGGGGCGTGGATCGGGTTTTTGGGGTGTTTCCCCGCCGTTCTCGGTTTTCCGAGGTGGTCGCGGTCCACCAGTAACCGCCTTCATTGGTGGCGGTCAGGTGGGGACCGCCTTCATCGGATTTTTGACCGTTAGGCCTTAAAGTGTCGGTGTCTGGTCGCGGTCTTGCGACTGACCGTGACTATTGGTCGCGGTCAGGGGACGACCGCTATCACCGTGGGGATCGGCACGGGCCTCGAGGCATTTTTGACCGTTGGTTCCTAGTCGCGGTCCCCTAGGGACCGCTACTGTGTGAAGGCGGTCACCAGGCGACCGCCTTCATGTTTCTGGTGCCAGGGTGGTCGCGGTCCCAAGAGGACCGCGACCATGTGGTTGCGGTCCAGGGAAGACCGCTACCATCAGACGCGGTCCTCCGGTGACCGCGTCTGCCGTTTCGTGCCGTACGAGCCCGGGTGAGTGGGTCTTGACCCTTTTGTGTTGTCTTGCGGTCCGACTGATGCTTGGCATCGTGTGGGGACTGTACGAGGGTGCCGCGGGGATCCCGGGTGTGATGCGTCGGCCGATGTTACCGAGAGTCGGTGTTGGTACAGAGGGTGCCCTCTGAGCCTTGCTAGCGTTTAGTCGGTGATTTCCGTGGATTAGTCCTTACTTCCAGTGACCTGTCCACTAGTCGTAGCTTCTTGCGCACGCGGGTGCGGACCCACCTGGGAGTGGTGGAGAGCGAGACCCAGTGTGACGCGGTTGTTAGGCTGGTTACCGTAGGGCCCCTTGCCTTTGCCACCAGAGTCCGGTGGGGGGGAAAACCAGCTAGAGGACCCGACCTAGAGCAGATGGTCTGTGTGTGCACACGTAGTTGGGGGCTTGGGACACGCACTGACGAGTGCGACCCCAGCTAGTCCTTGTTGTGTGGTACTTGTTGCGTGTCTGAGTCTCACGCCCGGGGCGTAGTAGCTAGACACTTGTGACGCGGTGTCAGACGTCAAGGGACGCATCCGGTCGTTCTTCTTGTGGATAGTGCTCCTGTTCACTGGCAGGCGTGGACTCGTGTTTTGTTGGACCGAAGTTCTGTAGTACGGTACTGTTCGAGTAGACGGATTTTCCGTTTATTTATTTCAGCTTGTTGGTTCTACCGTACTCCTGTTAGGTAGGATTACCTTCTGCCTTCTCGCTTCTCGTGCGAGGTGGGGATTCGCGGGATCCCTACTGGGCCAATGAAATGAGGCTCACCCCTGCTTTTCAGGTGAGGCAGGGTCTTCGAGAGGCGCGGCCGAGTTTCAGCACGGTTCTTCTAGCCAGGGTTAGTCGCCAGTCTGCCTGAGCCGGGGGAAGCCCCGTGTAGTTGTACTCCGGGGGATGCCCCGTGTAGTTGTACTTTCTTTCCTGTTGACTGTACTTTCTTTTGGACATGAGACACTGTGGACCTTGTAGCAGTTTTATTTATTTATTTTATTATGTGCATTTCCTTTTTTGATTATTGTGCTATCTCTGTGGACGTTGCAGCTTCTCTTATACCCCACACCACTCCTTCCTACCCTTCCGAGTCTTCGGGCTCGTGGGTTGGCGAGCCGAGATTCGAGACGCGCCGGTTCCTTTCCGGTACTCGGATCCTCGGGTCGTCACAATATGCTCCCCTGGAGCAGCGATTGCTCCCCTGGCACTGAAGGATGCTCCCCTGGGGCAGAAGGATGCTCCCCTGGAGACAGCATGTGCTCGTCATGCTCACCTGACGCTGAGAATGCTCCCTTGAAGCAGCGATTGCTCCCCTGGAGCAGTGGATGCTCCCCTGGGGATAGCATGTGCTCGCCATGCTCCCCTGAAGCAGCGATTGCTCCCCTGGAGCAGTGGATGCTCCCCTGAGGCAGAGTGTGATCCCGTGCAGAGGCGCACGAACAAAAGAGTTCTGACTCTACACTCTAACATTCTTCACTTGGTGCCGTTGTCGGTGCTGGGCCGAGTAGGATATCTGGGTGTGTAATTTTTTTGGCATCCACAACATGTCTCCATTTTTATTTATGTAAAAGTATTAGGTATGATTGTTGGATTATGAATACCTTTTTCTGAGAGAAATATCACAATTGTTCTCTTCAATAACATAAATAAATAATGTTGTCTTGATGACATAGAAAAGAGTAAATATATTATTTTTCTAGAAAGGTGTGTTCATGATATTATGATTTTTAAAGATATTTTTATTCAAATAGACATTTATCTTGAGTATTCACGTAAAAAACCCTTTATATATTCTAACCGCATTATTTACATTTAACTAAATTATGGCCATATATACAACAATTATATATAGACTGACAGGCTTTCTGTTAAATATCGGCTGATGACATTTAAGGAGGACGACTTTTAAGTGGGGGGGGGGGGGGGGGGGGGGGGAGAAGATTGAAAGTATTATAACTGCACGGGGGCGAATATTTAACATTGAAGGTTTATAGGGTATTTGGCTGCGATTTTTCCTCTTATTTCTATCTTAAATTTAAAAAAGAGAGAGAACTCAATTAACCGTGTTTGATAAGGACTCTCTAATTTTTAGAAGAAAAATTAACTCCATTCAAATCTCTTTCTAAAATAAAATATCCCGAAAAGTCATGACCCGCCACACCCACCGACGCCCCCCCCCCCATCGGCGCCGACCTCCCCCTTCCCCCCTCCGGTCCCCCTGCCTTTCCCCCGCCGGCCTCCCCCTTTCCCCGCCTTTCCCCCCTGCGGCCCTCCCCTCCCCTCCTCGGCAACCCCCTCCGCCAACGGCTCCCCTCCCCCGCAGCCCCCCTCGGCCGGCGGCTCCTCTCCCCCGCGGCCGGGAGGGGAGAGGAGCCACCGGCGGAAGGGCGGCGCACCTCGTAGCTGACGAACTGGGCGACTCCGAGTCCGAGGTGGCTCATTCTTCACCCTGTTCATCGTTCTGCCATCACTTCAGCGTCTGAATCGAATCCCCACGCTTGCACTTCTGTTATTCTGGGTTTTGCATGGTTTCGCCCGCCCCCTCCTCTTCTTCTGGCTTCTACCTCTCTGCTAACAGTGAAAGAATGTTACCCACCTCGACGTCTTCTTCTCCTCTCTTCCCTTGATGTTCCTTCCTCCGCCTCCTCCATGCCATGGCCCGGCCAGTCTGGGCGTCCCTGAAGCGAGGGGTTGAGACGCCATGCATCGGATGCTAATGTGAGAAGAAATGTTCTTCACACCTCTCTTCAGCTATCGGAAATCGTTTTGACCAAATGGCAATTTGTCCACGTCATTCCACGTTTTCTTGACATAATCATATTTTCTTTCATGGCAGAGAAAGTAACTTATTCATTGCGGACGCACGTCTCCCATTCCTGATCGTGCTTCTCTCAAGAGTAAAGATAAGATGGAGGTGATCAGATCAGAGATGATTAACTCATTTTCCATCACTTGTATGCAAGAGATTAAGCAATCCACAGATGAAGGTGATCACTCGGTTGAAAAAAGCACCAAAAAAAGAAGTACAGAAAAAAAATTCTCGAGTGACCCCTTTTGCCTTGAGGCCTCGAAGGCGACACCTTTGGCCCTACCCGGAGATCCTTCCTTCCCCTTCCCATCCGTTCTGGCCATTTTCATATCCACGGGGACAAAAGCCACTGTTACATTGTGGCTGATGGAGATGGAACTGTTAAAAAGGGAGAATTGTCGGGGTAGTATGGGTCTCGTGAGAGCTATTTCTACGCTGCCTTTGAAAAATACGGTTAGTAGTAAGGTTGTTAACGAGTCGAGTCAGTTCGATAATTTTATAAATTTGATCCGATTTTATATCGGATCGTAAGGTCATTTTTTATCCGCAGACTCTTAGTCAGGTTTAAAAATTAAACTCGAATAGACACATGGATCGAGCTCAGATTTTAAGTTCGGCCCGCAGGTCGGTCCGACTCGTTCTTTTTTTTTTCAGAATTTGACGAACCGTTAATATCGGCCGAATCGATATTTTACCGATACGGTACGATACAGTTCGATATCGTTGCATACCGAGATAAGAAAAGAGTATTTATATGTATAGTATATGTAAAATAATTTAAAAAAATTCTTAACTAAATTGGTTAGTTGATTTGTGCTTCCTATATAACACGTCACGGGTTTGAATCTGGAGAATGTCTTTGACATTTTAAATTTTGTTGACTGAGAATGTTAAAAAGAAACAAAAAAAATTAGTGCGGTCAACGAGTTTCAAACCGGTGAGCCCCCTCTTCAACATAAGATCTCTAACCAAACCACCTATAAAACATATTTAATATAAAATAAAATAAATCATATTTAAAATATATGAAAGCATACGGGTTGCGTACCACAGACCGGTCGTACCAGTCTGCGGCTGCTACGGTCTAATACGGATGGTTTGTCTCGTATCGGACCAGTTTGTAAAATTTTATTTTTTTCTCCCTTCAAAATTTTAAAAATACTTAATTAAATGTTATTTTATTTAATTAAAAAAAATAAAAAACTCTATTTTCTAACAAATTAACTAATTAACATCAAAATTCTAATTAATTTAGTGAGATTATAAATTTTATATTATTAAATATTTAATTTTTTATTTTTATTTTTTATTTAAATTTTTAAGCCGAGTCAGACTTTATAATTTTTTAATAGTGTCGGGCACGGCCCAACTCGACATTACTTGGGCCCGGGCCGGGCTCGAGCTTTAATTTTGAGGAGTCGAGTTTGGGTCGGGCATATCAAAACCCGGCCCGGATCCAACCCTTCGACGACCCTAATTGGAGTAGATTTCGAATCATTAATTAGAATCTCTGGACAGTCCAATCATATTTCAAAATGATCCATGGGAACTTCAACTTGTACGTAGAGATGGATTCCGAGAGAAGAAAGACTCATATATACAAAAGAGTCCATTTCCCAAAAAAGCGTCTGAAACTTGGCCAGGGCTGCTTTTGCAACCTCCCAAGAGATTTTGAGTGATGAAATTATTATTTTGCTCTTCTCTTCCCCCTTCTCTAGCTTTAGCTTCAAAGTCGACATCAATCTGTTCTCTTGTCGGAGCTTACCATCACAGGGGGAGCTAACTCTATTGTTGCCACTGTCTCCCATGGCCATCATTGGAGTCTCGCCCACATGGTTTGCCGCCACCCTTCCGCTCCCCCACCCATAGAAGCCCACAGCTTTGCGACCTTGACCCTTGCTGTTGCTGCCGCTAGAGTTGCTGATGGCTACTTTTTTTTGATAACGGGGAATCTAGCAGAGTGGTACGGAGAGCTGAGCGATTATTAGGTCACCCGAGTTTGAGTCTTACCCTACGCATCTTGCCACCTCTTTTTTTATACTACCACCATAAAACTCCGGGCTCACGTCCCTCCAGGATTAAATGTGAGCCGAGTAAGTCCCCCCCGGGACTTGACCTCGGGTCCCTCCTATGAGAGATTTCTCTATCAAATGGATCAACAAAATTGAGAGATGTCACTATCAAATAGATCAACAAATAGTAAATGGAATTTAAGTTTAGAAGAATCAAACTCAAGTCGAAGCGTGATGTCGCTTTCTTTAAAGTCATTTCGTCTTTACACGGTACAATAGACTACACGACGAAACTTCTCCCAAGATATGACGACCCAAACGATGACAGCGCAAATGTGCACTTTAAGTTGCGATGTCGGGACGAACACCACAAATGACCACTTTGAGCTCTTCAAGAGAAAGATGACAGAGAGGAAGAAATAAGACGATGCACAGTCCGTGTTAGTTCAACCTTGGGAAGAACTTCTCCCCTAAATAGACTCTCAACAGGAGTCTAAAACTGGTCAAACACATGAACAAACACTTCTATTTCCAAAGAGATGTGAGATGGAATCTGAGGAGACACGAATAAAAATCAAGAGACACTTGATCAAATAGTCGAAAATAAAATAAAAAAAATTAAACGTCGAATATCATACGTACGGACACGTGACAAGGCAAGGTAATACGTGCGCGCGTTAAATCGGAAGTGGACCAAAGAGCTCAATAAATTCAAATAGTCCAACTATTATAGTGTCCCCAAAGGAGGGCATAAGGTAGTAAATAATCTTAATTAAAAGTAGATGAAATTTTTTTCGTACTGTAACGTGAGACAAAATCACACAAGGACTCAAATATTAAAAATTTTAAATCTTTAAATCCAATAGAAGGTAGGTGCACAGTCATCGAAGCCCATGGTGGATGCCATCGCCACCCCCTGTAGTCGTCAGAGGCAGCCGCAGTAGCATGCCATTGTCTTCTTCCTCTCAAAGGTACTGTTCAAGCAATTTTGAATGAACATTACCCCCTTCGCAAACAGTGTTTTGGCAAAATTTTTAAACACTATTCATCCGAAGAGAAATGATAAAAAATGGTAATATAGAAATATCCTTTAGACCTGATTTGTCGGCCGACTGTCTAACCTGACGAGAGAGAAATCGACGGGGGTCCACACTCTCTCTCATACACTCTCCGCTAACCGAGTCTGAGCGATATATTCAATCTCCTGAGGTCGAACACGACATCCGTACTCGATTAACAAAGAGATCCTTAATATTCACCCCCACCCACACATTCAAAACAATTGCAACCTTTTCAAATATGATTGGGATTTTGAGAAAAATCATAGCACTATCGATGACAGTAACAAGGTAGGGATTATGGAAAATCCCTAGATGCACGTCGCGTTTTCAAATGTTGTCTTAGTGAATCTATTCCAATTTAGGTGATTCATATTATATCACACTAAATTCATGTTGTAACATTCTAAAATCAGTTTGAATCATTTAAAAGACTTAATTGAGTTCAATTGATACCAAAACGGATCCAAGACAGCCTACACTATCTAGTTGACAACCCCTAAAACGAAGGGGCAAATGAGTCACTATAATCCAACTTGACACTTGTACCTTAGGAGGATTATAGTGACCTCCCAGTCAGGAATCTCTAGGACTCCTCTCGCACCATAGATGCTCCACTTGAGGTGAAAAATGTTAGATGTGTAGTGAGGCGAAAAGAACGCTAATTAATGGGTCCTCTACTTTTCAAAATAAAAATACCGGGCCCTCTTCCTTTGAAAATGGTGGATGGTTGTCTCACCTTTATTATTATTAATAGATTTTTGTATATAAGCACCTCTCTCTCTCTCTCTCTCTCTCTCTCTCTCTCTCTCTCTCTCTCTCTCTCTCTCTCTCTCTATATATATATATATATATATATATATATATATGTGTGTGTGTGTGGGTGGGTGGGTGGGGGGGGGGGACGGGCTACTAGCTCGTTGGAGGGCTTCTCTCTCTCTCTCTCTCTCTCTCTCTCTCTCTCTCTCTCTCTCTGTGTGTGTGTGTGTGGGGGAGGGTGGGGGGATGGGCTACGAGCTCGTTGGAGGGCATCTCTCTCTCTCTCTCTGTGGGAGGGTGGGGGGACGGGCTACGAGCTCGTTGGAGGGCTTGCAGGGGGGTGCCTACATGCAAGCCTGAGGGGGAGAGGAGGCAGAGGCGAAACCTGTGTGTGAGCCAAAGGGGGGCTTTGTGTGCTCGTCGGAGCGCATGGAACTTGGGGAGTGCCTGCGTCCCAATGGGAGGGGGCAGCTTGCTCGTTAGAGTCAGAGGGCGAGCGAGGGGGTTGCTCGGTGGAGCCAGACAGGGAGGGTCGGGGAGGTGCAGATCTGGGAGGTGGGGGTGCCTGTCTGCCAATAGGAGGGGGCTGTGTGCTCGTCGGAAGGCCTATAACTTGGGGGGTTCCTGCATCCCAGCGAGAGGGGGTAGGGAGGGGGTGGCCTACTCACCAGAGCCAGAGGGGGAGAAGGGGACGAGACAGGTGGGGGATTTGGGTTTGCTCACCGGGAGGGAAAGATGGTGGCCGCGAGGGGTGGGGGTGCTCACTAGAGCTCATCAGAGGTGGGGGAGAGGAAGAGAGAAGGGGAGCTGTCGGAGGTGGGGGAGAAGAGTCCCAGATGGCACCCTTCTCTCTCTCTCTCTCCCCTAACTAGGGAAATTTTCATCATTTGCTTACCTTGGGTCAAGTTAATTAAAGTCTGGTTAACTTTTGTTGGATGAAACAAACGGCGTGAGATTATTCATTGAACGATGAAGATTATAGGGATTTATATGCATGTTTCAAAAATTCTAAGACTAATAAGTAATTAGGTATGACTGTAGGGACTTATATGCAAAAACCCCCTATTATTAAACCTCTTGCAACTATATCTTTCATGAAACTTACATTTGTGAAAATATGCCCTGAAATATATTCATAAAAAGTTATCTAAATGATCATTACAGGTAGGATCACATCCCAATTATCTGCCAATTTCTTGTCCAGCTAGAGATTTTTGCACAATAATATAAATATTTAGGTGAATTTTGTATATAATGAAACGTCCCAAGGGCCTCCCCCAATCATGATTTTTCAAACTGGTCCGGTACGGGGTGAACCACCCGTACTAGACCATGCCACGTGTTAGGCGGGACGGCCGGACAGTGAGATGTGGCCGGGATGCATTGGACCGCAAGGGATCGTGCGTCTCGTTGCGTATTAGATCGGTTCGAAGTGGGACCGGCCTGGTACGTGTGGGCCGCCTGGCTCGTGCCGGTCCGACGTTAAAACCCGATGGTGGGCATGGGGCTGGAGGCCGTCGAACGCAGCGACAGGGACCGGTGAGGGGTGGTGTAGGCGGCGGTGCAGGCTGGCGAGGGGTGGTGTAGGCAGCGTGGACTGGCGATCGGAGGCCTCCGGCAAAGTATTTTTTTTTATTTTTTCTAGAGAGGAGGAGGGAGGGGGTGGCCGGTGGGTGGGCGAACAAGTCGATGGACGGCCGTAAGGGGCAGTGGGACGTCAGTGGAAGGTAGAGGAGGTGGGCTTGGGCAGTGGGAGGCCATGGGTGGGAGGAGGGGGTGATGGGATGGTGGAGGTGGGTGGGGGGTTCGGCCACGGCCTCCCACCGCCCTCCCACGGCTCCTTCGACCTCCCACTGATCAGATCTAGCCGGTGAGAGGACGGAGGAGGCCGCGGTGGGCGGTGGAAGGTGTGGGTGGGAGGGGCCCCCTCAACCGAAGAGAATAATAAGATTTGTGATGAATATTCGCTTCTACGTGGATGAAAGTTAATTAAAGTGGTATTTTTTATAATATTTTAATAAAAGTAATAATTATATATATTCAAATATTTTTTAAGAAGAATATTTTTACAATTTTGTGAATGATGGTTTATATAAAAAATACTTTTATTATAACTTTGGGAAAATATGTTTATATAAATAAAATTTAAAAACAATTTTTACGTAAAATTGTCACATTTATTAAGAATTATCCACTCGTCGATGCCGTACAGCCCAAGTGATGGCAAATATCCGTTGGTACCGTCCATCTATCCAGAGCGCGCTAATGGAGTACGGCCAATATTCAATGTGAAGTAGGTGAAAGTATCTAAGGAAGATTTATCTTGACTCATATCTAATATTAGGATTCACCCTCCCCCCTAAAAAAAAAAAAAAAGGGTATGTGGGAGCATCCATCGGCGGGATCTCATGGCATATTGGATGATGACACGAAGCATCATGTGTGCACAGCCGACGCGGGTAGCCAAGACAAACCGGGCGCCGAGCCGAAAGAGCCGTGGGACCGCGGCGCAGCCACCGACACTCTCCGGGAGCTTCCGCCGCCGGGGTCCCACGCGTCGATGGTACCGTCGTTTCAACGCTGGAAGCCAAAACTTTCTTAAAAGCTTAAGTTACGGGTTTTTTACATATATATCCCTGGCAAGAAACTAAGTTGCTTTAAAATATATCCTAAATTTATATTTGCATATGTACTCGCTATATTATTTACTCACCCTCCCTTGCCGTTGACAAAGTATCGTGGTTTAACAAATCGAGATGGCACGGTCCGAATTGATCGTCCCATCTCAGTCACAGATCGAGACGATTGATCTGTAAGACACAACTGAAACACTATATATATTTAATATTTTATTTTAATTATAAAATAATTTATAAATAAGATGATTAAGTGTCTTCATCGGTTCGAGATGGTTTAAGTGAAACTCGGTGGTTGCAGATGATTTTTTTAAAATTTTTAATTAAAAAACTCAAAATCTCAAATGCGTTCACATGATTCGAATCTAAGACGTTCTAAACAAAACACATAAATCGCTTAACTAATTGAGCTACAAATTTTGTTGAATTACTTTACATATATTATATATATAAAGAGTAATTTTAATATTAGGACGGAGCGGGACAGAGTGGGACGGTACCGTCCCGTCCCGTCTCGACATAAAATTGGGATGATCGGGACGGTCGAGCCGACAAACTTTACGTATCATTAAAATTTGAGAAAAAAATGTAAAATATATTTTGACATAAATTTATGATAAGGACATATATGACATTAACTTTTAGTAGAAATAGTATCCATGTATTAAATTGGATTCTCATCATGTAAAGTTTTTTAATGGAGACATAATTACAAAAAATCCTTTTAATTACACCTGCCAAGGATCGTCACGAAGATCAACAGGAGAAAATGATCTGCGACCGAGGAAATTCCTTATCACTAAATAATAGGGATGGTGATCCTTATGTATCGGCAGAATCTATATGATTATATTAAGTACTCTAGTATTATTTTGAGTAATGATTTATGCACCAAATTTAACGAAAAAAGTCATGTTATTATTTAATATATATTTTTATTACCTTAAAAAAGGTAACGTGATTGTTTTCACATAGAAAAATATTTCACGTGTTAGAAACACATGACTTACAAATCGACCCATTAAATACCAAACACATTCGACAAAACATAAAGAAATAAAATATTTTATAAGATTAAAATATTTTGTTATATAAATAAAATATTTTATTATAAGAATTACATATTTTATTTGACTACATAAATGTATTAATAAAATATTTTATAAATATTTTATTACATGAAAGAAACATTTGTTATAAGTATAAAATATATTAATAAAATATTTTGTTATAAAAATAAAACTTAATAAAATGTTTCAATTCTATATTAAATAATTTATTTATATAATAAAATATTTCGATCCTACCAAATATTTCATTCTTATAATTTTTCGTCTGAGTCCGTTCCGTATTTAATATGTTGATTTACGAGTCATATGTTTATGACGCAGGATGTCAATAGACTCAATATCTGTGCAAAAATAATTTTGTTACCTTTTTTTGAGTAAATGAGAATACATGTTACGTAACGACGTGAATTTATGCACTGGATTCAATGTATAAAATATTACTCCATTAATCATTTATATTCATTTCTACTCTTATAATAACATTTACATAAATGTCACGGTGTCACGTTATATACCACAATTTTTATCGCTCTCATTTTGTCCATCCAACCGTAACATCAGAAGATCTAGATGATCTAGGTTTAAGGTTTTTTTTCGTATTCATTAATTTATCGGAAAGGAAAATATTATTTATTTATTATTCGTTAAATTAATGAAACGGATAATTATCAGGTTATCGATTATCATCGACATCTCTAGTATTAGACGTATCAATTCTTTGCCGGTAGATAAAATAATGAGTGATATCACATGATATCAATATATGCCACGAACGAGGAATTACTTAATATATATATATTATTGTAAAATATAAAAAATTATTTATAATTTAGTGGTTAGCAGATTTTTTAGTTATGTACTTATGTGTGAGAGAGAGGGTTCAAAACTCATAATTGCCACGAGTTTTTTTACTTATTTTTTTTAAAGAATAATAAAAACGTAATAAAATGACGTGGCTAACAGCGTTTTGAACCTGAGCCTCAACGTTTCAAAGCAACACTCCATAACTAAATGACCTATGAAGTTATATTTAATATAAAACAATATACATGATACTTAAAAGAATAGAAGTAACGTATCAGTTGAATATTATAGACCGGTGGTATCGATCTTTGACTGATCTGATTCAGTATCAACAGTTCACCGTGTATCGGATCAGTTTATAAACCCTGAGTAGGTTAGGAAAGAAAATAATTTATCATTGTCTAACTTCCTTCACATAATTAAGGAAAATCTTTTATCTACATCCAACTAAATATCCCCCAAAACTTTATATTCAATGTCTCAGTCGATTATTCGTCCGACCAGAACTAATTAGAGGCATACAACCAAAACAATATTGCACGTTATAACTATATACATGCACGACGAAACAAAAAGCAAGACAGGAAATAACAAAAAAAGATTTTTACATCGTAAAATTTAGTTTTGTCAGATATAACTAAGACCTTCGTCTGAACATATTACCATGAATATTCTTCGTTTAGATAGAAATGTTACAGTTATATCCCTTTAGTTTATTGCCGTCGACGGAGGAGAATATTCCGTGAAATATATCATCTACGGTAAGATTTGCCGTCCCGACCATACCGGCCATCCCGATCACGGCTCGGGACGGGACGGTACGGCCGGGACGGCTAGCGTATCGGTACGCTCGGCGAGAAGGCGAAAAAGACGTGATTTTTAGAATTTTAGAATTTTTTAATTTTAAATAAAAATCTAATAAATTGTAAAATAATATATGTATTGAAAATTAATAAAATGTTGATTTTTTTATCATAGATGCATATTAAATTACATAGAATTAATTACATAGAAATAACTTATTCTACTTCAATTAAACATGTTATTTGAAGAGAAAAAAAAAGACATCGTAATATGTTAAAGTAAACATAGACATAATAACGACATCATTCAACTCTAGTCATGAAGTATAAAATACTAAAACTCACTCATCTGAGTCATCTGTGAAGCCCGAATCTCAATCACAATCAGATACATGAGATGGATGACCCATATGATCTAACTCTATCCTAGTGGATGGAGGTACATGTCGGTGAGACTGAAAATATGTAACCATTTGCACAAATGATGGGTCGTGTGCAGCGGTGGAGGGTACATGAAAATATGTAAAAAAAGTCATCACTACATCTATACATTCAATTCTATCGTGTGCTATTGGTGCGACTGGTGCTGGTGCTGCTCGAATTGTGGACGTGGAGGAAGATCTTGATCTTCCCGGTGCTGGTGGTGCGGGTACCCTGGTCGTAGAAGACGATGCCCCGGCTCTGCTACGAGAAACATATCCCTCCCGTAACTATGTCCGAAAGTAATCTCGGACATCCTCTAGAACTAAGGAGCATGCACGGCAATCCCATCCCACTCCCGCAAGGTGCTCTGCAAACCTGTGTATGTCGGTGACGCGATGTCCGCAGTATCTACAGTGCACATGTCGATCACCCTCAACAGTGCACCCATGCTCCCACGCAGGATGACGTCGTCCATCCAGGATGACCTGCAAATGTTGTAAAATTTTACATCAGTAACTTCAATGACAAATGCAAAACTCAAGATATGGAGAAATTTATAATCAATTATTAGTTACTTATAAATATAAACAAATGATACATACTCCTAGTCATATGGACCCAAACTTGGCCACATCCCATCTCTAAATAATCTGACATTAAATGTGGTCCGCAGATAGGACAGATAGTCTTCATAACGCATCGAACCTGCATAGTTCTCCCAGTACATGCGTACGTAGTATTCATACTGCTGTGAACCTTGTGAGTACATGACCGGCGGTGGCGCAGGTGAGAGCTGACTGTATCCTTCCGTATATTGCGGCATTGAAGTATGGACCTGAGGATATGGATACGATGGGAAGAATGAACTACTAGTCTCAAAATCGTCATGATATATCGGTTGTTGCTGCCATGACCGTCCATACCCACTTCCTGATCCCTAAGAGTCATGTATGCTCATCCTCTCAAAATCAGACAACATGCCTTGATAGCTGGTAATGTCTGCAACAGAACTTCCATAGTTATGATCTCAAAAATCAGCTGCCCGCCTCGTCCCTAGCGGTGGAGCACCATGGTCCTCATCTTGCGTGGCATGTGTGAAGTGTTGTTCCACTGTCCATTCCGCACTTTTGTGACCCCCATGACCACTGCCTCGCCCCTGCCCTTGACCACTGCTATACTCTCTGCCACCAATGTAATGCCCCGAATTTTTCAGATCCTTGTTCGTAGGTCCCAGATCTGGTTTCTCGGAGTGTCCGACTCCGTAGTGTCCGAAATTTCATTTCGGACATCTTTCGTGTTTGGATCGGCGCGATCCGGAGTTGTTTTGGAGGCCCGGAAACGTTCCGCGGCTTTTTCGCGTGTATTTTTCGATTCCCGGTGTGTGTTTCGGTAATTCCTTCGGAACCTCGTTGCGGGTGAACCGAGTCGTTCACCTGGGCGCGAGTGGTACCGTTGCGATCGGTGCGTTCCGAGGATCGTGGAAACGTGATTTTCTATTTTTTGGTATTTTTTAAAATTTTTGGATTTTCCTATATAAACCCCCCTTTCTCACTCACTCCCCTCTCTCTTCTCTCACGCTCTCTTTCTCCCCTCTCTTCTCCGGCGGCCAACGGAGCGAGGCGGGGGCGAGGTGGAGGCGGCGCGGGCGAGGATGCGGGCGAGGATATGTGAGAATCGAGGCGGTTGCGGGCGCGATCCCTCGGTGGATTCCGAGATGACGTCGTTCGCGTTCCGGGCGGTTTTCGGCGTGGATAAGTCACTTCGGCGCACGGTTTCTTCGGTGGAGGTAGGGTGATGGAACACTACTGTGTTCTGCTCGTTTTCCCTGCCATTGCACATCGTTCGGCGCAGAAACGGCTGTGTTTAGGTCCTTTCTAGCGAAATCGTGATTTTGTAGGTTTCGTAGGGTCGGTCGGGAAACGACGACGGTTTCCAAATCGGTTACTGTCAACGGATTCCTTGGGGCGAGAGCGTTCTTTTCCCTTTAATTTCATCTCGATTGGTGGTCCCATTGGACCGGTAGAGATGCGGGAAGCTCGGTAACCCTTTTTTGGTAACTTTGGTAGAATCGCTCGTTTCTCACGATTCGTGCGTCATTTTGACTCCGGTCGGAGTCCATGTGATTGCCAGGGTGGTTGTGGCTGTATCCCCTTCGTTTCGGCACGAACGGGGCGTGGAAATACCGCGATCGGGTGGCCCCTTGGGTTTACCCGCCGTGATAGTTGGGTGGTCGAACCAGGGCCTGTCCATCGCATGGGCAGCTGCCTTTGGTCCGTTCATCTTCTCCTGGTTTTGGGGTTATGCGGTAGGACGATAGACCACACATGTGATGTGCGGCCAGGTGAAAACCGCATGTCTCCCCCATGGGCGGTTGGTCCCCAGCCATCTGTCCTTCCGTGGGTTTGTGCGGCCAAGCGCTCGCCGTTTATCCCGGTTGACACTTGGTCAACAGTTTAGTGTCGGTTGGGTTGGGCGGTTTGGTCAAAACCATTTTAACCGGCACTGGAGTATGTCGGTTGGGTTGTGCGTACGATCCTTGGCCGCACATCCCTTTGGGCGGTCTAGCCCTAACCGTCCATCCTCTGTTTGGGGTTAGTCCGATCAGGGCCTTGTGCGACTCCTACCTGACCGCATGTCTCTTGAGCGGCTGTGCCCCAGCCGCACATCCCTTGAGTGGTCCAGGGTGAACCGCACATGTGCCAGTCTAACCCGGTGTTTCCATTTTGACCGATTCGAGTCCCGGGTGTGTGGTTCTCGAACCACGTGCCGACCCGTGACCTGACGGATGATGTGCACTTCGTCGGGGCCAGGTGTCGTGGTACGGTGTGGACCCGGGGTGTAGCGTTCTCGACTCGTGTCACCGTGTGTTGGCGTGCGTGCGGTGAGAGTCCCCGTGTGTCGTCGATTTCTCCGGAAAGCGATTCCCGAGTGGGTCCTGTGTGAGGCCTTGGGCTGCGAGCCCAGTTGTCCAGTCCGGGGCTGGAGGCTTCCCTCTTCTCCTTGAGTTGGGCTGCAGCTTGGCGGTGTGCGAGTTGCCTTGGGAATCATGTTTCTGTGCTTTCCGAGTGGGCCGTGTGTGTGGCCTTAGTCCCGTGAGTTCCCTTCCAGAGGGAATGGTCTCGGCCGCTCGTGAGATGCATCGGTATGTGAGCTACTGTGGTTTTAGACCTAGAGATTGGACTAGATTGACGGCCTTGTGCTGTTGCGTGCGACGGTCTTGACCCCGAGTCTTCTGACTCAAGGACCGTTGGCTATAGTGCGTCTAGAGGACTGTCCAGAGTCCAGTGGCTTAGCGTCACTTAGATTTTCTCGGCTCTCGCACAGGGTGCGTGCGTAGCTGTGGGCTGTGAGTCCCGTTCCTTCTCCGACTGTGGTCGCAGTGCGACGGTGCCGGTACGTGGGATGGTCCCCGTACGTTGTCGGATTCGGACGTTATTTTCCGTTGACTCGAGAGTCTACTCCTTCAGTGACCCTCCACTAGTCATAGCCTGCTTACACGCGTGTGGTCCCACTAGGGAGTGGTGGAGAGGCTACCCTTAGAGATGATTTGTGGACCGGTTTCCATCGGGCCCCACGTCTTGCAGCCAGAGTCCGGCTGAGGGGAAAACCGGTCAGAGGGCCAGACCAGGGACGTGCGGTCTGTGTGTGCACACGTGGCTGGGGGCGGTTGGACCCACATCGATGGGCGTGACCCCAGCTAGTCACTCATTTGTGGTTACTTGTGCTGTGTTCGTGCCTTTGGTAGGAGCTACCACGTCAGGCAGTTCACCTGCGGTGCGGTGTAAGACGTCAGGGGACGCTACCGATTGTGCTTCTGGTGGGAGGTGCTCCTGTCGAGTCGGGAGTGACAGACTGTCAGTCTCTATGACTTTGACCTTCGGGTTTAGTCGTGTTGACCGTTGAGTTTCGGTGGTCTCGCGGTGGCGCGTGTGTCAATTTTCGTGCCATGAGACTAGTGCTAGTAGCTTTACCGAGGTTGCGTCTTGCTGAGCGGTACCCGCGACCAAGTGGTCGGGGTTGCACCTTGGACAGCGTGTCCAGGTTGGCCGTGTTCAGGGAGACATGCCTCTACGGTGCGATTGCCGTGGGTTTCTACTTCGATAGGTGGTAGTAGTGTGGTTCGGTAGCCTCGACTGTGAGATCGAGGTGTGCTTTCTGGTACATTAGGAGTAGCTATAGTGCCGTGTTTCGACAGGCCACCGGATTTACTGTTCCTGATGTTACTATTGCTCCCGTAGTTACAGCTTTCTGTGCCGCCGTTGGTTCTTCGTGGGGTTCCGTAGATTCCCTGCTGGGTCTCTGTTTTGAAGACTCATTCCCTGCTTATCAGGTGTGGCGGTTCTTCCTCGAGGTTCGAGGGTGCTGTTCGGAGGTTCTCAGTTGCTAGCTCACCGGGCCGAGTGTTCACTCGACATGTGGTACGCCTTACTACTTTAGACTGTACTTTCTGTTGGACTGGACTCTGTTGTAGCTGTAGTTGTTCTTTTACTTCTACTTGTTGCTGTTGGTTGTCCTGCTTTATTTCCTATTTCTCTATGCCTCCATACTCCTTTTAGTCCTTCCGAGCCCTCCCGGCTCGTGGGCGGCGATTCGAGTCTCGGGCTATCGGGTCTCTCCCGGTAATCGGATTCTCGGGTCATTACAACCAGCACTACTATCCCCACGACGACTCTGTTGACCACCTTCAGAACTGTCACGACCATGAGATGAAGACCCTGTCGGTGTACTGTCGTCATCGGAGTCATGACTCCCACTGATGTGGGGCTCAACAGATAGCTCAGGAGTGTCGTCATTTGCATTGGGATCTAATGTCTCCAAGTCTGCAATGTCCATCGGATTTACTGGTGGTTGTGTGCCCTTTTTGCTCTTGAATAATGTGGTCCATGAAGATTTCTTCTTTTGTTGAGCTGGCAGTGGCTTCTGTGCTGCATGTTGTGTCCCTCTGGCTGCCTGAGAAGTAGAGGTTTTGTTACATAAAAAGTTCGAGTAATTTCGTACTGTGTCAATATATACGTATGAGTATACCTGAGATGACTGAATGGGTGTCTTTGATGCTGAGCGTCGTAGTGCAGCTGACTGAGATGGCTGTTTGGATACTACCAAAGACTACACAATTCAGCCAACAACAAATTCAATTAGTAATTTAATAAAACATATAAATATTCTTGTAGTTCTAGAAATTCACCTCTCTAAATGACGAAGTCCTCCTATCTTCTCTAGAAGTGGATATCCTCCTGGGTTCTATAGATATTGAATGCCGCGGTGCAGCAACCCGAGACCACTGTTCATTTGTCGGATCGGTCTGTAATATATTTCTTACATTTTCATACATAGATATATTGGTAGGTTTTCTAATCAAATATGCGATTCGATTTGCATATATTATTTCACCTGAGCTGGCGTTGGACGTTCAATTGCTGGAGGTTGTATCAATCGCTCCCATGATGTATCATCGTACGCATATGATGTGTCTCCACCCCCAATGACGAGGTCTTCATCCAAATTAACTTCATCATCACGTCCCGTTGCTGACTCATCACCACCCATCTGCACATGGATGTCATCTCCCTCCCCCACTGCCTGTTGTACAGCTGCTGCGAGAAAAGTATTAGGTCGTGGTGTCTCGCCTAGTTCTTCGCCCTTCTCGTCAAGTTCTGCCTCACCACGCTCGGTTGTGGCTCTTGCAACCCATGAAACTATAGGGTCATCATCATCTCGCAAGTACACAACATCTGTTGGGTCGTAATCTCCCTCTCATTTCCTTGCATCTATTTACACATGCTTAACCTTTAGCTTCATATCGTAATGAACATAGACCATTTTGTCAAGTCGTCTGTGTGTTAGCCTATTTCTGAGCTTCGTATGTAAAAAGGAGAATGTCGACCAATTCCTCTCGCACCCACTCGAGGAGGATGTTGAAGATAGAACTTTCATTGTAATTTTCCTTAATGTCGGTGCACTTGTGCCGTAGTTGAGCCACCATTCAGTAGTTATTAAGGCAGATAATGAACAACTAGGCTAATTAGATGAAATAAATACTGATCAAGTTTTATATTGTTCAATGAAATAAAGTACATTACCTGCATCAACTCTGTAATGTCCCGAGTTTTTCGGGCATTTTTTTTGGATCTGGAGCCGTGAGTTTCGGATCACTTTCGGGGGTCCCGGAACTTGTTTTGTGGTTTACGCGTGTTTTTCCCTAACGGACATGCGGAACACATTTGCGAGCGAACCGTTGCGTTCTCCTACTTCAGGATGGTACCATCACATTGTACGTCTTCCGAGGATCGCGGAAACGTATTTTTCTAATTTTTTATATTTTTGGTATTTTCTGACTTTTCTATAAATATCCCCCTCTTTTCCCCTTTTCTTTTCCCCTTTTCTTCTTTTCCTCTTCTTCTTCTTTCTTCTCCCGACCGTTGGAGTGCCCTCCCCACCACGGCCGTTCTTCCTCCCCGGATGACCGAAACACGGCCCCCTCCACTCCGGCAGCGGCGGCGGCGACGAGGCGAACGCGGGAGCATGCTTTTCGCGGCGAGGGGCGGGGCGTGCGAGGGTTTAAAAGCTTCTTTTTACGATTGGCGATGATCCAGGGGAGCTCGTGCTCTATTGAGGTAGGGGGACTGATCCTTATCCTCCTTACAGCTTTCCTCGTGATTTGTAGGCCGTGGGGAGGCCGAGAGGGGCATTTTTGAGCCGCAAGGGTAAAATCCATGTTTAGGGCTTGTGCGCCGGATTCATCGATTTGTTGGGGTTTTGACCGATTTGGGGCTGTACATGCATGCTAGAGGGGTTGGGGGAGCTTCCCCCTTGTTTTCCCCATCATCGGAGGATGATCGGGGCGTGGAACGGGATTTTGGGATTGTTCCCACTGGTTTCGTTCTCGGGTGGGTGTGGCGGCCCTTTCAGAGACCGCCTGATGCGGGACGAGACCACGGACACGACAAGCTCGTGACTGCCCCTTAACGAGGGAAGCGTCGGATGTGCGCCGTTGAGAAATCGGCAATGAGCTAGGGTGATCGGCTCTCTTTTGTGCCCGGATCGGGTCACGGGACAGTCTCGCACTCTCTCGCAGTAGCGGTAATGAATAGATAAAGCGAGCTAGATATCCCTACACATGCTCTTTAGCAGCGGCATAAACAAATATATATGAAGTAAGCAAAATGCCGAGAAGGGAGCAGAAACGATACCTCCACGCGCTCGGCGTGGGGACGACGGACCCGGCCGAAACTCATACTCCCGGGATAAATATTACACAATGATGACAGTAATGAAATATCACCCACTCCACGCAGGGAGGTAAAGGGCTACACAACTGGGCCCGGGAGGACCGAATTCGGGTTGACGGGCGGCTTCTCGCGTCTCTTCGGCAGCACTCGAACTTGTGGCTGTGGGGCCCACGTGCTGTCCGGAGGGGCCGTGTGGGACCCGGTGGCACCGCTGTAGTGGGGACACTTAGGGAAGCACTCCCCGGGTTGGCGGCACGCTGGTTCGCCGGCTGGAGGCCGGGCGGCTCCGTTCGGCACCGATCGGAATAACCGGTCACGGACCTGCCGGTTCTATTTTCTGGCGCGCGCTCCGGCGAGAACGGACGCTGCGATCAGCCCCGACATCGGAATGCGACGAAACTAGTGCCGTTGGAAAGATGCTTCGAAGGGATTCAACCCAAGGTGATTACAGAAAAATAATCAAGCATGCACTTCTAATTGGCGAATTTTGAAGGTTGCTGTTGTACAGTTCCTGAAATCTCAGGTCAGCAGAGAACTTTCCTGTGGATTGCCTTTGACCGTGAGGTAGACGTCCGAATCAGGGGTTATGTTCTTCAGAAAAGTTGTGGGAAATCAAGATACGAAATCAGGACTAGTTTTGGATCTGGATTTGGAGGTGGTGGTGATTTGTTCAGATTTTGGAAGTGGAGGCTGGTCGGATCTGGGATCTGACTGACAACACTGTAGCTAAGGAAGAACACGAATTTCTAAAAATAGATAAACGGCTGATAAAAAATTAAGAAAATTTGTGGATGTAGGGGGTGATGGACAAAACTCCCATTAAAATGGGGAGGGTTTGGACAAATCAAAATGATGGCCGGAGGTGGGAAACACATGGCTCCTATCACTGTAGACAGAGACAAAACAGAACTAGGATTGAAAGATGCACGAAAATGGGAAAATACTAAACAATGGAATTTGGGCGTGAAAATTTAGGTGGAGCTTGGGATACAAGGGAAGAATGCACCATAAAACTTGCAGACCACGAAGAGGCCGTGGTTGAAAGTAAGAATTTCGGGAAGAGACCTCTGTCCAGCAGGACAGAACATCGAGAACGGTTTCGCGGCGGCTCGAAGGCGGCACGAACGGCGGCGGCGGCGGCACAGACGATCACCGGAGATAGAGGGGAGGGGATAGGAGGTAGAAACACTCTAGAACTTGAGGTTGGAGGAGAGGAAACTAGGAGGAGAGAGGAAGGGGGTGCAAGAAGCCTTCTAGCATTCATAAAAATTCTGATTTTTCATTGATTTTCTCATAAAAATACAAGCTTATATATGATTCCAACCAAATCAATTGTGCACCCTTGGATCTAGGGGTGTGGATTGAAGGGCTGGGATGAGGTGTGAATATCACACAAAAACTAATAAAAAATTCAAGGGGAAGGGGGCGCACCATTGACTATGTGTAAGTTGAATGGGGTAGGTGGCCAACCTATTAGAATGTTGACCCATTTAAACACGTGTCCATATGACCAGCCCACCATTCTAGATGTCCACCTAGGACGGTTGACCAGGCCCACATGGTGACATGGACCAATGGGAAAGGGCTGAGGGCCCCCTTGATGGTCCTACTGCATAATTGCATAAAAACCCACACAATCTACGGGAGTGACGCATTGGCCGATAAAGTCGTACAATTGCGCGTATACTTTCCCGTTGATATAAACACAAACTAAAAGGACATAAATGTAATAAAAAAGGTACAGGCTCGGTGTCGATTCCCATCAAATCTCCCCGGGTGGGAGGAACTCGACCCCGTCGAGTAGGGGTAGGGATGCTCGAGTACTCCGGCGGATCCGTCACCGTGCCAAGTAGCGCGGGTATGCTCCGCTCCAAGTGACCGTCACCTGCTCATTCCATATATACTCGATATGCACAAGCTGCTATGGGCTAGAGGTGGACACTCCGGGTGGGGCACTCTCAAAAAGGAAGGGAGCAGCTCAAAGACTCACTAGGAATCACCGCTGAGTCCCTATAAGTGACTGATCCGGGTATGGATGTGGAACCGATCCCATACTCATCAAGTGAGTCCACTCGCCTCTTACTCATAAGCGAACGACAACGTGCTTGCACAAGACGCATGCAGACAAACAAACGGCACACAAACAAAACAAACCACACAAATAAGAAACAGACTCATGCATGACTCTAGACACACCTATTGTTAGCCCGACCCGTACATAGGTGACGGCGGACCAGGACACCCGAATGTGTGCCATGCATGCATGTTATGTAACCGGAGATGGGTGGTATGGGGAACACCTAAACATCCAAGTATGACCCAGTCATGCATGGACGGCCTTTTAGATTTAGGAGACTTGAGTGGGCTAGGAAAGCCGGGTGTGGAAGAGCCGGGTGTAGGTGTATCGTGGACGGGTTTGGTGGGTATGGAGGACCCGACCCGTAGGAAAGGGGTATGAAGGTGGACTTCCCTGAAGAAGTGAAGGGAATATGAAGGGTCTAGGGATCCACTAGGGAAGGGGTCAAAGGGATCAAAGAAGGTATGACCCCTTATGGTGGGTTCCAACATGACATGATCCCAATCGTGAAATTCTTGAAGGTGCGGGTGGTCACCTTCCTCCGTCATGGTAGATGGGACCGTGTATAGGAAATATGACTCCTCCCTCGGAAGCAAAGTCATGAAGTCGGGCTCATCCGGTAGCGGGAGAAGTAGAAGAACCTCCGTGGTGACACAACCCACGGTGCACTCGGAGGTAATGGACCCGAAGGCCGGATGGGTGAAGCTACGACTCGTGGGTTGGTCGAAACCTCGGGCCAACATATGTGTCAACTGCCATTGCCAACCTAAACCAAGGATAAGGTCACCCAATGTGTCAACATGATGATGAGATCGGAACGTAGTATGGTAGGAGTTGGCGGGCACTAAAGGTAGGGTAGGGTCCATAGACGGGTAAGGGAGTGGGACCAAGCCATCCTTGAGCCAACTAAGAAGCGGCTCGGCTATGTATAATGTACCCGTTAGAAATACGGGTGGCTCGGGATGAGGTGGCTCCAAGCGCGAATCCGAAGGTGGAGTGGGCCGATGGGGCTGGGTGGCTGGACATACGGGGTCCCTAAGGGTGATCTTACCGGGTAGGTAAGGTGGGCATAAGGTGCAAGTCCTCTTGTCCCAGTCAAGATTGGCCCTTCTCTCTCCTAACCACTTTTGCCCTAAAATGATGCATGAACCAGCAAGTGTGCCGATCCTGCACCATGCACCATCGGTGTAGAGAACAGATCCGATCCTCTTATAGAACTCAACAAAAGCAAAATCACCATCGTGGACAATCTCGCCTGTCTTGGAGAGAGACTCCACGATGTCAAGAGAAACCCAATTACCCGACTCCCTATTGGTGAAATGGAGTTCCGTTGTGGACCCGTTGGGTAGAGCGACTTTCATAGTGAGAGGGGTAAAACCAAGGGCTCGGTCCATGAGGACATTGACTTTGGCCACAAAGGTTGACCACTCGGATGTATGGTCTTGGGGAACGGCCATGGGTAGCGGATATGGACATGCATACACACTGTGACAAGACACTAGACCGACTATGCAAGTTTGGAATGCATGCACACTAAGGACCCTAGACGTAAACCAAGACTCGGTACGTGGCGGAGTTAATGAATCCGAAGATCACTCGCGCAAGTGTGCGGCCTTCCCGATAGGCGTAGCCTAACGTTCGGACAACACCTTTTTATATACCGACTAATGGTATGCAAATGCGACCCAAAAGACACTTTTTTTTTATTTTAAAACAATGATGACCCTAAACGCGACTTAGACAATGACTAATGACTAGACGTAAATGACACTTTTTTTTTGATTTGGACACCCTAGACTCAACTCGCTCTGATAACAAATTGATGCGGGACGAGACCACGGACACGACAAGCTCGTGACTGCCCCTTAACGAGGGAAGCGTCGGATGTGCGCGGTTGAAAAATCGGCAATGAGTTAGGGTGATCGGCTCTCTTTTGTGCCCGGATCGGGTCACGGGACGATCTCGCACTCTCTCGCAGCAGGGGTAATGAATAGATAAAGCGAGCTAGATATCCCTACACATGCTCTCTAGCAGCGGCATAAACAAATATATATGAAGTAAGTAAAATGCCGAGAAGGGAGCAGAAACGATACCTCCACGCGCTCGGCGTGGGGACGACGGACCCGGCCGAAACTCGTACTCCCGGGATAAATATTACACAATGATGACAGCAATGAAATATCACCCACTCCACGCAGGGAGGTAAAGGGCTACACAACTGGGCCCGGGAGGACCGAATTCGGGTTGACGGGCGGCTTCTCGTGTCTCTTCGGCAGCGCTCGAACTTGTGGCTGTAGGGCCCACGTGCTGTCCGGAGGGGCCGTGTGGGACCCGGTGGCACCGCTGTAGTGGGGACACTTAGGGAAGTGCTCCCCGGGTTGGCGGCACGCTGGTTCGCCGGCCGGAGGCCAGGCGGCTCCGTTCGGCACCGATCGGAATAACCGGCCACGGACCTGCTGGTTCTGTTTTCTGGCGCGCGCTCCGGCGAGAACGGACGCTGCGATCAGCCCCGACGTCGGAATGCGACGAAACTAGCGCCGTTGGAAAGATGCTTCAAAGGGCTTCAACCCAAGGTGATTACAGAAAAATAATCAAGCCTGTACTTCTGATTGGCGAATTTTGAAGGTTGCTATTGTACAGTTCCTGAAATCTCAGGTCAGCAGAGAACTTTCCTGTGGATTGCCTTTGACCGTGAGGTAGACGTCCGAATCAGGGGTTATGTTCTTCAGAAAAGTTGTGGGAAATCAAGATACGAAATCAGGACTAGTTTTGGATCTGGATTTGGAGGTGGTGGTGATTTGTTCAGATTTTGGAAGTGGAGGCTGGTCGGATCTGGGATCTGACTGACAACACTGTAGCTAAGGAAGAACACGAATTTCTAAAAATAGATAAACGGCTGATAAAAAATTAAGAAAATTTGTGGATGTAGGGGGTGATGGACAAAACTCCCATTAAAATGGGGAGGGTTTGGACAAATCAAAATGGTGGCCGGAGGTGGGAAACACAGGGCTCCTGTCACTGTAGACAGAGACAAAACAGAACTAGGATTGAAAGATGCACGAAAATGGGAAAATACTAAACGATGGAATTTGGGCGTGAAAATTTAGGTGGAGCTTGGGATACAAGGGAAGAACACACCATAAAAATTGCAGATCACGAAGAGGCCGTGGTTGAAAGTAGGAATTTTAGGAAGAGACCTCTATCCAGCAGGACAGAACACCGAGAACGGTTTCGCGGCGGCTCGAAGGCGGCACGAACGGCGGCAGCGGCGGCGGCACAGACGATCACCGGAGATAGAGGGGAGGGGATAGGAGGTATAAACACTCTAGAATTTGAGGTTGGAGGAGAGGAAACTAGGAGGAGAGAGGAAGGGGGCGCAAGAAGCCTTCTAGCATTCACAAAAATTCTGATTTTTAATTGATTTTCTCAAAAAAATATAAGCTTATATATGATTCCAACCAAATCAATTGTGCACCCTTGGATCTAGGGGTGTGGATTGAAGGGCTGGGATGAGGTGTGAATATCACACAAAAACTAATAAAAAATTCAAGGGGAAGGGGGCGCACCATTGACTATGTGTAAGTTGAATGGGGTAGGTGGCCAACCTATTAGAATGTTGACCCATTTAAACACATGTGTCCATATGACCAGCCCACCATTCTAGATGTCCACCTAGGACGGTTGAACAGGCCCACACGGTGATATGGACCAATGGGAAAGGGCTGAGGGCCCCCTTGATGGTCCTACTGCATAATTGCATAAAAACCCCCACAATCTACGGGAGTGACGCATTGACCGATAAAGCCGTACAATTGCGCGTATACTTTCCCGTGGATATAAACACAAACTAAAAGGACATAAATGTAATAAAAAAGGTACATGCTCGGTGTCGATTCCCATCACCGCCACACCCCTGGCAGCCTAACGTAGGTGCGCCACAGGGTACTGGTTTGTCGGCAGGGGTTTTCGTCGGCTGGTGGCCGCACGATAGATCGCCAACTGCGGTGGCGGTCGAAGCTTCGACCGCAAACTCCATTTTTGACCGTTGCGCCTTGGGGCGTGTGTTTTGACCGTTAGGGTCACGTGCCCTCTAGCGGCCATAGGTACGGGCGACAGAGCGAGTCTAGCGGACCAAGATTGGGCTGCTAGGGCATCGTGGCGGCTTGAGATGGGACCGCCAGGCCCATTGTGACTCACCTTCTAGCGGATCAAGGTTGGGCCGCTAGAGTCTGTGTGGCGGACCAAGGCTGGGCCGCTAGAGTCTGTGTGGCGGCCCAAGCTAGGATCGCCAGACGTTGGGCTGCACCAAGTGGGTTACAGTCCTGTTTCTCTTCGACCGTGGTTTTCGTGAGTTGAGTCTTACCTCCGGTGACATGTCCACTTATCGTAACCTTCTTACGGCACGCGGTGCTGACCCACCCGGGAGTGGTGGAGCGACTGACCCAAGAGAGACGGTTGTTAGGCTGGTTACCGTAGGGCCCCCACGCACAGCCGAGTCTGGGCTTCGGGGGAATAACCAGCTAGAGGAGAGGCCTAGGGCGTATGGTCTGAGTGTGCACACGGGGCTGAGGGCTTCGGGCCCGCGCTGACTCGTGCGACCTCAGCTAGTCCTTGTTGTGGTACTGGTTACTGAGTGCATCTTTGTCTCCGCCTGGGACATCGTAGCTACACACTTGTGACACGGTGTAAGACGTCAGGGGACGCATCCAGTCGTTCTTCTAGTGGGTGGTGCTCCTGTCTACTGGCAGGTACGGACTCGAGTTTTGACGGACCGAGGTTTGGTTATACGGTACGGTTAGTTAGATGGCTTTTCCATTTATTTATTACTGCTTGTTGGTTCTACCGTGCTCTTGCTAGGTAGCGTTACCTTCCGTGATTGTTCGTGTCTTTTCGCCTCGTTTTCCTCATTGTGCGGCGGGGGTCCGAGGGATCCCTACTGGGCCAATGAAATGAGGCTCACCCCTGCTTTTTAGGTGAGGCGGGGTCGTCGAGAGGTGCAGCAGAGTTTCAGCGCGGTTCTTCTAGCATGGGTTAGTTTCCAGTCTGCCAAGGTCGGGGTATGCCCCGTGTAGTTGTACTTTTCCTTCTGTTGACTGTACTTTATTTGGACATGAGATACACTGGACCTTGTAGCAGTTTATTTACTTATTTATATTATGTTGTGCATTTTATTTTGATTATTGTGCTATCTCTACAGTTGTTTCAGCTTCTCTCGCACTCCCACACCATCCATTTTTACCTTTCCGAGTCTTCGGGCTCGTGGGTTGGCGGGCCGAGGTCTGAGACGCGACGGTTCCTTTCCGGTACTCGGATCCCGGGTCGTCACAGTTGGTATCACCCGTGTCAAGGTTTTCTCGCTTATGTGGTTTTGGTTGATCGGCAGTGTCTGGACGTGGAGGACATTCCGATTGTGTGCGAATTTTCTGATGTTTTTCCCGAGGAGTTGCCAGGGTTGCCACTACAGCGAGAGATTGATTTCGTGATTGAGGTGGTACCTGCTACGACGCCTATGTCGAAGGCCCCTTATCGTATGGCGCCTGCGGAGTTGAGAGAGCTGAAGGCGCAGTTGCAGGAGTTGCTGGCCAAGGGGTACATTCATCCTAGCTTTTCCCCTTGGGGTGCGTCGGTGTTGTTTGTGAAGAAGAATGATGGTAGTCTGAGGCTATGCATTGACTACCGGCAGTTGAACCAGGCGACTGTTAAGAACAAGTATCCGTTACCTCGGATTGATGACTTGTTCGATCAGCTTCAGTCGGCCCGGGTGTTTTCGCAGATTGACCTGAGATCGGGTTATTATCAGATGGGGATTCGAGAGTCCAACGTGGAGAAGATGGCGTTTTGCTCGAGGTATGGGCATTATGAGTTCATGGTGATGCCGTTTGGGCTCACCAATGCCCCCGTGGCATTTATGGATTTGATGCATAGGGTATTCCGTCCGTATCTAGACCAGTTCGTGGCCGTGTTTATGGACAACATCCTTGTGTATTCGCGGTCTGCTGAGGAGCATGTGCATCATTTGAGGATGGTGTTGTAGACCTTGCGGGATCACCAGCTGTATGCCAAGCTCAGCAAGTGTAAGTTTTGGCTGAGTGAGGTGCACTTTTTGGGGCACGTAATTTTTGGTGATGGTGTTTCCGTGGACCCGGCCAAGGACGAGGTTGTGGTGCAGTGACCGAGGCCGAGTTCTATCACGGAGATTCGGAGCTTTCTGGGGCTCGCAGGCGGCCCCGATGACTAGGCTTACACGGAAGGATGTGCCATTTGTCTGGACGGAGGAGTGTGAGCAGAGCTTCATGGAGCTGAAGAGATTGCTCACTACTGCTCTGGTGTTGGTGTTGCCTTCTGGATCGGGAGGTTTTGTGGTGTGTATAGATACTTCCAGGGTAGGTTTGGGTGATGTGCTGATGCAGCACGGTGGAGTTGTAGCATATGCGTCTCGGCAGTTGAAGCCACATGAGGAGAACTACCCTACTCATGATCTTGAGTTGGCGGCGGTGATTTTCGCTCTGAAGATCTGGAGGCACTATCTGTACGGTGAGAAGTTTGAGATGTTCACTGAC
Organism: Amorphophallus konjac; assembly: GCA_022559845.1. Lineage (NCBI taxonomy): Eukaryota > Viridiplantae > Streptophyta > Magnoliopsida > Alismatales > Araceae > Amorphophallus > Amorphophallus konjac. Next base: position 161,299,128 of record CM040129.1, on the reverse strand, counting down.
CATCAGAGTTTGAGGTATCTGTTTACCCAGAAGGATCTTAACCTCAGGCAGAGGAGGTGGATGGAGTACATGAATGATTATGATTTTACTCTGTCGTATCAGCCTGGCAGGATGAATGTTGTGGCTGACGCCTTGAGCAGGAAGGTAGTGGTCAGTCAGATGTTGTTAAGGAAATAGAGGTTATGGGAGCAGGTGCCGGCCATGACTTTTAGGCTCAAGATCCCTCAGGATCAGGGTTCGGCTATCCTTGCGAGCTTGACTGTCACGCCAGCTATTCGTCGTCAGGTGACTGAGGCTCAGCGTGCGGACCATGAGCTACCCCGGATTTTGTCGATGGCTGAGGTGGAGTTTGGTGAGGATGGAGCTGTGAGGTTTTGAGGTAGGTTGTACGTCCCAGCCGAGGAGCAGACGAGGCGCGCGGTGTTGCAAGAGGCTCATGGGAGTCGGTATGCCGTGCACCCCGGATCGGTAAAGATGTACCAGAATTTGAAGAGGCAGTTCTGGTGGCCGGGTATGAAGAGAGATGTTGCAGAGTTCGTGGCCAGGTGTCTGATCTGCCAGCAGGTGAAGGCGGAGCACTGACGACCAGGAGGTACACTTCAGCCCTTGGAGATTCCTGCGTGGAAGTGGGACCATGTGACCACTGATTTCGTGGTTGGGTTACCCAGGACATCCAGTGGGCAGGATTGTATCTGGTTGCTGGTGGATAGACTGACGAAGATGGCTCGGTTGTTGCCGATCAAGGTCAGTTGGAGTGTGCATCGTTTGGCTCGTCTGTATGTGGAGCGAATCGTTCCATTGCATGGAGTTCCCATCTCCATTGTGTCTGATCGTGATCCTTGCTTCACTTTTGGATTCTGGAGGAGCTTCGAGAAGGCTCTAGGCACCGAGTTAGCGTTTAGCTAAGCGTACCATCATCAGTCGGACGGTCAATCTGAGAGGACCATCCAGACCTTGGAGGATATGTTGAGATCGTGTTGTCTGGAGTGGCAAGGGAGTTGGATTCATCATCTACCGTTAGTGGAGTTTGCCTACAACAATGGCTATCATCCGAGCATTGGTATGGCACCGTACGAGGCGTTGTACGGGCGACCTTGTCAGACTCTGCTTGATTGGTTTGAGGTGGGAAGCTGAGTCCCCGCTACATTGGTCATTTTCTTATTATCGAGCGTATTGGTGAGGTTGCCTATCGGTTGCAGTTACCCCCGGAGCTATCTGCTGTGCATGATGTGTTTCATGTGTCTATGCTTCGGAGGTATATGCCCGATGATTCCCACGTTCTGGAGGACGCCGTTTGGCCCGAGGTAACCCCAGACTTGTCCCTTCCATAGTACCCTATCTGCATTGAGGATCGGCGTGAGCAGCGCCTGCGGAACAAGGTTATCCCTCTGGTTAAGGTGGTCTGGCAGCGTCACTCCGGTGGCGAGGCGTCGTGGGAGCATGAGGATGAGATGCGGCAGTTGTATCCTTATTTGTTCGGGTGAGTCTTCTCCATGTCCCTGTGCTTTGTCCTTAATTTTGAGGATGAAATTTGTTTAAGGGGGGAGGGCTGTAATGTCCCGAGTTTTTTGGACATTTTATTTCGGATCTGGATCCGTGGGTTTCGGATCACTTTCGGGTCCCGGAGCTTGTTTTGTGGTTTACGCGTGTTTTTCCCTAACGGACCTGCGGAACGCGTTTGCGAGCGAACTGTTCTGTTCTCCTACTCCGGGATGGTACCATTGCATTGTACGTGTTCCGAGGATCACGAAAACGTATTTTTCTAATTTTTTGTATTTTTGGCATTTTCTGGATTTTCTATAAATATCCCCCTATTTTTCCCTTTTATTTTCCCCTTTTCTTCTTTTCCTCTTCTTATTCTTTCTTCTCCCGACCGTTGGAGCGCCCTCCCCACCGCGACTGCTCTTCTTCCCCGGATGACCGAGACGCGGCCCCCTCCACTCCGACAGCGGTGTGGCGGCGGTGGCGGCGATGAGGCGAACGCGGGAGCGTGCTTTTCGCGGCGAGGGGCGGGGCGTGTGTGGGTTTAAAAGCTTCTTCTTGCGATTGGCGGCGATCCGGCGGAGCTCGTGCTCCATTGAGGTAGGGCGACGGATCCTTATCCTCCTTACAGCTTTCCTCGTGATTTGTAGGTCGTGGGGAGGTCGAGAGGGGCGTTTTTGAGCCGGGAGGGTAAAATCCATGTTTAGGGCTTGTGCGCCGGATCCGTCGATTCATTAGGGTTTTGACCGATTTGGGGCTTTAGATGCATGCTAGGGGGGTTGAGGGAGCTTCCCCCTTATTTTCCCCATCATCGGAGGATGATCGGGGCGTGGAACGAGATTTTGGGATTGTTCCCGTCGGTTCCGTTCTTGGGTTGGTGTGGCGGCCCTTTCAGAAATCGCCACACCCTTGGCGGCCTAAGGTAGGCACGCCACAGGGTACTAGTTTGTCGGCCGGGGTTTTCGTCCGCTGGCGGCCTCACGATAGACTGCCAACTGGGGTGGCAGCCGAAGCTTCGACCATTAACTCTGTTTTTGACCATTGTGCCTCGGGGCGTGTGTTTTGACCGTTGGGGTCACGTGCCCTCTAGCGGCCGTAGGTAGGGGCGACAGAGCGAGTCTAGCGGACCAAGATTGGGCCGCTAGGGCATCGTGGCGACTTGAGATGGGACCGCCTGGCCCATTGTGACTCACCTTCTAGCGGACCAAGGTTGGGCCGCTAGAGTGTGTGTGGCGGACCAAGGCTGGGCCGCTAGAGTCTGTGTGGCGGCCCAAGCTAGGATCGCCAGACGCTTGGCTGCACCAAGTGGGTTACAGTCCCGTTTCTCTTCGACCGTGGTTTTCGTGAGTTGAGTCTTACCTCCGGTGACACGTCCACTTATCGTAGCCTTCTTACGGCACGCAGTGCTGACCCACCCAGGAGTGGTGGAGCGGCTGACCCAAGAGAGACGGTTGTTAGGCTGGTTACCGTAGGGCCCCCAGCACAGCCGAGTCCAGGCTTCGGGGAATAACCAGCTACAGGAGAGGCCTAGGGCGTATGGTCTGAGTGTGCACACGGGGCTGAGGGCTTCGGGCCCGCGCTGACTTACGCGACCTCAGCTAGTCCTTGTTGTGGTACTGGTTACTGAGTGCGTCTTTGTCTCCGCCTGGGGCGTCGTAGCTAGACACTTGTGACACGGTGTAAGACGTCAGGGGACGCATCCGGTTGTTCTTCTAGTGGGTGGTGCTTCTGTCTACTGGCAAGTACGAACTCAAGTTTTGACGGACCGAGGTTCGGTTATACGGTACAGTTACTTAGATGGCTTTTCCATTTATTTATTACTGCTTGTTGGTTCTACCGTGCTCCTGCTAGGTAGCGTTACCTTCCATGATTGTTCTCATCTTTTCGCCTCGTTTTCCTCGTTGTGCGGCGGGGGTCCGAGGGATCCCTACTGGGCCAATGAAATGAGGCTCACCCCTGCTTTTCAGGTGAGGCGAGGTCTTCGAGAGGTGCGGCAGAGTTTCATCACAGTTCTTCTAGCCAGGGTTAGTCGCCAGTCTGCCAGGGCCGGGGTATGCCGCATGTAGTTGTATGCCGGGAGATGCCCCGTGTAGTTGTACTTTTCCTTCTGTTGATTGTACTTTATTTGGACATGAGATACGCTGGACCTTGTAGCAGTTTATTTACTTATTTATATTATGCTGTGCATTTTATTTTGATTATTGTGCTATCTCTGCAGTTGTTTCAGCTTCTCTTGCACTCCCACACCATCCCTTTTTACCCTTCCGAGTCTTCAGGCTTGTGGGTTGGCGGGCCGAGGTCCGGGACGTGCCGGTTCCTTTCCAGTACTTGGATCCCGGGTCGTCACAAAGTCTATCATGAATGACAATGGCATTAGGTGTCGCAAATGAACCAATTACTTCTCTAAATATTTTCATCTGCATTATCGGATAAAAATAGGTACATAATTATTTTTTCATTTCGAAAAGATTAAAGTATCCAGATATACCTCATTCAACGCATCAGCAGCATCTGTTGGGCTGCGAGACAGTCGATCTATCACAATGTTGACCGATTCTATCAAAGTATCATCATAAGCGAGACCCCGAACATATTGAAAGGCGGGGTGTAGGTAGTACCCTGCAATCACCCATAATTCATTTTTTTTGTCATGTAACTACATATACCGACATTAGAGAATGTAAATGTTTACCTGTCATGTGAAGATTACGGCTCATTTGCCTATCACATCCGTCCTCCACAATCTCTAAGATGGTGGGTCCATATTTCTTGGATGTTGTAAGAATCTTCCGCTTTGCATCTTCAATTTTACTGTACACCAACCCCATGCTTGGTACTCTATCCCCATCTACACATCTCAGTACCTCATACAGTGGCTCTATCAATGATACTAATATCTTCACTCTATCTCAAAAGTTACTGGTGTTGACAATCCCCTCGACCACCCCTCCTTCAAGTGAAGCGGCTGTGGACGGACGTCACGGGGTTTAAGAGAGGGGAGGGAAACACGTTACGCTGGGAAAACGTGGGAAAGGGACTCCCGGGGAGGGTTGTCTCTACTGGGCTCGAACGACGGAAATATACGGTACGAGAAAACCCACGGAATGGAAATGTATAACGAAATGAATTGACATAAGGAAATTACAGAATGGAAATCACATCGAGGAATTACTTCCGTCTACGGGGTCACATCGAGGAAATCACATGGGAGTGGAATAAAATGTTTTGTGCTTGGTTCTCTGCTTCTTTCTGATCTCCCGAATCCCTGTACACATCTAAGCAAACAAGTTAGCATTTCTGCTCTGACTTGCCCCCTTGCTCAATAAACAAACGTGATTTTGAGCTATCCTTGATAACGAGTCAAGGGACAAGCCTTTATTAACAAAGGCAATGATAAAAGACAATGATGAATGTGGCACACAAACACACAGATGCAAGCGAAAATTTAAAATGAGATGTTGCATACAAATGTAATCATGCGAAATGTGATTTTTTTGTTTTTGTGTTTTTATTCATTTTTTTGTTTTATTGTTTGTTTATAAATTTTTTTTGGTCTTTTACATTTCCATTTTTTTTGCATATACATTTTCTCCTCTTTTTGGGTTTTTAGATTTGTTATTTTTTGTTTGTTTTTGGTTTGTTTAATATTTTTGTTTTTGCTAATGCATGACGACCACTCGATATAACATCTGACTTGCATGAGAATAGGGTTTTCTTACTAACCTCCCAAGCATCCTAAGTGCACATCTAGGTTGATTTGGGCCTCTAGACTCCTCGAATGATAATCTCGCCGGTTAAGACTTATCCTGATGACAATACCGCCATACCATGCTTAGGCTCCCAGTTGCTTCCGACCACAGGGATTTACCCAAAAAGTGTTCAAGGTAAATGATTTGCCCGACCCGGGTCCATGTCCTCACAACTCTAGATGATATGTAATGGAACACCCTGGAACCCAAACGACCAACCGCGCGACGCTGACCCGGAATCAGACGCCGTCGCACCCATAGGTGACGCGCTTGCATTGGTCTAAGCCCGAGGTTAGATAAGAAAGCATTAAGGCGGTAGACAAGGGTCTTGACCGGCCAGAAACACGGAGACTCATTCGTAGCAATGGCTTTTGCTTTTCAAAAATGGATAACCATATGTTCGTATTGAAATGAGGTTACAAGTTTTGGTAAGCTTCACCCTTCGGGAACGCCATTGAGCCTTCATCTTCAGGGGAAGAAGGAAGAATATTGGGGGCAAACCTCTTGAGAGGACCGGTAAAACCGTTAACCTGGCAAGCCAGTAAGGGCGCACTTAACTTCCCCTTTCGGACAACTTCAGACCAAATCTCGAGCATTTACATCTCATGACCCCTTTTGTATAGAATTTGACTTTCAATAAAAGGGGTTTCATTTGCGAGATCAGGCACGGTTACGACCAGGCTTTTCACTTGACTTTGATTTTGTTCTTCTTTTCTGATTTTTTTTTGACAGATTTTTACGAGGGACATAGTATTTTGACATTATGGAATCCCTCTTGGATGCCTGCGGGGACACTGCCCTCTTCTCGTGCTCTGACCCATGCTCGAGGAATTGGGCCCTATTCTCACCCTAGGGGTTGTGTTCGTGTTTCCCATGCTCAGTGTTTTAAGGGCGCCGGCTATCTCATTCGGTCGAAGAGAGAGAGAATAAAGATTTAAGCCTTCTGGAGAACTTCTGGGTGAGGCCTCACCATGAGCAATGCTACCGATCTTCTATAGAACACATGTGTACATGCATGTTGCCTTCTTTTGAGGGGGGCGTAAGCCGAACTAGCCGGATAGGGATCTCCACGGTTCTGGCAAACTAAGACCCGGAACCAACCAAGTCTTAATAGGCTCTATCCTAATATGGAGGTTGAATGCAATGACTTAACTACATGGTAGTCTCCAGGCATTGGCATTTTGAATTTTCTATTATTATTATTTTTTCTTCTTTTCATTTTTTTATTTTTTTGTTTTGTTGTTGTATATATACATATTTTTGTTATATTCATTGTTTTCTATTTTTTGTTGTTTGTCGTTTCATCATTTTTTGACACTATGTACACCTATCTAAGGGTAGTACTTCTTAAGATAAAGCCCATTCCAAGGGTGGGATAACTCGATCCCCTCAGCATTGACTAGCCTGTAGGCGTTGCCAGGATGCACAGCCTGAACCACGTACGGTCCTTCCTAATTGGGTTGGAGTTTAGAACGCGGCCCACCAGGTTTTACAAACATTCTTTTCACTACCATTTCACCGACTTGAAATTTCCTTTCAATGACCTTCTTTTGATAAAAACGTGTGAGTCTATTCTGATATATACAGGCATGCTCGGCAGCGGCCAGCCATTTCTCATCTAAGAGTTCCAATTGGGCAAGAAGTGAATCACGACGTTCGTCGAGGGGAAGCTCCTTGTCCCACTGTACCCTGAGAGAAGGAACCAAGATTTCATACGGAACTACTGCCTTCATCCCATAAGTAGGGCGAACGGAGTTTACCCAGTGGGAGTACGGATTGAAGTGCGATAGGCCCATAAAGCCTCAATCAACTTTTCTGGCCAATCCGAGAACTTGTTTGACTCACAGGTCTTTTTTATGATTTTAATCAATGTTTTATTAGTGGCCTCTGCCTGGCCATTACATTGTGGATAATAAGGTGATGAATGATGCAATGCAATTTTATACATTTTGCAGAGGTCCTGAAGGTCCTGAGAAATGAATCGTGGCCCATTATCGGTGATGATTGTGCTTGGAATGCCGAACCTGGCGATGATGTTCTTCATGATGAATTTGCAGACTGTTGATGCTTTAATCTCCACGTAAGCTTCGGCTTCGGCCCATTTGGTGAAGTACTCCGTTGCAGTAAGGATGAATGATTTTTGCTTAGTGAGGGAGTTAGGATTACCAAGAGGACCAATGACATCGAAAGCCCACATGGAGAAAGGCCATGGGGAGGATACTGGATGAAGTGAAGAAGATGGGGAATGAATTTTATCGGCGTGAAGTTGACACTTGACATACCTGCGGACATAGACGGCACAATCCTCTTCCATGGTGGGCCAGTAAAAGCATTGCCGAAGGATCTTCTTGGCAAGCATTTGGCTATTCACATGGCCACCGCACACACCAGAGTGTGCTTCCTCGACGCATTTCCAGACCTCCTCTTCATCGAGACATCTTAGAAGAACGCCAGTAAGACTTCTCTTGTACAGCACTCCTCCAATCAGCACGTATCTCTGTACCACCCTCCTTATGGCTTTTCTATCTTCCGACGTGGCTTCTCCAGGGTAGGATTGATCTTTGCAATACTTGGTAATTTCGTAAAACAATGGCTTCTCCTCATCAGCCAATTCTTCTTCTAATTCTGTCAACATGATTTCCCTCTTCTCAAGGATTTCTTCCTGTAGAGCCTTCCTTGCTATCATGTCCTTGATATTCACGTAGGAAGCGTCATCGATTGCAGGGGCATGACGCTTGTAGACAGAAATGGAATCAGATCATCTTCCTAGAGGGAACCTGAAAGATGATGCCAACGAGGCGAGGGCATCGGCGAGAATATTCTGATGACGAGGGACATGGACAAAGATCAATTTGGTGAACAGTTTGGCAAAGGCAGCAGTGAGTTCTTGGTATGGCTTGAGCTTGGGATCGCGAGTGCGATATTTGGTGAGCACCTGGCGAAGAATGAGTTGACTATCACGTACGACTCGTAATTCAGTGATACGAAAAGAATGAGCGAGTTCCAGGCCAGCTAGAAGAGCTTCATATTCAGCTATATTATTGGTACTGGGAATTTGAGCTGGTATGCCAGTGGAATGTAAGGCCTTCAGGCGATAGGAGGGCAATGCCGATTCCTTTCCCTTGGGAATTCAGAGCTCCATCAAAATGTAACGTCCACATGTAATCATCTGATTGGTTGATGGACATTAGTTCCTCATCTGGAAACTCTGACTGGACAGGATCGAATTTGGGGAGAGGATGGTGAGCGAGATGCTCAGCTATGGCATAACCCTTGATCGCCTTTTGCTGAATGTAGGTGATGTCAAACTGAGAAAGAAAGCTTTGCCAGCGTGCTAATCTATCCGTAAGGACAGATTTTTCCAGAAGGAACTTGATAGGGTTCATTCGGGCAATCAGATGGACTTCATGAGCTAGAAAGTAGTGTTTCAACTTCTGCACTACCCAGACAAGGGCGGCACAAGTTTTCTCCATAGCCGTGTACTTCTGCTCACAGGGGTTGAGGAGTTTGGACAAGTAATAGGTCGCCCTTTCCTTGCCCGCTTCATCGGCTTGTGCTAGGACAGCTCCCACGGAGTCGTCCAGGACTGAGATGTAAAGGATTAAAGGTTTATCTGGCGTGGGTGGAATTAGGACGGGTGGATTGGCCAGATATTCCTTCAATCCTTCAAAAGCTTTTTGGCATTTAGAATTCCAAAGGAATTCTACTCCTGACTTAGTCAACTCGTAGAAAGGTTTGCACCTTTGCGAGTGCTGGGACACAAATCGACGAATGAATTGTAACCTTCCGATTAACCCTCGAACTTCTCTCAGGTTTTTCGGAGGTGGCATATCCCTAATTGCTTTAGCTTTGTTGGGATCTATTTCAATGCCCCTCTTACTCACAATGAAACCAAGCAATTTACCCGACGAAACACCAAATACGCACTTCTTTGGATTCATTTTCAAATTGAACTCCCTTGATCTTTGCAGCACCTTAGCTAGAACTCTCGAGTGTTCTGCCCTAGTCCTGGATTTCACCAGTAAATCATCCACATACACCTCTAAATACACATGCATCATGTCATGAAATATTGCCATCATAGCCCTTTGATAAGTAGCTCCAGCATTCTTCAAGCCAAACGGCATGACCAAATAACAGTAAGTTCCCCAGGGTGTGGTGAATGATGTTTTCTCCTGATCCTCTTCTGCCAAACGGATCTGATTATACCCCGAAAATCCATCCATAAACGAGAGAGTTTCATAGCCTGCTGTGTTATCAACCAACACGTCGATGTGAGGCAAGGGGAAATCATCTTTTGGACACGCGCGGTTAAGGTGCCGAAAATCGATACAGATTCTCACCTTTCCATCCTTTTTCATGACCGGGACAATGTTTGCCACCCATTGAGGATATAGGACGACTCTAATAAACCTGGCTTTGTGGAGCTTATCGACCTCTTCCTTCATCTTCAAAGCCATCTGGGGGTGGAAACGTCTTAACCTTTGCTTTACCGAGACGGACCCTGGTTTTAGCGTTAAGCGGTGTTCGACCAGGGTGGAATCCAATCCCGGCATATCCTCGTAGCTCCATGCGAACGTGTCCCTATACTCCTTGAGAACCTCAATCAATTCCTCTTCTTCAGACAATGGCAAATTATCACTTATGAGGACGATCCTAGGGTCTTCCTCGGTCCCCAGGTTGATCTCTTTGGTGGGTTCTTCTATAGCGGCTGATGGTTCGTCAAACCTCCTCATTCCGCTAGCATATGCGTCAGCCGCGTCCTCATATTCTTCGTCCCCTTCTCCAATAGGGTACTCTTCATCTGTGAGCTCATAAACTCCATACCCCTCATCAATTGTGCAATCCTCCTTGCATTCTAACTCTGACAGTTGGATGGGATTTTCTAGCAATTGAGGAATGGCTAGAAGGGCTTGGCACCTATTGGCTAAATCTAGAAGAAATCGACGAGGAATTTGCCTACCCTTGGATTTTCTTCTAGGCACTACCCTTGACTCATTATTCCTAGCCTGACTGACTTGTTCTACGGACGAAGAAGAAGTTGAAGAATGTACAGGAAAAGACCCCTCAGTGGAGGGGTAAAGAAGGTCGCTCAAGGGACCTTGAACGAATGGCCCGTAGGTCGGGGCGCACTCGTGGGAGATGTAGGAGGTCTCCTCAAAGGAAATGCACTGTTGAGGAGTTTGAAAATTGACTTTTTTTTTCATTTTCATTTTCAATTACAAGACAATTGAAAGAACTTGGGGAATGAGAGGAGGGGACTATAGCTAAGGGGTTGTAGGGCTCATTGAGCAGATCATGGTTGAAAATTCGGCACGGGCTGAGAAACCCGCGCAAGAATGTGAGTAGAGAAGGGGACCTAGGAATATCATCAGATAAACGTCTAGCCCAAGAAAGAGTCAGCAGCAACGGCTGAGGAGAATGATTAGATAGAATGACGGAAAGTGATCCGTCAGTAGCAACGTCCTCTTGGCGAGGAAAACTTGGAATTTCGGCAATGTCAACGACACCCTTTGGCACCTCGGAGATCAAAATCGGCCCCTCCAAGTCCGGAGGCGAGAACATCTGCTGTAGTGCAATGGAAATATCATGTATATCGAACCACTTGTTCCACTCGCAGTCCGGGTCATCGTGCTTCCCCTTCTTTGTAGCCCTCGAGCAACTTTCGGCTAAGTAGGCAATCCGAACTTCCCCATGTGATTCTTGCGGCTGATCCCCCAACTGTATAACCGGCCCTTTTATGAAATGAGAGTACAAGGTCCATGTAAGAGGTTCTCCATCTTCCTCAATCGGGCCTTCAAAGCCTAAGCCAGCTCTGAGGATTACCCTGGCCTTCCTACCGGTCTCAGTCTTCCTTGTAATTGTGCTCCTAGACCTTTGCCTTGATGGTAACCTAAGTTGTTCATGATCTCCCATCCCTTGGAATGGGAAGGGGAACGTGGCATCGGCCCGGGAAGTGGCTTTCTTTGTGTTGGTGAAGGGCGGCTAGGGTCACACACATCTAGCAGGGAAAGGATAGGCCTATGGGTCGGCCAGACAGAGGGCAATGAAGTGTTAATAGCATCCACCGTAGGGAGCAGGGGCATGCTAAACACCTTGATGATCCGTCCCTTGTACGGAATTTTAGGCATTGGTGGTTGGTGGAAGGGACGGCATTCAGCGTCTCTATGTAAGGACGACCCAATATGCCCTTGAACGTGGGGTCCATGTCGAGGATGTGAAACTCCGTAAGAACAGCAACAGGACCCACTTCTACATTAAGGATAATCCTCCCCTGTGGAGGCCTCTTGCTATTATCATATGCGGTGACTGTGATAGCCGATGGCCTTATCTGTTCTAAATCAACCCCACATAGCAAGAGAGTGTTCATGGAGATCACATTGATTGAGGCACCCGTGTCCACTAGGCACGGGTTTACGGGCACCCCGTTGATCTTCACTGCAATGCACAAAGCATATTTCCGAGCTTCCTGGGGGCAAGCTCGTGGTCATGGAATGTGATGGCCGGTTGCGTGCTTGTCGGTGTCAGCACCGACGATATCTTCTCTACCGGGAGATCCTCGTTCACCATGACCATTTGGAGATACTTCATTAGTGCCTCTTGATGGGACGTGGACCTCTTAATCAATTCCAAGATGGAGATTCGGGCAGGCGTCTTGTCCAGATGTTTTAGAAGATCATATTGTGTCCCGGGGATAGATTCCTCTAACTGCTCTTCAGTTCCTTTCTCTTGTTGGGACTGTTCTGGACTCTGACCGTTCTGGGGAAAAACTCGGTGGAAGATCCTTCCACTTCGGAGCACCATGGCTTGTTGCTTTGGTTGCACCTCGACGGGGTTAGGTATGGGTTTTATCAGAGGTTTAAGTGGGGGAGGGATGGTTGGCGGAGCGGAGGTGATGACGGGTGTAGGGATCCTGATGAGGGGTTTGTTTGGGAGAGATGGAGGCGGAGTGGACGGCACCTGGGATGGATGGTGGATGATGAGAGGTTTCGAGGGTAGGGGTGAAGGAGTGGCGGAGGTGGATGGGGCCTCGGATGGGCGAGGCAAAATTAGGGGTTTTGAGGGTGTAGGTAGAGGTGTGGTGGAGGGCTGGACCGGGAGGGAACTGGCGACGGGGGAGCGGATAGAGGGCGTGATGACTGTGGGACAAAAGAGGTCCACTCGGGGGTTGTGACGTGGTTCGAGCAGAAAGAGGTGCCGACCGGATGAGGCGAGGGGGTTGGCTAGGAACGTGCTTGGCAACAAGAACGGAGGTGCCCTCCGCGTGCCAACCTTGCCCTCTTCCGATTTCTGGGAAGGAAGAGATGGGGTTGACTTGCTGATTGGGTCGTTGGTGCTCCGGAGTGGGTTTTGAACAATGCCCATGTTCGGTTGTTGCTGTGGGACCTGCTGAGGTTGTTGTTGTTGTTGTTGGGGTTGTTGTTGTTGTTGTAATTGCGGTCTGGGGGGAGGTCTCCTTGCCTTCAAAGTGGCGACAACTCTCCTCATTTCATCCCAATCAATTAAGTGTCCATCATTCATATCATAAATGTAGTCCTTAAAATCAAAGCAGTTCTCCACTGTATGGCCCGGCTGCCTATGGTAAACACAATATCTGGACGTGTCAACATTTAGTGGCCATATGGGTCTTTCTTTAGGCAAGACGAGTGAATTAACAGCCATGAGAGCATTAAAGATGTCCGGTAGTGATTCTGGCAATGGTGGGTAGTGAGCTCTCTTCGGGCCAATTGGCCTTCTCTGTTGTTGTGGGGGGCTGTAGTTCCCCGGGGGTGGAACATGATGGTACTGAGCAGGTGGCAGTTGTTGTTATTGGGGATGGAAGGGTCGTGCCACATTGTTTTGATAGAAGTTGTTTTGTAGGGGAGGACGATAGGGTTGCTGACCCTGTTGGTTCTGATGGAAGGGGAGTGGTAGGGCTTGTGGAGGCCTAGGGTCGGCTTGCTGGTTGGGATTGCCAACCGCACTCACCTGCTCATTTGTCACTACCCCTTCTGTCACCCCACCTTGGACACCAGTGCCCGGCTTCCTAAACACCCTCGGCTTTGGTGGCTCGAACATATGCATGAGAGGGGAATCTTTCAGTTGTGTCTGGACATACCGAGCCCTCTCGTACAGTTCCTCCATGGTGTTGAGCTTGTTCATTGCCAGGATATGCCTAAACTGGGGGGTAGCATTTGATATAATCATCTTCACCTGCTCTGGCTCTGAGATGGTATCCTTTATCCTCTCTGCCAGGGACCTCCATCTATCGGCATACTGGACGAAATCTTCGTCCGACTTCATTTTTTCGGCGACCAGGTCGGTGATAGAAAGAGACGGGCCAACCCGGTCCCGGTACCTCTGTAGGAACTTCCTCTGAACCACGTCGAAGTCCTCAGCCTCACTTGGCTCTAGGGCGTAGAACCATTCCAGCGCAGGGCCATCTAATGATCTCCTAAAGAGGTATGCCAGGGATCTTTTATCATTCTGCCAGAACGAGGACTCATACATGAAGTCCTTCAAATGGGTAAAGGGGTTGCCAGTGCCATTGTACCTACGGTACGTGGGCATCTCAGAAGGGGGAAGGCGAAACATTGGTAGGACAGGCAGAGAAACTTCAGGGGTGGATTTTACATCCACCATTTTCTGTAAGTTTCGGAATTGCTCATCCATCTTGTTCAGCTTGTTCAAGAGGGACTGGGTGAACGGGTCAATTGGTGAAGGTGGCGCTTGCCACAGAGAAGGGGTAGGCCTCCCGGAGGCCTGAGAAGGAAACCCAGGACAGGAAGGGTATTGGGGTCTACCAGTGGATAGGCCCGGTTGGATTGGTGTTTGAAGGGCGGCTGGCGCCGGAGATTGGGAGGGGAATTGGAAGGAGGGAGGCTGTTGATTTGCCTGCCCGAAGAGTGAGGGGGAGGGAATGGCCTGTACAGACTCTTGGACAGGAGTAGCAGCCGGATTCGGCTCCGTGGGAGAGGGGGAAATCGATTTCCCTTTCAAAATGGCCTGGAAGGCCTGGAGTTGCTCAGGGTTGAGCTGGGTGTTGGCAAGGACACCTAACAGAGAGGAGATGTCCTGAGGGGAAGATGTATCCCCGGCAACATTCGGCACCTCATGTGAGGGCTCGTGGGATGGACCGGCATCCATGGCGTAGACATGGGGCTCACCTTGATAGCCCTGGTCCGGGCTGTATTCTATGTAAGAGCCATGACCTGGGTCATGCACTTGGGGCTCATAGCCGAAGGCGTCAGCCTCGAAAGCATCGTAATTATACTCGGCCATCCTTAACACTTTTCCAGAACGTAATAACATGCACCAGCATACAAGTAGCAGAGATTAACACACAAGTGGATGCTTTACGTCCCTTTTTTTTGTTTTGGTTTATTTTCTTTTTTTTTTCTTTTTTTTTCTTTTCTCTTTTCACAAACGAGGAGTTCACGCAAAAGACAGGACCCTAGTTAGAATTTTGGCCATCGCCGTGTCAGCTAAGGTCGCTCGCCTCACCACGAATGGGTAACTAAACTCCGGGGAACTTCAGTGGTACAACCTGCCCAGTGAACGAAGAGGGAATCCTTCGCTGTCGGGGACTTACGGAGGTCCCGATGAAGGAGATCCTAGTCCGTCGAGAGGAATTCCCGAACGGAGAGTCCTTCCTTCACCGAGAAAAGGTGATCCTTAGAAAAGGAAAAAGAAAGGGGGAAAATGCATGTAATGCAGTGCAGTATAACTGAGATATGTGAAACACAAACAAAGCAAGGAGAACAGGGATTATGCAGGACAAAATAGAACTAAACAACTTTAACGAGAACAGAACTTCGGACAGGACAGAACTAAACAGATTCAGGATCAGAACTTATTGCAGGACAGGACAGAACTAAACAATCTCACAAGATCAGAACTTATGCAGGATGGGACAAAACTTAAACAACTTTTACAAGAACAGAGTTTATGTGGGATAGATTAGAACTAGACAATTTATCACATGATAGAACTTATGTAGAACAGAATAGACATAAATAATTTCCACAAGATAGAACTTATGCAGGACAGAGTATAACTAGACAATTTCCACAAGATTGAAACCTATGCAGGAAATGGAACTAAACAAATTTTCACAAGAATAGAATTTAAATAGGGTGGAATAGAACTAAACGAATTTTCACAAGGTAAAGGAAAATAGGAAATGTACCTGATAGAGCACCATTGAGGTTTTTTTTCTTTCTTTTCTATCTTCTCCTTTTTTTTCTTTTCTCAATTTGGGGATACCAGATGGGAAGTGCCTTTGGGAGAACACGTCCACTTGTCAGGACGTGTCCGCACAACGGCTGACAGTTGCTGATGGCGATGACGCTGAGTACGCACCTGGGGCTCCAGGCGCGCCCTCGAGCTGAAGCCCGTTTTTCGGAAAACAACGGAAAGAAAGGGAACAACGTAAATCTCTCGAGAAATCAAGGGAATGAGGGGGAAGTGCACGAGGTGCACGAGGGATAAACGCAAAGCAAGGTGCTACTTAGAGCACGACTATAGCGCACGGGGGCGCAATGGGGAGGGGCACACGTGGGTGCCAATGGGGGAGGGGCACACGCGGGTGCCAATGGGAAACTGTAGCGCACGTGGGCGCAATAGGGAAGGGCACACGCAGGTGCCAAATCACACGGGTAACCGAACGAAAGCAAAAGAGTCCCACCGTGATCGCCAAGAGATGTGGACGGACGTCACGGGGTTTAAGAGAGGGGAGGGAAACACGTTACGCTGGGAAAACGCGGGAAAGGGACTCCCGGGGAGGGTTGTCTCTACCGGGCTCGAACGACGGAAATATACGGAACGAGAAAACCCACGGAATGGAAATGTACAACGAAATGAATTGACATAAGGAAATTACAGAATGGAAACCACCGCGAGGAATTACTTCCGTCCACGGGGTTTAAACAGAAATTAAAAGAATAAAATTACGGAATGAAAAGGCTCCGCGAGGAATTACTTCCGTCACGGGAACCTTCGCGAGGAATTACTTCCGTCGCAGGATTTAGACAGAAATTAAAGAAATGAAAATGACATAATGAAAAGGCTTCGCGAGGAATTACTTCCGTCACGGGAACCTTCGCGAGGAATTACTTCCGTCGCAGGATTTAGACAGAAATTAAAGAAATGAAATGACAGAATGAAAAGGCTCCGCGAGGAATTACTTCAGTCACGGGAACCTTCGCGAGGAATTACTTCCGTCGCAGGATTTAGACAGAAATTAAAGAAATGAAATGACAGAATGAAAAGGCTCCGCGAGGAATTACTTCCGTCACGGGAACCTTCGCGAGGAATTACTTCCGTCGCAGGAACCTCCGCGAGGAATTACTTCCGTCCACGGGGTTTAAACAAAAGGAAAAAGTAACAGGAAAGAAAGGGGGAGGGGGATGTGATCGCCAGGGGTTGAGAACCCCACGGGAAAGCTGTGATCGCGTTCGCCGCCAGAGCGGGAGCAGTGCGGGTCCTCTCTTCCTCTTCTGTCGGCCGGCCGACGAAGAGGGCCTTCCTTGGTTACCCCGATTTTGTTATTCCTTCTTTTGGTTTGTTTTTTTATTTTTCGTTGTTGTTTTTGGTTTTTTTCGTTTTTGTTGCCTTTATTATTTTTTTGTTCTTTTATTTCTTTTAAAGAGACATGAGAAAATGATGAAAGAAATCGAGATGTAAAAGATAGAGAAGGAGAGTGAGATATAGAGAATTAAAATTATGAAAGACCACTGGGAGAATATATATATAGAGAGAAAGACACTTTTTTTTAGAAAAAAATAGAGAGGGACGGGGTGGAGACTTAACAATAAATAACAATAGCAAGAGAGAGAACTAGAATAAGATGGTGAAGGTGATGGTCGGGTACCTCAAAATAGGAGGGATGGTCACGTTTCATCCCCGAACTGGGGATCACGTGAGTTCCTCCTCCTCCTCTTTCGGCCGGCCGAAGGAGATAGCTTTCCTATGATGGTTCCCCTTGCAAAAGAAGACGAGACAATAAATCAGAATAACGACAATGCAGCATCAATCTCTTGTGATGAACATGACGAAGACATGAACAAATACGCACCTGGTCGATGTTGTTTTAAACCCCTTTTGGACACCAATGGTGGATAGATGATGTGATGAATGAATAAACAAGGTTCTCTAGGGTAGAGAAGTGCAATATGGATAATGCATGCATACAATGTAACTAGCGAAATAAAAAACAAAGCAGGGCGAAGGGAGATGAGAAAGCTTATTAGGGGAAGCTGTTGACGGGCTTTGGACGAACTCCTTCAGGACGGGGACGGAGCTAATACACGATGAAGTGGAACATCTTCTCGTGCATTCGAACGTCCGGCAACTCAACTTTCTTTATATCACAGACTTCAACACAGATCGGACCGGAGCATCTCTTTCCGTTCCGTATAGACGCATACAAGCACTTATACACACACACCTGCAAGAACACTCACGCATACACACCTATATATACATATATATGTTTGTACAAATAACCGTACGAAGAGAGAGGAGAAAACTCTCCTCTCTGTTTTATTTTGATTTTTATACTTTAGTTATATACATAATACATATATACATAAGATATATATATATATATAAGAGATACTAGAAATAAGATATATATATATATATACCTAAGAGGAAAGAAGAGAAATAAAGAAAATAGAGATTAAAGAGAAGGAGGGGTGGCTTGTGACCGAGAGAGAGAGAGGGAAGCAGAGAGATGAGAAGGGGAGAGGGAGGGACGCAGGGAGAGAGGGTGAGACGCTGGGGGAAGAGAGAGGGGGAGACGCTGGGTGAGGGAGAGAGAGAGAGAGATGCAGGGAGAGAGGGGGAGACGCAAGGAGAGACGTAGGGGGAGAGAGAGATGATGGAGGAGGAAGAGACGAAGGGAGAAGAGAGAGAGAGAGAGAGAGAGAGAGAGAGAGAGAGAGGAAAGAGAAACAATAAAAAAATAAAAATGAAAGAGATAGAGAGAGAGGGGATGCGAGAGAGAGAACAGAGAGAGGGATGAGAGGGGGGGTGCGAGAGAGTACATAGAGGAAGAGAGAGAGAGAGAGGGAACATGAGAGGGAGAGAGAGAGGGAAGAGAGAGGGAGAGAAAGAGAGAGAGATGAAGAGAGAAGATGAGAGAAAGAGAGAGAGACTGCGAGAGGGAGAGAGAGATATATAGAGAGAAAGAGAGAGAGGGGAGAGGAGAGTAAAGTAATAAAAAAAGAAAAGAAAGAGAGAGATCGGGAGGGAGAGAGAGGGAGATGAGAGAGAGAAAGAGAGAGAACTAAGAGGGAGAGAGAACACGGGGGAGAGAGAGAACAGAGGGGGGAGAGAGAGAGAACGCGGGGGAGAGAGAGAGAGAGCGAGAGAACTGAGAGGGAGAGAGAGAACAGAGGGGGGGAGAGAGAGAGAACGCCGGGGAGAGAGAGAGAGTGAGAGAACTGAGAGGGAGAGAGAACATGGGGGAGAGAGAGAACAGAGGGGGGGAGAGAGGGAGAGAGAACGCGGGGGAGAGAGAGAACAGAGGCGGTGGCAGCGACGAGGACGACAG
This sequence comes from Amorphophallus konjac, assembly GCA_022559845.1. Lineage (NCBI taxonomy): Eukaryota > Viridiplantae > Streptophyta > Magnoliopsida > Alismatales > Araceae > Amorphophallus > Amorphophallus konjac. The sequence goes on along the minus strand of CM040129.1, from coordinate 161,280,360 downwards.
GGCCGCAGTGCAGTGGGGGCCGGGAGAACGACGACTGCGGCCGGGGACGGCTGGGCAGTAGCGTCATGGCGGCGAGGGAGGTTGCAGGCGTAGAGCGACGACAGTCGCGGTGGAGATGGCCGAACGACAGCAGGGCGAGGGCGACGACGACGGCCCAGTGGAAGTCACGGCGGTGATGTAGTGGAGGGGGGAGGGGCGATGCTGTGACCGAACGGCGGTGGCAACTGGACGTGGCAGCGGGGTGTCCGGACGACGGCGACGACGGTGAGGGAGGCTCGCAGCGGCGGGCTTCACGGCGAGGGCGACGATGGTAACGACGTAGTCGACGGCAGCGGGAGTGGGGTACCCGGAGACGTGGAGATGGTCGCGTGCGGCGGGGTTAACTTCACGGTGGTGGCGAGTGACAGTGGGAGAGGCTCAGGTGGAGGTGGTAGAGAAGAGGAGGTGGGGAGTGGGGGACTGCCGTGAGAAGGTCAGTGGCGGCAGCGGGCATGGGCTCGTGTTGGGGGAGGTGCAGGGTGGAGGCCGGTGGTGAGGTGTAAGGGGAGATGAAGGTGGTGGAGGGTGCATGCAGGGGCGTGGGGTGGCTCGCGGAGGTGACATTGGCCGTGGAAAAGCCCAAGTGGTGGCGGTAGAGAAGGTGGGGATGGCTGCAGAGGGAGAGAAGGGAGGTGGAGGTTGCTGTCATGGGTTACATGCAGAGGGAAGTGAGGGTGGAGGTTGGCCAAAGGGGGGTTGGGTGGCTGCAAAGGGAGAGAAGGGAGGTGGAGGTGGCTGCCATGGGTTACATGCAGAGGGAAGTGAGGGTGGAGGTTGGCCAAAGGGGGGTTGGGTGGCTGCAGAGGGAGAGAGGGAGGGTGGAGGTGGCTATCGTGGGTTACATGCATAGGGAAGTGAGGGTGGAGGTTGGCCAAAGGGGGGTTGGGTGGCTGCCAGAGGAGAGAGGGAGGTGAGAGAGGTGAGTTACGAGAGGAGGCCCGTACGAGTGTTGGAGAGGTGGTGGCTACGTAAGAGTTCAGGTGAGAGGAAAACCTCCCTATGTGAGTGAGAATGAGAGTGGGCCAGAGAGAGATGGGTGGTTCTCGGGAGAAGGAAGGAGAGAGAGAGAGAGTATTAAAGGGGGGGGGCAAGATCCGGATAATGTGGGAAGAGAGTAAAAAAAGTAATAAAGGATGGGGTCAAGTTTATTTATTTATTTATTCTTAGAATAAGAAGGGGCCAAGCCCCATTATCACATGAGCCACTAACACTTAATGAGCTTCCTTTATTTATTTATTCTTAGAATAAGAATGGGCCAAGCCCATTAACACACATATTTTTTTGTATTATTATTATTATATTTTTTTATGTAGAAAAGAGAATAGCCACAAGCCCATTAATAGGAGTCTTATTAAGAAACGACAATTGAGGTTTACCAGATAAAAATTGGAGATCACTCCACTAACTTAACCGTGCGAGCCACTTTGGGGCGTCTTAGCGTAATACGGGGTTTGCTCAGCGTAATGCTTAAAATGCCGTGTCTACAGCGGCAAAAGAGGAACTCAGCCAAGTCTCACCCATAAACATTTACTTCAACCCATCCTTGTGTTTAAAAAAGGCTCTGCAATGTGATGTAGTTGGTGGCAAATTGTGTGATCCCAAGCCTCAACAGTTCGCCACCACAATGCTCTCTCATCCATGCCAATACAAGTGTGTGGTTGTAGATGTATTTCGTGACCTTCTGTGCCATATCGACCACTGACTTGACTACACGAAGCTGACCAATCTCTTTCAACATGAGGTCTACGCAGTGTGTTGCACAGGGGGTCAAGAAAAGGTGTAGTCTGATCCTCATCAGCTCCTCCCCAGCCTTCTTATAGTTCGAGTCATTGTCTGTCACCACTTGAACAATGTACTCCTCCCCGATCTCGTTCACCACTTGTTCCATCAATGACAATATATATTGATAACTATGGACTTGACCTGACGCATCCACCGACCTGTGAAAGAATACTTATCTGTCACAATTAACAAGAAAGTTGATCAGGCTACTTTTAGTGGTACCTGATCATCCATCACATATTAGTGTGACTCCATACTTTGACCATTCCTTTTTGAATGAGCCCACATAACTCTTGATCTCAGTAACTTGTTCATCAAGATATATGCCGGTCAACTCTCTCGATGTAGGTGGTTGCACGTGTAACCCAAGAACTTGTGCTTCCTGAAACATTGACTCGTAGTAAGGGCTATTGGCCGCATTAAAAGGTAGCCCCGCGTGGTGCCGCCATTTTGTAACGGCCTATCCGAGTTTCCATTTTGGCCCCTTCTGGCCATATACATCGTCCACCCTCATTTGCTTGCCATGCTCTCAGGATAGTGCACCGGGCTCCACATCCTCAATATTGATCGATTGTGTCCTTTTTCTTTGTGAACCCGAGTTACCAGTGACAAAACTCCTGATGCCCCGTGGTTGACCAGTAGCAGATGAAGCACTACTGCCTGAAGCTCCCGTCCTTGCCGCCTCACGGCTTCGCACTCTCGTCTCCTCGGGACGTCTTACCTCGTCTCTACTCTACCGTAGTGCCTCACGAAATTGCACTTCATATGGATCATTCACCGTGACATACACATTAGGCTGCTCAGTATCTGCTTCCTGTTCTTCATCACTGGGTGTCCACGCGCATTCATCATTGTCAATGTCGCCTGCTCTTCCACTGACCACCGCTTCATCCATTTTCTTCTTTTTTTACTTTTGTTGCATCTCAGCTTTCTTCTCCCGCAGGTACCTGGCTATTGCAAGTTTCACCTCTCTAGGTACATACGCACATCCAGCAACCTCATAGTATCTCGCACATGCGCCTCCTGCCAAGTGCCTCTTCAGCCGAGACACACCTCCTCCCATGTGTTCTGTTTTACAATAGTTGTAACACTAAGAACTACGGTTGCCATCCAACGTAACTCCATGTGACCATCCAATGTCATTCGGACGTTCTTTAGGAGCCATGAAGTGTTTAAATGTATCCCCTAAATTTAAGAATTATAAATTAAAAATCAAAATAGTCAAGTATTCTACATTTAATGATTAATTTTCTACTTATAAACATAAAATATAAATATAGCTTATAAACAACAAGATAATTAATAAATATAAATTATGAATTTATTTAAACAAATAATAATGTTAGTATTCTACATCTAATTAATAATTAAAAATTTTAACGAATATAACATGAGAACTATTTGTACGACATGTAAGACATGAAAATTATGAATATTCTAAAACTAAATTATTCTAAAACATGATCTAGAATTAAAAATATTCTAAAAATAATATTTTTAATGTTCTACTTCTAATAAATAATTTAAATTTTAACAGATGTAACATAAAAAATATTTCTACGACGTGTAAAACATGGAAATTATAATTATTCTAAAACTAAATTATTCTAAAACATGATGTAGAATTAAAAATATTCTAAAAGTAATATTTTTAATGTTCTACATCTAATGAATGTGCAATAAAATTTTTAACAAATCTAACATGCAAAATATTTCTAGAACATGTAAAACATGGCAATTATAATTATTCTAAAACTAAATTATTCTAAAATATGATCTAGAATTAAAAATATTCTAAAAATAATATTTTTAATGTTCTACATCTAATTAATAATTAAAATTTTTAACAAACATAACATGAAAAATATTTTTAGAACATGTAAGACATAGCAATTATAATTATTCTAAAACTAAATTATTCTAAAACATGATCTAGAATTAAAAGTATTCAAAAAATAATATTTTTAATATTCTACACCTAATGAATAATTAAAAATTTTAACAAATATAATATGAAAATTTTTTCTAGAACATGTAAAATATTAAAATTATAATTATTCTAAAACTAAATTATTCTAAAACATGATCTAAAATTAAAAATATTCTAAAAATAAAAAATAAAAATATTTTAAATGTTTAATTTTACACCCATCCCACCCACCCCCACCGCCCTGTCCCACCGGTCACCGCCGCCCCTGTCCCACCGGCCACCACCGGTCACCGTCGGCCATAGCCTCCCATCGGCCACCACCGCCCACCGTCGTCCCCCCCACACCACACCACCATCTCTCTCCCCCCATCCCCCGATGGGAGGCAGGGCATGATCTCCCCCGTGGCACCCCCCCACCCGTCTGATCCCCCCGGCCACCACCTCCCATGGGTCGGACCCCCCGTCTAATCCCCCCGGCACTCACCAGTCCACCGTCCCCCCCACCACGGTCGTCCCCCCCGTCTCCCACCGGCCCCCTGCCATCTCACCACCAACGGCCTGACCCCCCCCCCCCCACGCCCCCCCCGATCCCCTACCGGCCACCGGCACCCACGGCCTCCCACCGGCCACCGCCCCCCCCCTCTGTCCTCCAGACGACTAGATCTGGTCGGAGCCCTTCAATCGCCCGCTCGCCTCCGGCCTCCCTCCTCTTGAAAAAAAAAATCTAAATATTGAAGTTTTTGAACTAACCTCGCCGGAGCCCTCCGATCGTCTATCCCTGCCGGCCTGCACCGTGGATCGCCGATCTCGACCGCCTCTCGCCGCCGCTGCAACGCCTCAAGCCTGCTTCGCCTACCCCGCCTGCAGCCGGCTTTTAACCCCGAACCGGCACGAACGAGAGATCCCGCACGTACCAGCCCGATCTCGCCACAGACCGGCATGGTACACGGCGGGACGGATGGGACGGTGCGGGCCAACGCGTCCCGGCCACGGCCCCCGTCCGTCCCACAAATTGCCTGGGACGGCCCGGGACGGCCGGTTCGGGCCGTCCTGGAACGGTTTGGAAAACCATGATCTACGGTCGTTAGATCTATGGTATATTTGACAAAATCAAAATTTATAGGGGTATATATACAAAAAAATTTACTCTTTAACTCACACTTAACTCGGGTTAAACACATGGGAGTTACGACGAGGGCATAATCGTGATATTACTCATATTTCAAAGATATTCATGATATTATGCTCCGATGAAAGATATATTTGACGAAGCCGAACTTTGTAAAGGTATATATATATGTAAAAATCCCTAACAAAATACACAGTACATCTTAAGGATATATTTACGTAACTTACCCTCTTGCTAACAGTAGTGGTAATCCCACATGTATTATGTAATCCACAAGATGACCGCTGACGTGGGAGCCCACCTTGTGCCATGCATCCAATCTGCCTCATCTTTGTGCCGTGCCACCTTGTTGGTCCTGTTTTGTCTGAGAGGACCTTACAAAGCTCATTTGACTAAACAAAGAATAACGATATGATTTTGCACAGAGTTCGTGGTACCGTCGGTACTCACCGTGCTAACAGCTTAATACTCACTATTAACGAGAGAAAAGTGACAGGTGGTGCTGACGAGTCCAGGGGATGCTACCGTATACTAGCACGATACGGTACGATGTCACGCGGCCGCGATTGTTCTTCTTATTTCGCCCTCTCCGACGACGTCCCGTGGCAACACTCACGACGATGAGCTAGCTAGTGATCGTAGTCACACTACACCCGGGAAACAACGGCGCCATCTCCGTGGACGGTCGGTCACTTATACTCGGACCCCGAACCAGAGCCCAGCATGGAGCAGGCGAAATTGCCGGCCCTGGCTCTTCACCTGAGATTTGGTCGACCCTTTTCGCCCTCGGCGCCACCATGACACGGGCGACGCGGCGAAGTGGCGCGAGGCCCAGTCGGAGGCGGCAAAGGCGGTGCAGGTGCCCACGAGGAAGAAGCGCCTGGGGAGGAGGAGGGCGAGGCGAGAGCGGGCGGAGGCGATGGCTCAGGGCACGGCGGCGGCCATGGCCAGGGCAGAGGCGATGGCTCAGGGCGACCATTCCCTCGTAAGCTGCGACACTTGTACACAACTTGCAGGTTCCAATCCCAATTCCTAAATTTTGGGCAGACGATTACAGTACATAATTAGGGTGTTGCTAATTTATATATATATATATATATATAGGGTGCCGGCCCCACGTGAATATCTCTCGTATATATATAAAGATATGATCCTACGACGTCGGCAGCATCACGGGAAGTTCCCATGGTACCGACATCTCCACCCTTCATCTCCCTCGTGAAAGGTGCATGGGGCGAGTCCCATGCAAGATGAAAGGCGGAGATGTCGGCACCGGCACCATGGGAGTGGATCAAAGCTAGATCAGATTAAATTCCATCCAGAAAATGTCGTTAGCTGGAAACGTTTTATATGGGAGTCGGATGAGTTGCTTCGATAACCGGATAAAATATCCCTTAATATATATATATATATATATATTCTTTATTTGACCGTGAATCTTCGTAAATCTTATCTCTTATGAATATTTTTATTAGGGGTGAACATAATTCAAGTTCAACGTGAAAATTAAATCGAATCGATAAATTTAATTTAATTTGATTTGAGTTACTTTTAAAAAAAATTGATTTAATTTAAAATCAAATCGTATTTAAAAATTCAATTCGAATCGATTTTCACTTCTTAGAAATCAAATCAAACTGAGATAAATCAATTTATCAAGGGTAATTTCGTCCATTTAATCAAACCCTAAAACCCACCCTAACCCCATTCACTCGATGAGTCGCACTGTGCTGTCTAACTTTAGTTATACTAGTCAAATGAACGCGCTACGCGCGTTGATTTAGTTTGAGAATTTTTTTCTAATTGTAATGACAATACAATTTAAATTTTTGATATGTTAGTCATTTCCCTTCTCCTAATCTACCTTGAATTAAGATTTGTGATGGATAGGTGACAATAGAGTTACGATGATGGATTAGTAGGAGGGAAATGACTAACCTATCAATAATTTAAACCGTAACATTAGATTTGACTCTCATGAGATTAAAAATATTAACTTGGTTCTAAAGGGTAAACATTTGTATCTGAATATCAAACTGTTAACACACAATCCATGGAAATAATTTCTTCCACCAAATGAGTACATGTTTTGCTACATTCAATCAGAAGTTTTACATCTGATACTAATGAATCCCTTCTTAACCAATGAATCAATGCATTCCCCCCATCAGCAAACAATACCCTGTACAACATTATCTTCGACAATCCATGTTTTACAGCAGCAACCTGCAATTCATTAGCACACAATTGCAGCAGCCACCACCACTTGCAGTTTTCAGAAATCCTTTCAGGCAGAAAGAATATCATGAAAGATTTCAACTATCAAATCCCTATCTGCACATTACAGGAAGGTGTTGAAGTCATCACCAATGTCATATATCTTGCCAAAGTTCACCAGGTACCTCGTGCAGCTACTGTTCAGCTTTGGCAGCATGTAGAGGTATGTAGTTCGCTGCCTCTCAAGCACATTCTTGGTGTCAATATCCTCTGTGAGGCTCTCATGGCACACCTCCTTGAGGTCGGCAATGGCGTACTTGGCGGCACGGAGGAGCACAAGGCGGTGGGTTAGGAACTCGTCTGCCTGGGACATTGACATAGATATAGCTGAGGAAGGCCTGGCAGGCCTCGATCGACATGTCGGAGATGTCGACGGCGGACAGCTCCTTCTCCTTGAGATTGTATGAGAACATGTTGCGGAAGACGGGTGTCTGGGCGGCGAGGATGGCACGGTGGGCTCCTATGCTGCCATTAGTGGCATTGATGGTAATGATGCCCTCGAGGAGCATCCGGCTGAGGGACATCACCGCTGTCACCGCAGCGAGCTCCAGTAGGTGGTTGCCAGCCCAGATGGAGGAGGGGTCATCACCCTGTGTTGATCAAACATGAACCAATATATTAGAAACAAGAATAGTCACTGCAAGTCAGTGTGACTTACTCTACAAATCAGGTCAGGTTAGACTGATCATATGCGTTGGGTTTCAAGATTCTAATGTAGTAGCCACTATCAGAAAGACCATAGAGAATATGGTGAGCATATTTTCTAGGTGACTTTCTTTAAGAGATAAACTTTAGGGTCAAAACTCTTGAGGTAGACATTTTTATGATCTAAACTAAAAGTGATATAGAAGTCAATGTTCTTAAAAAATCGATTTATTACTTAATTTGGTCAAATATACAGCATGCCTCAGTTCATGTGCACCTGCATCGTGACGAAAAAAATCCCATAGCTTCTTTCTCTATCGTGTTAAAAGATTGTCAAGCAAAGGAGGAAATACAAACCAAAGGGTTATTAAACCAAAATGATAATAAATAATTAACTATTCTTAACATTGGCAGTGCTAGAAAATATAAAATAAATATGGCACATGATTTGGCAATATATATATCCAGGGCCAGTCATCAGAGCACATTAATTGTATTGCCTTTTTAAGCTTGTAATGTCGGAAGGTTCCAGCAAACATAGGCTTCAAGGTCCAACAGAACTTGGAAAGTCCTCTACTCAAACAGTCAAGCAACAACCAGTAACATCAGCGAACTTCAATGGCTATATCATCCTAAAGTCAAAATGTATACACTATATATGATAGAGGACATAGTGATATCTGAAGCAAACGAGAACATCTCATTGATAAGAGAAGAGGAATGATGTAGATCGCACATTAGGAAGAGTGTGCAATTGGATTTTCAAACGATAATTTTAGGAACAGTCATACATGCCTTTCAAATAAACCATTGCACAAAGATCACACAGCAACCAAGATAGAGAAAAGGGGGTGAACTTAAATTATTTACAAGGATTGCCATCTTATATCTTAGTATGGTGTTCAAGCTCAACTTTTAGTATATTGCTCATATTCAATTTAACCAGCAGCTCTTATATAAGCATTGAGATTTTTTTTTCTCAGATTCAATTTAGCTTAAGCAAGGCAATGAGTTTTTTTTCCCAGATTACACATTGGAATTTTTTGCAAAGGCCTTATGGACTAAGCAATGAAGTAGAGAGCATATCACATACATACATCAGTATCCATGGGTTGATGGGATTTTATTTTCAGCAAGGTGGTGACTACAGCCAATGCATTTTATCAGTGTCAAACAATTCAGTGAACATAAAGTCTTTGGGAAATATTAACTTTGATCACATAACTCGAATAAATCAGAATACCCATCATGAATATTGCACATGCGCGTAACTGAAAGATGACCATGAAGGAGAGAGGATAATATAATTTCTGGACGTGAAGTGAACAAAATACAAGAGCAGTTTGTTTAACTACATTGACTGAGTGAAAACAAACAGTCACAAGATGCTTTCATTCATTGATACCACGATAAAGGCATGCTCAGTAAATCTAACTTGCATGGAGCTTTGATCGGGAAAGTGGCCCTTGTCAACACATTTCAATACATTTATGGTTCTCAGACATTTCTGGATTCATATGTGATGGGTGGTATGAGATGAGGTAATTTTTATGCATACACTGTTGATGACAATGTATCATGAATAACTCTAACTAATAGGTTAATTATTCTCATTGCAAAAAAAGGATCTCTAAATTTCTTAGAAGAAGCAAAGGCGTGTCTTGATGTCAACTGAAATGTTGGTTGATCAGAGATATTTAAATATGAAGATATTCAAGAATTGATCAAATCCAAAGTCTTTCACTTCTGGGTTTGTTGGATTCTACATTGTTACCCATTTCAGACATCTATATGAGGGCCTATTTGCAGTGACATACAGCTTAAGAGATGCAAAATGCAATACTTTCATGAGTAAAGTTCCAATAGTGTATGTAGCCGATAAAAGTGATCAGCACAAATACAATTTACTTGAGATAAATTATCCAATTTCAAGTTGCGAGTCTTCCGATTCACTGTTCCATGCAGCTAACACAGAAAGGCGGACAAGCAGAGGAATCAAACTCAGAAATTGTTTGTTAAATAAACTGATAATTCCTATTGCTTGCATCATTACGAGATTATATTGAAAAAAAGAAGGATAACTCACATGCTATCCTTTTCAAGGCCATTTGCCACTTTGTTAAGGAAATCAAGGGTAAACATGTGCAAACATACATAAAAGAAACACAAAGCAGAAAACATGAGAATGTAGTCATGTTGAGACCTAGGAATGCGACAGAAGAGCATAATGGATTTTATCTAACATTCACCGTGAATATTTTGTTTACAGGAAAACAAACTAAAGGTAAGATACAATAAAAATATTCATAGGCAAAGCAGTTGAATACTGCACCCTGTATGGCAAAAGTCCAATAGCCAAAAGCGTAAATCAAAATAGTTGGTTTCAGAAGTCGATTGAAGAACATGTAGAAAAATAATGGCACTTCTGAAAGTGATAAAAATACAAAAATAGGTTTTGCAAGATGAGGAAAAAAACACCCAAAAGAGGAAAGCAAGAACAGCATAGGGAATGAAAAAGTTGCTCCAAAAAGTTGATTTTATAAAAGCTATTAAATTGAGCAACTTTTATGTTCAGAAGCGATTACCTCCAACTGCTAGTGTTTGATTAATTGGGCTTGCTCCTTGTCTCCATCCCAAAGCTCCGGACTGCACAGGCGGGGGGGGGGGGGGGGATTGGAACAGGAGGCCTGCCGGCCGGTGATCCCCGCTCCGGTGTTCGAGCGGTTGGGCACCACGCTGTGGGAGGCGGCGGTGGGTGAGGCGTTGTGGTTCTACTACCCCTACCGGGACTGCTCAGCGCTGCTATGGAGGGAGGAGGAGGAGGAGGAGGAGGGGTGCGAGGGCAAGGGGGGAGAAGGCACGGCCCATGAAGGACACGCAGTGCGGGCTCTGCGGGTGGGTATGCTGCGTGCAGTGCCGGGTGCCGTCGCACAAGGGCCTAAACTGAGAGGATCACCAAAGGAGGGCGGCGGAGCAGGAGGTGGAGAAGGTGATGGAGATGGCAAGGGAGAAGCAGTGGCAGAGGTGCCCCAAATGTGTTGACGAACAAACCATACCCGAACCGATCTAATCAATTGCAAAATATCAATGAACCGACTAAAACACCTGTTGAACCGGCGGAAAAAAACCACACTTTTCTCTTATATGTATACTATAGATTTATCACGTTATCTGTGACTTACTGTTCTTTCATTTTAGCTCAGCTTTCTTTTAACGGAGGATGATAAAAGGTGGAAGTCATTTATATTATTCTGTAATAAATCACAGATTACATTCAGATTTCCAAAGTTTGCTTATTAAATAGTTTTTTAATTTTTATAATAAATTATAAACTAAATCAAATCAAACATTACTCACCCCTACCTTTTACATATACCCTTTTCTAGATATTAATTTGATAAAATAATTAGGGTACACCTCGAAGTTAGATGAGCTGGCCGGCTCATTTGATCTTTCACATATGCATGCTGTTTTAAAACGCATAAGAATCCAAACAGTCACATGCATGAAACACCGTGACCGAGGAAGTGAACAGTGAGCGGCATTGTGACCATTGGCCGTAGTTGATTCGCCCCCCCCCCCACCCGTCATTTTTAAAAAGTAAAGTAAAGTGATGTAAAAGGTTGCTTAATGGCGAGGATTGTAGTAATCGTATCCTTATCTCTATCTTCAAAATAAAAAGATTATCCGTATGCTTATCCCTAAAAATTATCAGAAATGAACCTCTCGATAGCTTTTCAACACTAATCTTTCGACGGATAGTTGAGTCAACAAAATAAAACTTGTCAAAAGAAAAAGAGTTTTTTGACCCTAAAATTCTTCATTGATATAAAAGTCTACGATGGAAGAGGATGTGGGGGGAGATTCCCAACGTCCTAAGCTGTTCTTTAGACGGGGTTTAAGATTTAGAGGGGACTCAAGCACCTATCTCAATCTTCATTTTATTAGATGATTCATGTTTACGACACATCAGAATCAACAAATCAAGATATTTGAGCTAACCCATTTGTCAAAGAGTACTGTCTTAATTTTTCTGCATATAGGCTATTAATAATTGTGAAATGATAAAAATATCATTTCTTCAGATGTATTAGCACCGATATCATTTTTTTAATAAAATGTTATAAAAACAATATCACGATTAGCTTTCGTCGATGAAAATATGAATATTTCATAAAAAAATATTATTCCCATCAATTGATCATTATTTGACCAAAATACCCTTTCTTTTAAATAAAGAGTTCAAAAAGTGACACACACACACGCACGCACGTACAGGGAGAGAGAGGAGGAAATCGCACAGGACGCCGCGTACCTATGTTGGAGGTGTCGTGGGAGTAGAGATAGAGGATGAGAAAGCAGAGGAGGGTGAGGATGGGAATGAGGTGGATCGATCGCTCCGTGCCTGTGGAGGTGACAGTGTCGACCATGGGCCCTCCTGCATGACCTCGCCACCCTCTCTCACCAGCACCGACGATGTGTATTGATTATCGGGTGTTGAATCAGAGCAATATCAAAGATAAATTTTCAATTCCTTTTGGTGGATGATTTATTGGATGAGTTGTATGAGACAAAGTATTTTTCTAAGCTGAATTTAAGATCTGACTACCATCAAATTAGAATGCAACCTGCATACATTTTCAAGATTACTTTGTGTTAACACATGAAGGGCACTATGAATTCTTGATAATACCTTTTGACCTATCCAATGCGCCATCTAACTTTCAAAACTTGATGAATGACATCTTTAAGAAATATTTGAGAAAGTTTGTGTTAGTAGTTTTGATAATATTCTAATATACAGTCAGTCTTGGAAACTCCATTTACAACATGTTGAGCAAGCGTTGTCTACTTTATAACTCAACAGCTTGTATGTTAAATTTTCTAAATTACTCAAGTGGAATATTTGGGCCATATCATCTCTCATAAGGGGTTTCAATGAAAAATAGTAAAATTGTTGATATTTTGTCTTGGACTGTTCCAAAATCAGTCAGGACTTTAAGAGGCTTCTTAGGCGTTACCGGTTATTATCGGAAGTTTATTAAGAAGTATGCCTTGATTGCTATCCCCTGGCACATTTGTTAAAAAAGGAGGGGCTTTCTTGGTCAGCAGAGGCTAATAGTGCATTTCAGACACTTAAAAAAATGATGACTACAGCTCCAATATTCATAGATGATAGTATCGGCCGAAATCGATACGTTTCGGCCTAAACGTATTGGTTTCGGTCCATACCAAAATCATTTCGGACCTGCTCAATGTAGCATGTTCGAAATTAAAAAAATAATAATGGTTTCGTACCGAAACCGACCGAAATCGGATCGAAATTAACCGAAACTGATCGACCGGACCTACTCAGTGTAATTTTTATATTTTTTGAATATTTTGAACCGATTTCGACCAAAATTGAAATCGAAACTGATACATTTTGATTTCGGTCCTGACCGAAACCGATATTGAAACCGGTACTTCCATCCTTGTCAATATTGACATTACCATACTTTAACAAGCCATTTATAGTGGAATGTGATGCATCAAGGGCTGGTATGGCGGCAGTTTTAATGCAAGATGGTCGTCCAATAGCATTTATTAGCAAGGCATTTTCAAGTCTCACAGAGATGTTGTATTCACAAGTAAATTTTGGTCTGAGATTTTTAAATTTCAGGAGGTCAAATTACACATGAGTCATGCTTACCATCCACAAACGGATGGGCAGGGGCAGATCCTTGAATAAGTGTTTGGAAACATATCTCTGGTGCTTCTGTTTTCAACAGCAGTCCCAGTGGTTGCATTGGCTACCATGGGCGGAGTATTGGTACAACACATCTGTTCATTCGTCCAGGGCTATTACCCCATTTGAAGCAGTTTACGGTATTCCTCCACCCACTTTACTGTCTAATGTTCGGGTACTACACAAATCCAGGAAGTGGGGGACACTCTTCTGAAGCGTGATCAGATTCTCAAGGAACTTAAAGGAGCATTTGTTGAAGGCCCAACATCGTATGAAACGCCTAGCTAATCGGCGCAGGACTGACTGAGAATTTAAGGTGGGAGACTGGGTATACCTTAAACTTCAGACTCATAGACAACAATCAGTGGTCGTCCGAGAAAATAATAACCCCAGTGCCCAATATTATGGACCATACAAGATTGAAGAAAGAATTGGTGTCGTCGCTTATCATTTGTTATTACCAAAAAGCTCGAAGATCCATCCAATTTTTCATGTCTCAACTGAAGCCCAAGTTAGGGGATCTCTCTGTACCAGCAATACTTGCATTCCATCCTTGAGCAACTTGCACAGCTTTTGGGTCGCCGGCTCGTCAAGCGAGATAACAAAGCAGCCATTCGAACTCCTTGTCCAGCGGCAAGGACAATCTTCTGCAGAAGCTACGTGGGAGGACTATGAGCAATTCCGAGCATCTCATCCTTCCTTCGACCTTGAGGACAAGATCTTTTCGAACAGGGGGAGGAATTATAACGTAGCTGTTGCAGGGCAGGTGTTCGATGAGGAAGATTGCGTTGGGTCAACGGCTATAGACCGACAGTTGAGAGCGATCGAACCGGCCGAACCGACGGTCGACAGGAGTTATAGTCGATAGTCAGTTGGGATAGCTGGTCTATAACCGATAGTTAGCTGGGATAGCTGGTCAGTTACTGTCGGTTTTTCAATTTCTTATAGTGGTTAACAGTTTTGTGGGAAGTTGGCCGGAGGTGATGTGGCATTTCCCCAACCCATAGCTCATAACAAACTATTCTGCGACCAATACAAGAACGGTGATGGACTGATCGCATGGGTCATCATCCATCACCCAAACATGTTTCTGTAACTCCGGTAGGATTATTACGACTCCCCTGTTCTCAGTTTAGCTGTAGTTGTTCTCGAGTTTTTCAATTCTTTTTATAGCATCGCAAGAGGGAGGAATTCAGGAGCTCGAGCCTAAAGAACCGGTTCAGAGTAATCTGGAAGCTCTTCCGCTGATCTACTGTGGAAGCGCCATATCTCATGGAGCCTCGTCCTTCCGCAACTGGAAGCACGGCACATGGTGGTGGATCACAGACATCTTATTTGAAACTGCAGTCGTTCGCTGCTTAACGGCGAGGGGGTGGGTTTTACAATGTGCATCGGTGCATGCGAGGGCAGTGCGGGGAAGGGGTCGATGCCATCACATGGTGCAAGTCCCCGGCCCTACGCATGAGGGCATCGAAGGGCTCGCCGAAAGTGGCAGAAGTAAGTAATTGCTGTCAGGTGATGATAGAGAGAGAATGAGAAGAAAGTATATAAGCGATCAAGATGGATAATTATCTTTGTTACCAAGAGAAATTTATTGACATCAGTTTCGTGAAATTTGTGTGAGCTACTATTATTAATGTCGGAATGTTGGGCAAAACTCCTTTTAGCTGAACTTGGCTGAGATGAAACGAAGGAACAGTTCGGTGATTAGGAATGAAGAAAGGACTCAAATGGAACTCAAACCATCAAAATCTTAGTGATCAAGTGCGTGTGTGATCCACCTCAAGCAGCTAGTTCGATCTCCCGAAAGAATGGGCAATGGAAGATAGAAGGGATCCTTGCATCATAGTAGATTCAAGTTAAAATGGTGCTCATAGTGAAGGCTGCAGAGATATGGCGAGTGAGAATTTCAATTGGTAAACAGTGTGTCTCAATGGCCTCATCCGTGATGCTCACAAGATCGTTGATTCGAAGCACTTTAAAGACTTGCACAAGTTATAGCCCAATTATTTTGAGAGGCTGATGGGAAACCTTGAAATCTCTTTTATACAGTTTGGGGCTGTTTCTAATCTCCAACCAAAAGCTCCAAATTGTCGTTACCCGATAGATGGGGGTCAGAGCTAGGTTGTTAAGGAATGTTTGATTTTTGTAACTACACAAAATTAATCATGACCATGTCCAACCTGTACTTTACATGGTGGATGTGATAGCCAACAGCAACAAATGTAGTAGTACTAAATTGATAAGACAGACTTTGATTATTTAATATTCTTTGAGTCACCCCCTAAACAAATTTTTAAACTTGCTTTCTCTTGCTTCGATACAAAGGAAGATTAGGATAATTGATGACTCTTTTCAGTTCGAGCAAGAAGGAGAGTCTTGGTCGTAAATGAGCACCAATAATAAGCAATATTTGTTTCTTTCCTATTCACTACTTTTTCCTATAACCCTAAAAGCCCCCACACACCAGGGTTTGGGTATATTTGACATAGAAATAGCTTCCATCTTTTACATAGAAATTATTGCATGGAAATACACCTAAACGACATTGGGTGGTCACATTAATCTTTTTAACTCCCAACTATCCCATTCTTTCTCCAATCTAAGCAGCTCTAGGCCGCGTTTGATTTCGATGGTGGGGGAATTCCAATCATTGGATCGGAATCCTCTGCACAATTTGAAGCCTAATCAAATGAACACCCGTGACCTCGACTTAACAAACTCAGGAGATTTTCGGACAAGAGAGAAATGAGACACACGAGAGTTTCACTATTTCAAATCCGAAAAAACCACCCAAGGATAACTTCTCAGAGAATTTCAGAGGCGTCGGCGCAAATTCTCTGAGTGTAAATACTGGGTTGCCCTTTATGTTCGCCATTTTTACATTTGCGTCTGTGAAAAAAAACGAGACGAGCAGGGCTTATTTGGAGATTTTAAATATTAGCACGACCGTCGATGCAATTTATCCATTTTTTTTAAACATGGCACGAGCGACGAGAGGGTGAATGACACGGGAGACAACAGTCAAACTTTTTGTCAGAAAAATTTATACACCGACACAGAACTCGTACGGTTCAAGGATTTTTAAAAAATCCCTACGATAAAAGCGCGTCCAAACGCGCCCTAAGCCAAGGTCTAATGTCCTCCCCCTGGAATAACTGGACAGAGCTATGACAGCCCAAGGGTGCTTCCATGTGAAAGCCGCACACACACGCCCTTTACTTGCATGAAATGGCTTAAAAGAGCTTCTGGTGCTCAAAGAATGTTGTTTCCTCGATGAATTACAAGAGTTGATACAACATAAGGGGAAGGATGGCACATGTTTTTTTTTTTTTTTTGTCGTTGTTGTTCAAACTACATGCAGAGACTACTCATCGATCAGTCTATTCTCAATGTAGTTTTGGTTGATCCCGAGATAAGAAACAAAGTTGCAAAATTTCGATCATATTGTACAACCAGAATTAATTACATACCAAGTGAAAGTTGATATTGACTACAGTGCGTTGCACTTTACATCAGCCACAAGATGACGAATATGGGGCCCGTACCACTTTACTCTCTCTAAATGGTGAAGAGAAACGTCCCAAGAATGGCCTGAATTGGGAAACATAATGAAATATTAGTCTCTTCATGACACCATATGACATTTACTGCTAATTACAGATTAGGATTATACCTTCTAGTTTTGCTATGTTGTCTATTGATTTAATAACATGTTCGGTCCATGTACTTTCTTCAGAATCATTGACATTTCCATGAATATGTAGTATACCACCATCTGGTCTGTAAAAGCAAACATCAAAGTATAATATATAAAACAAATTATGCAAGTGGATGAACTGAAGAATAAAAGGTCAAATAGCAAAATGACATCTACAGTCCCACTCCCATGGATAGAAGAGAAAAGTTGCCTCCAACCAAAGGACAAGATGGAAATCCTACACGTACAGAAAGTAACATCAAGCTAGGTTTAGTACATTTTCACATTAGTGAATGCAATGTCCGGATCAGTATCCAGCCAGATCCCTAATCATTTATTTTTGTAGAGAAGGCCAAGGGTAGTTAGGTCTTTTCCTTTTCTTATTTCAGTTTTGTTTTATGTCTTTGACTGTGCACCCTGACTAGTTATTCCATCAGGGGGGTCTTTTCCTTTTCTTATTTCAGTTTTGTTTTATGTCTTTGACTGTGCACCCTGACTAGTTATTCCATCAGGGGTATTTTTGTCATGTAGTTACCAGGACAGTTGCCCTATTACATAATTTTAAGAAGGAAAGAGGCCAGTGGCTGAGAACAGGAGAGTTTCTCAAGACCACAGCCTTCTCTTCTGGTTCTCCCACCTTGTCTCTTCTTCCTCTTGCAGCCTGAAGTTTTCATGGTATCAGACCCAGGTTGCTCTGAGAAGAAGGCTGCTACAAGGCAAGGGTTTTCTGGATACAGCGCCTTAGACTTCTACCAAGAAACACTGAGCACCTGGGTTTCTCCACTTATTTTTCACTGGCCGACCTTGTTGTTGTTCTCCTCTGATCAAAATGTTGCAGCTGCCACTGGAGTTGTTTTCTGGTAGTCTTGAAGAGACCGCTCCACTTCCCAACCTTCCTTCGTGCTTCTGCAAAGGCCGCAGTGCCCTTCTCCTCCTTCCTTGGATAGTTATCATCTGCCCTGTGGTTTGAAGCAATTAGGGTTTTGTTGCCATCCATCGGAGCATTCAGAGGAAGCGAGAGAATCTCATGGCGGACCACACATCTTCTTCCACATCTGATGCTACATCCAAAGGCAGTGGAGAAGTTTCTGGAGTTAAGAGCACATTGGTGTCTAGTGACGAACACCTTGCTCTTCAGATTACTCCGGCAAAGCTGAGCAAGAACAACTATGTTGAGTGGTCAGCGTCTGCCAAGATGTACATCAGAGGGAAGCAAAAGTCTGGTTATACCAACGGAAAATGAAAAAACAGATGAGAAGAGTGAAAAATTCAAAAACTGGGTTGAGGACACTTGGTTAGTCAATTCTGTAGAAGATGCTCAAAGAAAACTGATCATGCAAAGGAAACATCAAGCGATATGGAGAGGAAAAATGTTGTTCATGTCCATCAGTTAGAGAACTCTATTTATGGAGCGAAGCAAGGCAAACACTGTCACAGACTACTTTACAAACTCTATGAGATGAACTAGATTATTATGATGCAGATAACTAGAATACTCCAGCTGATCACAAACGGCACTTGAAGTTCATCCAAAAAGGAAGAGATCTGAAATTTCTTGGAGGCTGGAACCTGGAGTGGGAACCTCTAAGATGACAGATTCTCAATGAAATCAATGTTTCATCACTAGATGAAGTGTATCAATGGGTGTTGGTTGAAGAAAGTAGGAGGGAGGCAATGCCTGTTGATGTCCAAGCATCTGGTTGACATGCTACTAATGATCACTCGGTGCTGGCCAGCAATGCACCTAACGGAAAATGGGCCAGTGCAATCATAAATGAAGAAGATGTAAAAAGGGTTAAAAGGTCTACGCATTGTAGCAGAATTAATCACTTGGTTGAGATTGCTGAGGGCTTTATCTAGATAAGAAACACCAAAAAGTTCAAAGTCAAGAAAGGGAGACAGCAAGCGAACGGAAATGCAGCAACAACCCAAGCCTCTCCCAATGATGGCAGATCTTCAAAGTGCCCGAACTTAAAGGCCTCTCCTTGACTGATATTGCTAGTCTACAAAAGATTCTTTCTCGGCTTGGCACATCTACCCTTGCCTCTGTTTCCTTGGATAAGTCCACATCTACCCTGCAATCTTAGATCATCGATTCCGAAGCTACTAATCATATGACCAGCAACCCAAGTTTCTTCCCTACCTACTCCTTTTCCTTTGGTCAGGAATAAAGTGATGGTGGCTGATAGTCCTCGGGCCAACATTGCAGGCAAGGGTACCATCAGACTTGACGATTACCTCTCTCTAACCTCTACTCTACATGTCCCTTCACTTCCGATAAATCTCTTGTTCGTTAGTAGCCTAACTAAATCCCTGAATTGTTCCATAACTTTTTATCTGATCATTGTGTTTTTCAGGATTTGAAGACCGAGCAAATGATTGGGGAATAGCCTTGAGGATAGGGGACTTTATCGCCTTGCTCCCAGAGGGAGTACAACTCTTCAGTCAAGTACAACTAGCAATTTGACCAATCAAATAAACGAGATCCAACTATGGCATTGTCGTCTAGGGCATCTTTCTTCTAGATCCTTAAAAATCCTTTTTCCTTCCTTGTTTCGTTCATCAAACCAGAGTCACTTCAGTGTCCAGTTTGCCAATTGGCAAACCAGTGTAGATCAAAATTTCTAGATTCAATAAGCACTGCTCCTTTTGAGTTAATTCATTCAGATGTTTGGGGCCATCACCTGTGCATTCTATGGATGGTTATTGATACTTTAGAAGATTTATTGATGATTTTTCTCTGTGTACTTGGGTTATCTTCTGAAATCAAGAAAGGAAGTGCCTAGAACGGTTCAGATTTTTTCCAAGATTGTGCAGACCCAATCTGACAAAAAAATAAAAATATTGAGATCTGATAATGCAAAAAAATCTTTCACAAAAAATCTGAATATATTCATGGAAGATGAAGGGTGATTCATGAATCGTCGTCCTTGCACTCGACAACAGAATGGAGTGACTGAAAGGAAAAATACACTCGATGGAAACTACCAGTGCATCCATCTTTCAGCATAGACTTCCCAAAAAGTTCTGGGCTGATGTTCTTCTTACAGCAGCTTGTGTCATCAATCATATGCCGTCCAGAGTTCCTCGATTTCGTATTCTTGTGACTATTTTACACCTAGACCACCGGGTCTTTCCGTTGACCCCTCGGGTGTTTGGATGCTTGTGTTTTATTCATAATTTGGGCCCAGGAAGTTCCAAACTTGATCCCAAATCCATTAAGGGCATCTTCCTTGGTTACTCCTCCACTCAAAAGGGGTACAAATGTTTAGACCCCATGACAAGAAGTATATCCAGAAGGATGTCCCCCTTTTTGAGTCTCAGTCATACTACTCCTTGGATCTATCTGAGGAGGAGATTACTTCAGTTATGAGTCCATCCCTGGCTCCTTATTTCCTTCCCTGTCACACTCCAGCTGAAAGTCAGACTATTCCTTCCTCACCTTCAAAAAACCAATCTCTAGTCCAAGATGACAGTGCCATGGAAATCCTGGAGACTGGTGAGAGGACAGCTCCTTGAGAGAAGACAAAAGTAACAAAAGTCTACCCAGAGAAAAAAAAGGGACTGAACAGCAAGAAGGAAGGACCAACAGCAAGAAGAACTTCAAATTCAACAAGGCAGTCCCCTGGCCGAAGACCATTCTCATGAAGACACCGGCTCTCCTTCATATCCTTTGAATCTTGAAGTTGAAAAACAATCAGAACCCATTTCTCAAAACCTCTGCAACCTTGATCAGCCTATTGCATCAAGAAAAGGGTGTTAGAAAATGCACCAAACATCCAATATCCAAATACTTGTGCTATTCACAAGTTTCTCCTTCATTTCGTGCTTATATTTCCTCAATTTCCAGCTCCTCATTGCCTTCTTCTATCTCAAAAGCCGTAAATGATCCTAAGTGGGTTAAGAACATGGAGGAAGAGATGGAAACATTAAAGAAGAATGGCACATGGGATCTTGTTGATCTTCCTTCAGGGAAGAAGCTTGTAGGATGTAAATGGGTGTATACCATAAAATTTAAGGCTGATGACACAATGAAGAGGTACACAGCAAGGTTGGTTGCCAAGGGGTTTAACCCAGACTTACTGCATTGACTATCAGGAAACATTTGCTCTGGTTGCAAAGTTATCTTCGGTACGGGTATTGCTGTCTCTGGTTGTTCATTTTTCCTAGGAATTACACCAGTTAGATGTAAAGAATGTCTTCCTCAATGGCGACTTGGCATAGGAAGTATACATGTAGCCGCCACCGGGGTACATAGCAGATGGGAAGATGTGCAAATTAAAAAGAGTATTGTATGGTCTCAAATAGACTCCAAGGGCTTCGTTTGAGAGGCTAAGAACTGCCATGCTGAAAATGGGATTCAAGCAAGGGAATGCTGACCATACCCTCTTTGTAAAAGGGAAAG
Source organism: Amorphophallus konjac (assembly GCA_022559845.1). Taxonomy (NCBI): domain Eukaryota; kingdom Viridiplantae; phylum Streptophyta; class Magnoliopsida; order Alismatales; family Araceae; genus Amorphophallus; species Amorphophallus konjac. The sequence goes on along the minus strand of CM040129.1, from coordinate 161,258,725 downwards.
ACAGGCAGGTTGCTATACTTAGTATACATGGGTGACATGGCTGTTACTGGCGATAACTTGCTGGAAATCAGATGTCTAAAAAAATATAGCAAGAGAATTTGAGATAAAAAACCTTGGCCCCATGAAATACTTTCTTGGGATTGAAATTGCAAGGTCTCGAGGTAATATTCACATCTGCAGAGGAAATATGTCTTAGATCTTCTGAAGAAAACTGAGAAAATGGGCAGTAGACCCGCTGATACACCCACTGAGGTACATCATAAACTCAGTGAACATGCCGGAGAGTCTCTTTCAGATGCTGACAAGGGAAGATCTCAAACGAGAGTTGGCAAACTTACATATTTGTCCCTAACTACACCAGATATCACATACGCCACTAATGCGGTTAGCTAGTTTATGCATGCTCCCAGGACAACATACAAGCAAGCAGTAGACAGAATTCTGAAGTATGTTCAGATTTGTCCAAGAAAAGGTCTGTTATTTAGCAAGAAAGGCTAGTTGAGTATAGAGGTTTTTTCTGATGCTGACTGAGCAGGATCTCAAGATGATCGCAGGTCTACTTCAGGATACTATACAAATTTGGGAGGTAATCTAGTTATGTGGAGAAGCAAAGAAGCAGAATATCTGTGCAAGGTCTAGTGGTGAGGCCGAGTATAGGGCCATGGCTCAAGCTGTAACTGAGTTACTGTGGTTAAAGGTTTTGTTGAAAGACATTGACATATAAGTGTTGCTCCCTATGAGGCTCTATTATGACAAGGTAGCGATTAACATAGCCAATAATCCCGTCTAACATGGTAGTACAAAACACATAGAGATTGATAGGCACTTCATCCAAGAGATGTTGGATTCAAGATAATTGTGCCTACCATATGTTCGGTCTATGGATCATGTGGCTGATTTGTTGACTAAATGCATGCCCACAGAAGATTTCAAAGTGAACTTGGGCAAGCTGGGCACGGAAGATATCTATGCTCAGCTTGAGGGGGAGTGTAGAGAAGGCCAGGGGCAGTTAGGTCTTTTCCTTTTCTTATTTCAGTTTTTTTTTTGGATTTTCGAGGTCAAACTCACATCTGCTTCCCACTAACTTGACCCCCACACCAGCCGCAACCATGTGCGGTCCATGTTGTGGAGTGCCAAGGGGAACTCAAAGGTCAAACCCACCTCGGGGATCCTACCATGGGGACCGCACCTTCTCTTTTGGATTTTCAGTTTTATTTATGTCTTTGACTGTGCACCCTGGTTAGTTATTCCACCAGGGGTATTTCTGTCTTGTAATTACTTGGGTAAGACTATTGCACATGGTTTTAATATTGGTCCAATTATAGTAAAAGAGATCATCTACTATGCATCTTTGTTCCTCACTAAGGTGTGACCGCTCAGCGGTTGCCCTATTGCATAATATAAGAAGGAAAGAGGCCAGCGGCTGAGAACAGGAGAGTTTCTCAAGACCACAACCTTCTCTTGTGGTTCTCCCGCCTTGTCTCTTCTTTTTCTTCCTCCTCTTGCAGCTTGGAGTTTTCAATTTTCATTGGGGTCTGTTGATAAGAAGGTAGGTCCTTTTTCCATATGAAAACCTCACATAGGTAGCACCAAGGCAGAACAGCACAACTTCTGGGAACATGCTGTTAGCAATTCATAGAGTTCAACAAGCTGGATGTGAGACAGCAACATTCTCTTCACAAACTTTATGTGAGGTATAGAGACATTGCTATTGTAAATGAATGATGCCTATACATTAAAGAATGGATGGAAGACTCTATTACGATTACCAAAGATCAAATGCTATACATGTTTGAAAGATTTTTCAGATAGTTGAGTGTTTCAAGTTTTTATTCTTCAGATCCATTTACAGACTCAAGAAAAAACAAAATTTCTAACCAGGGATCAGGTCAATCCAATCTGATTCTGGTTCAGATTCTGGTTCACAAAAGGTGAATCTGTTGAGTCTTAACTCTGGTGAATCAGTGCTACTGTCAGCTGGGATTGGATTCCTCTGGATTGGATCAGATCAACCAATCCTGATACAGTTTGGTTGGCAAGGCCTGGACAGCTAAACCTGCCGGTTCTTAAACCATTTTTGTATACCTCAAGGTTTTCTGCAGTAATCAACACGTCTTTTCTGGGAAAACAGCAGGAATTTTAAACCATCTTGGCTGGTTAAATGCAACACCACCCATATCCGAAGGTGTTCTCCTTAAAACTAAGGAAGAAGTGGAGACTAAGTGCTAGCTCTATAGAAGGAATGCTACATTAAACTAGACATTGTCGAGTGAAGGGGGTGGGTAGAGAAATTGCAAGAAGAAGCATTAATTAACAAAAGGACACTAATTTTTAGTACGAGGATGATCAGAAACAGTACCTTAGAGCCCTCACAGCTGTAAGCCAGCTCCCTTCACTAGATGGAAGGAGACCAAGACAAACACGATCAGCTACACCCTGTGATGACCACAGAAGGAAATAAGTAAAATGTCTAATTGTCTATGCATTTGTCAATGTATAGAAAAGAAAAGAAAAGAAAAGGATGTGTGTTGGTACCAGGTCCAAACAAAAACAACAACAATTCATTTAAGAAACAATGATCAGCTAACCATAATCCAGAGTTAAGCATACATTAATGCAGTTATACCACACAATAGCAAAGACTTACACATATACAACACAATAGCAAAGACCAAACTAACACCGCATCATCATCCCATCAATCTGGGATTGAATCAGGAAGGGATACGAACCTTTAGAGCACATGTGATGGCTGACTGACAGCCTGAAACCCAGCCAATCTAAAATAATATAAAACAACGGAAAGACGACCTAATGGTAGGAGGGTCTAACTAGGATTTGCCAGGATCCTAGCTATATCTACCTAGTTAAGGACTTCTAAAAGGTACCAGTAAAGAAATACAGTGAAATGTGTAAAGCACTCTAATGAACACAATAGAAAAGGTATCTATGTTGGATGAAGCCTAGAAGAAGAATAAAAGGTAAATAATAGCTGCAAGAAAAGAACAAAACTAACAAGCAGATGGTGTACGCAAACAGAATAAAATTATGGAGCCTTGTAACGAAAACGGGAGGCCCAAGGCATAGTTTTATGTTAAAAAATGCAGGGTTTCTGATCCCCTCCTCTTCCACAGACAGATTATATCGAGAGTAGATTAGCCTTCACCATAAATTCATCTAGATCAGATCACACAAGTTAATACAACCCAAGCAGCTTTTCAGAGGCCTCCCTCTCAGCTTGTGAATTGTCTTTCAACTTAAAACTTGCGTAGCAATTCCTTTTTTTGGAAGGTGGGAAAATGCCACAATTCATTAAGCAAAACACACGGTATAAAACACCTTTCAGAAAAAGAAAAAACACGTAGTATAAAATAATCAAATTCCCCAGCACCGGCTACACTGATCCAGAAAAACTGGACAAAAACATCAATTAAAATTTTAAAATACAAATCTGTTTAACCAAAGGTGGCAATACAGGCTTCTCTGTAAAATACAACCACCCCATTCAGAATCATTTAATAAAACCTTCCCATCTGCCAGTCTTTTGAAGGATTAGATAATCTTCGGGTCTTTTGGAGTTGGTTGCCACCACCCAGTACACAGTCCAGTGTGCTCCTGCAAACTCCTGTTGGAATCTGCCCCCGCCCCTGCTTCTCCCACCAGAAGCACCTTTGCACCAAAAATAAGTATCCATCAACTTTTTATGTTTTCCTTGGACACTCCTCCATCCATCATTTGACAAAATCCAAAATGTCCCTCTTAGATGACATTCGATCTTCAATATTCTAGCATAAGATTTTCTACTCTTACTATTTATGCCACACTTTACAAATAGATGATTTACTGATTCTCTTTGAATGCTACAGCAAATAAAGTTTGTTGTAGAATCTTGTCATGTAAACCCGCCCGTCTACAGTAGGAAGTTGCTTTAAAACTGTTTACACGCGGAAAATAATTCGGGAAATATATGCACATATATTTGGACTTTTTGAGCTTGCATATTATAATTTCCGCGCGCATGATTTATCAGACGATTTTAGGGTTCGTGTACAGGACCTTTCCCCACCGACGGAAGTCGGTGTTAATTTACATCGGAACAAATCCGAACACCTTTGATTAACTGCCCAAGATCTCTTCTATCTTTATGATACCAGCTACGACGAGGAATTTTAGCCCTAGGGAAGAATTCTCTTGCCGTAAGGCAAGGGCATCATTGCAATTGTCCCTTTACATGAGGGCTTATTTGTAATTTTCTCTTGTGGAAGGACTTATTTGCAATTTTCTCTCTTGGAGGGACTTATTTGCAATTTTCCCTTTTGAAAGGACTTATTTGTAATTTTCCCTCGAATTAGAATTTTCTGTGGAATTTACCCTTGCATTAGGGTTTTTATGCAATTTGCCTTTCAACTAGGGTTTTTGTGTAATTTTCCCTTCAACTGGGGTTTTTGTGCAATTTGCCCCTCAACTAGGGTTTTGTGCAATTTCCCCTTAGATTAGGGTTTTTGTGCAATTTCCCCTTCAAATAGGGTTTTTGTGCAATTTCTCCTTAGATTAGGGTTTTTGTGCAATTTCCCCTTAGATTAGGGTTTTTGTGTTGATAAGCACGAGATTTCCGTGGAAATTCCAGAGCTTCGCGTGATCCTCCCAGATGTTTGCGTAATTTCATGAACTTTGTGGGTATAAATGCAATTTTTGAATCTTGGAGCTTGAGCGAACATGTTTGAACTGGCTTCAGCATTTCCCAAGAGAATTTCTGAACTCTGAGAATTTTTGCATAATTTTTTAGGACATATTTGTAATTTCATAGAATATGAGGGTAAAATTGCAATTTCATAGATGTGGCGCCTTCCACATGATTTTGACATCAATCTCAGAACTTCGGCATTCCTGGAATCAATATAACTTTTTCATGACTTGGGTCCATTTGGAATTATGATACAACTTCATTTTCTCACATAAGGGTATTTTGGTAAGATGCCCTTTTAAGTGAGCCTTTCATACAATTATACAAATGAGGGTTTTCAAAACTCAAAGAAACTCCAAGAAGGCCGCCACCTGGGCCTGCTGCTGCTGCGCGGGCTGCTTCTGCTGCCTGCTCCAAGGGCCGCTGCTGCTTGCTCCTGCTGCTTCTCTCTGCGTCCTGCTGCTTGGGCTGCTGCTTGCTTGCTTCTTCTCAAGTATGCTGCTGCTTGCTTTTTTTTCTCCTCCATTCCCCATGGCCTTGGCTTCCTCTTATAGGGAGTGAAGGGAGGAACCCGGAGGCTGCAACTCCTGGTATGACTGCCCCTTCATCTACCTTTCCCCCCCCTTTTTTACTGCATATGTGTGAGAGAGACCCGGGGGGCCCTCCTCCAGGTCTTCTTCTGCTTTTTTTTTTTTTTTTGCTGCTCCTGCTTTTCTTTTGTTCAAGCCACCGCACAGCAGAGAACCCGGAGGTGGGCACCTCCGGGAGGTGACACCCAAATAAGGCAGTTTCGGTTTCAGTGTCGGTTTCGGCCGGGTCCGAAACCGAAACCGTTTCAGTTTCGGGTACCCAAAGAAGGTAGTTTCGGTTTCAATGTCAGTTTTGGCCGGGTCCGAAACCGAAACGGTTTCGGTTTCGGTTTCGACCCGAAACCGAATAAAATATTATTTTTTTGCCAACTGAAGGAGTTTCGGTTTCAGCCGGTTTCGGCCGATAAGTTTCGGATCGTTCCGGTCCGAAACCGATACGTTCCATGGTGCCACCTCCGGGTCTTCTTCCTTCTTTTTTGCTGTTCTTCTTCTCTTTTTTGTTTTTTTTTTTGTTCAGACCACTGCACAGCAGCGAGAGAAGGGAATAGGCCGGTGGGTCCCTCCACAGCACAACCCGGAGGTGGGCACCTCCGGGTTTGCAGACCCAGAGGTACCACCTCCGGGTCTTCCTCTTCCTGCTTCTTTCTTTCTTTTTTTTGTTCTTCACCTGTTCAGACCGCACAGCGGAGAGAACCCGGAGGTGGGCACCTTCGGGTTTGCAGACCCGGAGGTACCACCTCCGGGCCTTTCTCTTCCTTTCCTTCTCTTTTCTTTTTTTTCCTGTTCTGCTCTTTTTTCTTTTCAGGCCGCAGAAAACCCGGAGGTGGGCACCTCCGGGTTTGCAGACCCGGAGGTACCACCTCCGGGTCTTCCTCTTCCTTCCCTTCTTTTTTGTTGTTGTCCTCCTTTGTTTTGCTCACACCGCACAGCAGAGAGGGAGAGGGGAGAAGCCTGCACAACCCGGAGGTGGGCACCTCCGGGTTTGCAAACCCAGAGGTGGCACCCTCCGGGTTGCTTGGAGAAGAGAGAGAGGGAGGTCCCCCATTAAAAAGCTATAAAAGGCCCCAGTTGTTTATCCTTTTCCAGCTGTCTTCGTGGAATTTTTCTTGTTCACTTGGAGGCGATAGCACGTGGCCATTTCTTTTGACTCCCTTGGCTTATTTGGAACCCCGTCCTGCTGTCCTTGGTGCTGGGGTGAAGATACACATTTGTGACACCTTGGAAATGCTTCTTGGACACCGAGGAAGGCCATTTATTTGAGTTCCTTTCACATAGGTGTGTGAATTTAACACCACCCGCCATGTGTTTGACGAAATTCCTGCATGTATAAACACGCTAATCCTTGTGTAAGACTTCGCCCAATGGAAAGCCAAGAGCGCCTACACTTAAACCCACTATAACGGCTGCGATTTAAATCACTTGACACCATCGCTTAGAGGAGTTGTTTTCAAGTGTTTGATGAAATGACAGCATGCTAAAACATGCAGTCTTCTTGTATCAAACATTGCCCGGCGGGATACCAAGGGCATTTGAACTTGATATGTGTGCGACAGTCGTGGAAAACATCACTTCGCGCCGTCAAGAGGATCGAATTTGTTTAATTTCTTAGTTCCGAAATTTAATCAAAAACTTATGGCATGCCCATTGTAGGGTTCAACAAATGCCCCTCACGGGACACCCGTCGGAGCCGAAGGTGACGACGGGTGGCCCGTGCACCTTGTTAACTTGCTCGGCGTCAAGAATTTTATGATTTCAGTCTTGATAAGTTGATTGCTTGCTCTTACATAATTCCAAGACTGATTGCTCTTGTTTTCATTTTGTAGACTTTCACCATGTCTCGCGTCTGTGAGAGCCGCGCTCGGGGACGTGCTGAGAGAGAGAGGGATTTGGCCCCTTCTTTTTCGAAGGTGTTAATGTCGCCACTGGGTCCTCCTCAAATGACAAAGCATAATCTCTTCTCTCTCGACTGGGGCTTGGATATGATTGCTGAAGGGCCCCTGCCTGAAGATACTTCCAGAGGAGAAGAGGTTGACCTTTCTTTAATTATAAGACACAGAGGGATTTATCAGTACCAGCGAGTTGGGGACTGCCCTCGGCATTTCCCACTGGACAAGTATGAATTTGCATTCATCCATAGTTATATTCCGGAGCATATGGACGAAGACGACCCCTGCTTACCAACTGAACATCGTCATTTAGAGAGGGCCATCCTGGAGCGCCGAGATAGTATGCTGGGCACCTACACCGCTTCATTTCCGAGCTTTCCCATAGGCTTTACACTCCAGGTTCAATTTTCAGCGGCTGATCAGCTTGGATTCTTCGATTTCGATATCAGTTGCCACACTCGCTCGCGCAGTGTGACACCTGCTGTTTGGGAGTTGTTTGGCCAGCACAGACCTGGGCCTACTAATGTTGCAGGATTATTTTTGACCCCTTCAAGCTCGCAGTATGCAGGAGAGGGATATGAAAAATCATGCTTATTGGACATAATTATGAGTGGCTCTTCCCCCAGCTGCAATGGGAAGTGGCCAGTTATTTCTTCTCATCAATTTCATGTGGGAGCTACCGAATGACTTTTCGCTATTTGCATCACTATGGCGAAGCCCTAAATCTTGTTGGGATTCGTCATGCGGTCACTGCTGCTTTATATGATTATCCCTGCCACATCGAGCTTCTTCAGGCTTTAACAGCAAGATTTAATAGCCGGTGGAACACCTTTGCCACGGCCGAGGGAGAAACAACATTTGACTTAAGGAGTTTTCACAGAATTTCCAGTTTGCCTATCTCCGGGCGCCCTTATGAAGAGGTGACACACAATGATCTCCACCATGGATGGCAATTTCGGCCGAAACGTTTCGGTTTCGGACCGAAACGATCCGATACTACCCGGCCGAAACCAAAACCCTACACTTTGGAAAAAAAATAATTTAATTGGTTTCGGACCGAAACCGAAACCAAAACCGAAACAGTTTCGATTTCGGACCCGGCCGAAACCGACTCCGAAACCGACACTGCCATCTATGATCTGCACAGGAATCAGAGCACCGACACAAGACAGTATGTCTTGTCTTTTAGTTTCAGATACTTGATGAAGATTTGGCGGGATTTGGCCCGAGCAGCAAAAGAAGACACGCCTTCGGCCTCATCGAGCACAATGAGAGTGAGTGTTAACGCTTAGGTCCGTTACTTCTATAATGGGCCATTTTATTTTTACGATACATTTGCAGAGGACGACAGGCCCCTTGATCAATATCATCAATTGATTCTGAAATTGCAACGGCACAAGCGCTACTTGGCTGCACCAGAGAACAGGGGGTGGAATCCCCGTGAATTGCCAGACCGAACTTACCTTGCAGCATATCTTGTATATTAGCTGGCTACCTTTGTTTTGCCTCATGGAGAGGAGGAGCTTATACAGCAGGAGCTGATATATCCGACGTGTCTTCTTGCCGACGGCCATAGACTTACTATTGCACCAACCGCACTGGCGAATATATATCATGGCTTGGGAAATCTTACTGCCCACAGTTCTCCACGGGACAGGAGTGTTGTGATGGCCATCCATTATCTCAGCGCATGGGCTGGCCACCCGTCGCTTAGGGGAGTTGTTTTCAAGTGTTTGATGAAATGACAGCATGCTAAAACACGCAGTCTTCTTGTATCAAACATTGCCCGGCAGGATACCAAGGGCATTTGAACTTGATCCATGTGCGACGGTCGTGGAAAACATCACTTTGCGCCGTCAAGAGGATCGAATTTGTTTAAATTTCTTAGTTCTGAAATTTAATCAGAAACTTATGACATGACCATTGTAGGGTTCAACAAAAACCAACATCCATCATCAAAAAACTTCTTGTTATTTGGAAAAAAAGGAATCTGATTCCAGACCAATCTCCATCACCAGACATTATTAACACTAGTCCATGTCAAGTGATACTTTTGGGTGATGAGAAACATTCATAATTCATGCACTTGAACTTCATTCAGAGTCCAATGCTAATAAAATAGATAACCTAACCTGAAAAACCAAAAACATGGATGCTTTTAAAAGGAAATAACACAACAAAGTCTTGAATAACCATCCTAGTAATTCAATTGTCCAAGAATGCTTTACCATGAAGTTTTGGCAGAATCCAGTGCATTATGGCAACATGATGTAAAGGGAAATTCATTTTGTTCATTACATCGATTTTGTTGGTTTTGAAGACAACAGGACATATCATCCCAAAGAATACACAAACTCCTACCAAACAAGGTTAGAGTTTAGTATGATCTTTACTTGGGCTGATTTTGTTTCTTATATGCTATAGACTCTTCCATGGGATGGAACAGGATACCAGCAGTTACCAATATTCCTTGGATTACATCGACGAGAAAATGTGAAGCATCTTCTCTTGGATGTAATCATTGAAGCATTACACTATGTCTACGATTTCTGCCATACAGTATTAAAATTAGAAAAAGATAATTCCAGACTTCACTTTGAAGTGAACATTCTTCTAATGTGAAGCATCCTCTCATAGATTGCACCATTGAAGCATTATACTGTCTAAAATTTCTGCCATACAATATCAACATTAGAAAAATAATTCCCATCTTCATTGTTACATGAATATTATTCTCTGTAGCAGTAGTAGGAAACAATGTCTACAAGTGGAATAGCCCCCACCTCCCCCCAAAAAAGAGAATCATACTTTAGGTGCTGTCATCCGGTTATCTCCTTCAAGTACATGGCAGCGGTCTGCAACAAAATTGATTTCGAGATTATGCCGGAGAGCTTCTAAGGCATGAGGATTCCATTCACAGGCATAGACAAATCTTGCTCTTGCCCTACATTTTTGTAACTTCAGGGGTCAAAATAACATAAAACAAAATTGCTACATGGAAACCCTCAACATACATATGCCATCATTTTTTTCTTCTTTTAACCTTTTGTGCTAACTTTTATTTTTCTTAATTGCTAACAGTTTTTAACAGAGTTGGAGTAACAGCAATTTAATTTATTCTGACCTTCTGATTTCCCTCTGAAGTGGATAACATCTCAATCTCGGGTACTGTGACCCAGGATGTTCTGCCTAGCTTCCATGTACCCCCAAGGAAAAAGAAAGCATCAACTTACTATTAAAAAGGAATATTGTATATAAATACCTTACAAGAAAGGGAAGCACAAAGTATCCAATCCCAGCAAATAAGTCCACTATGACTTCATCTTTACAGTCCAGCTGAGCCATGCGAAGTTTCTCTGAAAAGTTTCCAGCAGAAAACATACATTTCATGGCATCAAAAGAATATATGATTCCATTCTCATGGTGAGTCACCCATCCATTCTCACCAACAAGAATCTCTAAGGTGCTGTCCCTTGTTCCAGTTGGTAAAACCCGACCCTGCCAATGGCATTAAATTTAGGAGACTGGAAAGTCAGCACATAGTAAAATAAAAATAAGCGAACAGAAGATCATGATGACTTGTACAGGTTTTTGCATGTAGAAAAACAACTGCCCTGATTGCATAGTTTAAGCTCATTTAACCAAGGAGCAACCCTGAAAGGCTCCCCTAGACTTTTGGAAGAGTCACGACAAACAGGAGGAAAGATAGAGGATCTTCCTTAGGGCAATTATCAGCTTAAGACTGAACTGCTGCTAACAACAATACATGTAGTTGTGTACTTGTTTGTGCCAAAGTTCTCAGGACCAGGCATGGCATCACATCGGTGAGGTTCATGGTTCAGATAATGGTGACAGCCTTGCAACCAGTGACATATCCTTCTTCTTTGTAAGCACCATAGTAGTCAAGGCAACAAGGCGACCCAAGGCATTCATGGGGAGCTGTTGGACACGGAAAAAATCTAATTTTTGATTTATCGTAGATAAATGGTAGATTTTCGTTCTTTTTGAAAAGAAACACTCCTCTGCGTAGAGAGGGTCCCGTGTGTGCGCATCGTATCAGACGATTTGGGTTCGAGTGCTGGACCTTTCCCCACTGACCGGAGTCAGTGTTGATTTACATCGGCCTAACATCCGAACACATTTGTTTAACTGTCAAAGAGGTCCCAAAGGACTTCTATAGAGATTCTGATGTGGAGGGCAAGCTCACTCGAGAGACTCTCCATGACCACTCATTTACCACCAACACATAGAAACAACTAGATTAGGGCTAGGTCTGAGCAAAACCCTAAGATTTAGGCATAGAGGCGCAAATATGCGGAAGCCATAGGCATTTTTAAAGCAAGGGAAGTTTTCTGGACCCCGGGGGTATTTTGGTAATTTTACCAAACCAGGGGTATTTTGGTAATTTTCCAGGCCAGTGACATTTATGAAATTTCATGGCTGGAGTGGAAGTAGGATCGGGTTCCTGTCTCCCCAAGGCATGGGAGCCGTTTCTGGAGTGCTTCAAGGGCTCTGAGGCCATTTTTAGGTCACAGGGGTATTTTGATAATTTTACCAGACCCTAGACCTAGGTTTGAAATGATACCCGAGTGCTGGACTGAGCTGACGACACTTCTGGACCGAAGGAATGACAAGGGACTTCAAAGAAGGCACACATCTGTCAATTTGGCCGAAGGAGGGATATATGTGCAATTTTGAGAAGTCGGGGGTTTTCTTGTAATTTTTCCACCCGAGGTTACATATAAAACATGCTGAATGCTTTTATAATTCCATGTGAGTACAAGGGTTGTCGGCGAGTTGTCGACTGTACAAACGTCCGCCTTGGAGCGGGAGATAGGGACGTAGTCCCAATTACAAAAGATTGCAGGGTATAACTGCAAATTACAGGACTTCGGTCTTTTACCATCCCGGGAAGGATATTTTTGTAATTTCGCCATTATAAGGGCAGAAATACAAGACTTGGTCGCCCCGAGACGTAAAGACTTACAAACATGACCCGCTGAGGGGCATAATTACAAACAAAGCCCGCTGGGGGGCATAAACGTAAATATACCCCGTAGGGGCATAAATACAAGACCCGGGGACTTACCCCACACGGACCAAAACAAACGAACAAAAAGCTTCAAGTGTGCTCCGTAGGTTGATGCCTTGTCTCTTCTTTTTTTTCTTTGGACCTCTGGGGGTCTATTTATAGAAGTGGGGAACCTCCCCGGGAGTGTTCGACCCCGTACGGGTCCAACGGGTTGAAAATGACCCCGGGGAGGTCCCATTTTCAAATTGTACGCGGGAATGGAACCTCCCCGGGGTGGGAGGTCCCCGGGACGGTCCTGGACCGTCCCGGGGTCGCGGACACCCGGGGTGGGGACCTGCCCGGGGTCGCGGCTCCCCGGGGGGAACGGTCGCAGGCCCCCGGGGGAACCTCCCCGGGGTCGCGGGCCCCCGGGCAGGACCTGCCCGGGGTCGCGGACCCCGGGGGGGACCTCCCCGGGGTCGCGAGCCCCCGGGCAGGGCCTGCCCGGGGTCGCGGACCCCGGGTGGGTCCCGCCCGGGGTCGCGCGCCCCGGGGAGGACCTCCCCGGGGTCGCGGACTCCGGGTGGCCCCCACCCGGGCCGCGCGCACCCCGAGGGGGGACTCCCCGGGGTCGCGGACCCCGGGTGGGTCCCGCCCGGGTGCGCCCGACCCCGGGCGGGTCCACCCGCCTAGGAGGAGTCCCGCGCGGGACTCCTTTCTCCCCGGGCGGACCCGTCCGGGTAAGGGCGACCCCGGACGGGTCCCTCCACCCCCCGGACCATGGATGGCAGTATCGGCCGAAACCGATACGTTTCGGCCGAAACGTATCGGTTTCGGCCAATACCGAAACCGAAACGCACCAAGTCACTGTAGCAAGTCCGATACCGAAACCGGACCGAAACCGAACCGAAACCGACCGAAACTGACCGAAACCGGACCGAAACCGGACCGAAACCGTCTGGTTTCGGCCGAAACCGGACCTGCTCAATACATTTTTTGCCTTTTCTGACTGTTTTGAACCGGTTTCGGCCGAAACCGAAACCGAAACCGAAACCGAAACGTATCGGTTTCGGTACCGGCCGAAACCGGTACCGAAACCGATACTACCATCCTTGCCCCGGACGGGTCTACTTCTCGCGCGGATTCCATAAAAGGAGGCTCCGAGGCTTTTAAACTCCGGGTTTTCGCCGTCTCTCGTGGAGAACAACGAGAGGGAACGCCGCCTTGTTCGTTTGTCGTCTTCCTCGTGCCGTAGGCCGCTGCGGGAGGACGAGTTGTTGTCCGTGCCTCGTGATACACGTGCGAGGGACGTTGTGCTTGGTACGTAGACCTTCTTCAGCATCTCCTTCGTTGTTGTAGAAGTGTTCCTCGCTTGGGGATACACGTCCGGAAGGCAGGGACTTAATCCCGTAGGGATTTTTAATATAACCGCGTGATCCTGACGATCATTGTGGCTTGTGCTTGATTGATGGCCATCCCCCAAGGGATTTATGTCGCCACGGCATGTGGGCTACAAAGCCGTAAATTTAGGAATATCCGACGGGACGGCGATACGCCGAACAAGGTACCCCGTGTAGGAATATCCTATCGGAGGGCGATACACCGCTTCCGAAATCTTGTCACATGCGGGATTAAGATCCCGAACATTTAGCACGATAAATTATGGGTGCAACAAATGCCCCCCACGGGACATGCGTCCAAACCGAAGGTGGGGGCGGACGGCCCGTGCATTCCGTTGCTTCTGTGTTAGTCTCCGGGCTCATAGGCATGCCGGAGTTTTGTGTGACTTTCTGTAGTCTTGATGTTGTCCATATGCTGGTTTAACTGACAATGCTTTCTCTGCTCTTGGCTTTGCAGCTTTTGCAGACATGGCTCGTTCCAGACGGAGCGGAGGGACTTCCCAGAGGTCCAGGACCAGCGGCGGAGATGATCATTATGTACGGAGGACGGACAGGCCTATGCCACCATTCCCTCCTCGCAGCATCACTCCAGAGGACTTTGACGCGGTGGACCGCGGATTTACTTGGGTCGTTGAGGGCCCAATTGGAGAGACTACCACCGCTGGGGGCGTTGTTGACGTCTCCCGGATTACACGGGGGCTCGGACGGTATACTTATGACCGGTCGGGCGGCTACCCGCCCCACTTTCCGCTGGACTGTCACCTTCTCCCTTTCATCCAGAGTTTCATACCGTCTGGAGTAGAGACTGATGATCCTCGGCTTCCCGAGGAGAGGCGTCGCCTGGAGCGGGCCATTTTGCTCGGGCGGGACAGTATGCATAGCACCTGCAGCTTTTCTTATCCGAGCTTCCCAGAGGGCTTTGCCCGTCAGCGACAGTACCCTGACCAGAGAAGTCTTGGCTCCTTCAAGGAGTTTGACAGTTTTACCGTGAGGACGGCGCTGTCTTCGCCAGCCACCTGGCATCTGGCCGGGCACCACAGGGCCGCGGATATTGCTATTGACGGGATGTTCCTGACTCCCACCGGCGCAGCTTGCTCACATGATGATTATGAGACTGATTGCATGCTAGAGAGGATCTTGGCACAGAGGACCCCGAGCTGGTACGGGGGATGGGGCGTTGTCCCTTCCCATTTTTATCGCCGTGGCGCCACAGAGTGGCTGTGGGGTGTGCTGCTAGTTTACAGGACAGCACTTGACCGGGCAGGTATACGTCATGCAGTGACGGCAGCTTTGTACTCTTACCCCTGTCATACTGGGTTAGTTCAGGCTCTAGCTGAGAGATTTAACAGGCGCTGGAATACTTTCATGACTGCTGAGGGGGAGACTTCACTAGACCTGTGGGCTTTCCACAGGATTTCTGGTCTCCCAGTCTGCGGACAGCCATATGAGTAGATATGCCTGGACGATTTGCATCTGAGTGCTTCGGACGGCGCAGGTCATTATTACATGCCATATTGCTTCAGATATCTGATGAAGACTTGGAGGGACCTAGCCCTCGTAGGCAAGGAGAAAGCTGCACGGACGCCGAGGGTGACTCTGAATGCATGGGTCACACATTTCTACAGCGGTCCGTACTGTTTCTACGAGGAGTTTGCTACCTCGGGGATGTCTTGGGAGCAGTGCCGCGAGGTCGAGCTCCGTTTTGCTTCACACCCTCGCCACTTACCCGCTCCGACACGGGGGTGGAATTCGAGGGAGCTGCCGCCACTGACTTATCTGGTAGCCTACCTGGCTTACTGGCTGGCCAGCTTTGTGATCCCTCATGGAGAGGAGGGAACTCTGCGGGCAGAGGTGATCTACCCGGCTTGTTTGTTGGCTTGTGGGCGCAGGCTCGCCATTGCTCCAGCCGCGTTGGCGAACATCTTTCATAGTCTTGGGGCATTGACTTCACACTCATCTCCTAGAGATAAGCATATCTTGATGCCCACCCACTATCTGAGTGCATGGGCCGGCTTGTTCTTGCCAGAATTGTCACAGAGGACCCCAGTGGATAACCCAGCAGCGCCACTTCTTTTTGCTTTCGCTGGTCATCCGGAGCAGGACTCAGTTTTGCAGCTTGCCAGTGCTCGTCGTACCTTGTCTTTCCTCCATACTAGGAGGGATGAGAGTCTGGAGTTCGATCACAGCTCTCGCTCATTCCGCCCATACACGGAGCGACAGGGTGACAATGTTGTTTGCAGGCTATCTTCCTGGGCTTTACCCTCCGACCATGCATTGGTCGATTGGGTTATTTGTGTTCGACCCAGCGTTCTGGTTTACCGCCGTTCCAGTATGGCGGTGCTTGAGCCATATTACCCACACAGATTTGCCAGGAATTTTGGGTACGACCAGTCGATACCTCAGCATGCAGATTTTCCCTTTGCCGTTCGGCAGTACAGACAGAGGGATGTGCACCTAGTGGCGGCTTCATGGCATGACTTCCTTTCCCGGGAGGTGAAGGAGGAGTACCCCATCCCAGCACAGACACGTAGAGGTTTCTTTGATATACACTATGCGCGCTGGTGGTTTAAGCTCAGCCTTGTTTTTAGACAGCGAGCTGATACTGTTCGAGCTGCAGAGGAACGGCGCTTGAAGAAGGAGGATCTGCCTCCATTGTTTCTAGATGCGGCATTCATCAGATCTCACTTTTCTGGGGCCGCCAAGGCCATTCATGAGATTGAGACCCGTTGGAGGACAGATGGACGCTCGATCCCTGTTGACAGGAGCCAGTATACCGGGGCTTTGAAGCCCTTGCGGAGTGTACCTGCTGCAGTTCCTTCTCCCAGGTCTACCCGTCGGAGGGTAGATCCTGACTCTTCGGCCCTCTACTCCTGGTGGGAGGATCTGAAGACCTCTTGTGGTCTGAAGACCCAGTCCCAATTATCAGGAGCTGTTCCAGAGGGGGCATTAGGAGGCGGTGCTTTCACAGCTTGGAGGATCCATATCATGAATGCCGTGGGCTGTGCGGGTCCCCTGGAGTATATCTCAGATTTGGAGGTGGCTACCACCCCCAATGCCATATGGACCATTGTGAGCAAGGTTGCTAAGGCCCTTGGCTTGAAAACTGAGCAGATCGTTTTGAGGCCTGAGAGGCATATTGGGGATCCAGGTATATGCTGAATTATTTGACCATGTCTCCTTTTACTCTGCAATTCACGGTGCTGATTTTATGCAACCCTTTCTTTTTACTTGCAGGCCATGTTTCTAGCTCACGGACCGATATCCCAGAGGGTGATTCACGGCCTACCATTCGCCTGCGCCCTGAGGAGGGGTCTCCTACTCCAGCTGAGATCTCGAGTAAGAATGGGGAATGTTTGTTTTCAATCAGTATTGCAACCTATTTTGAAGATGTTGTAATCTGACTGTTATTTCCCCTTGTTGCTGCAGCTCCTCCTGAGGCTGTACATGCTGCAGGCTTTTCTCCTCGCCCAGGAAATGTATTCACAGAGGTGGGGTTGGAGGTGGACGAGTCCATTCCTGACATCAGTGTGGACATTGACGGATTGGACTTCCTCGCCAATGACTATGAGCCTGTAACAGGCGATTCCCCCGCACTTGATACAGGCGGGAGCTCTGTTGCTCCGGAGACAGGTTGGCATCTTGCATATTTAACCTTCCCTTATTCCTCCTTTCAAACAGATGAAGTATGTGCTTTAACTAATATAGTATTGCACGTTGCAGGGGCCTCACGAGCTCAGACCTCTCTCCCTGCCATTGAAGGGGGAAAGGGATCTTCTGGCGGCGAGGAGACTTCTCCGCCGTCCGGTTCTTCAGGGGAGAGAGGCCCTAGCACCTTATCAAGGACAGAGACTTCCAGCACCTCCTCCAGTGGGAGTTCTTCTTCTTCTTCTTTAAGTTCTTCTGAAGAAGGCGAACTCAGGATGAGCCCAGGTGACTCAAGCTCCCCGCCCCTTTTGTCTATGGAATAATGAGCTTATCTAACCTGTCTTGCTTGTTGTTATACAGCTGCTCCAACAGCCTTTCCTCTAGATGAGCTCTCCAGACTCATGGAGGTTGGCTCTTCTGCTGACTTGCCAGCCTTTGATGAAAGGGTTGGGATCCCAACTACAGAGGTTGCCATCCCTGGCAAAGAGATATCGTCCCTAGACATGGGACCATCGGCAGATACTACCGATGTTGCAGAGTCTGGTCGGGTGCAGGCTTTAGGTATGCACAAAGGCACCCTGTACATCATTCCAACCATACATACTGCTACCTGTTGACATTCTGAGATGCTTTTGTTTTGAAACATCTGGTGATCATCAGGAGGAGGGCAGCCTCCCTCGGCCCACAGAGATAGACCATACATCAGGCTCCTCTCACATGTCACCTGGAGAGCAAGGCACCGCTGACGATGCCGCGACCTTCATTGATTCGGCAACGAAAGGTATATGGTTTGTCAAATTAAGGAACTTTGTCATTCATCGAGCAAGACTCCTTTCATTTGTGATATTAATCATCATTTGACAAGTGGATGTCTTCGTTCAGCTGTCTCTCCTTCCATGGAGCCAACTACAGGGGCTGACCCCGCTGTGATTGAAGAGGAGGAACCTGTGCAGGCTGGTATGTCTTCATTAAATGTGAAGTGCTCATTCTGCTTTTTGGTACGGCCGGAGTGCTAAGACTATCCGTTCCTTGCCTTCTTTGCAGAGAGGTCGGCGACGCCTATACCATCCACAGAGCAGGGACCGGCACTTGCTGATGGTTGCTCTTTAGTCCCTATGGAGGGATCTCCTCGTGGGCCCAGCCCGGCGGATGAGACTGTTTCAGGTAAGAGCCCCTGACATTTGTATTCTTGGACTCTTACTCTTATGACATTATCGTGGTGATACACTCACAATCTCTCCCTCTTTTTTTTTAACAGGGCCCCTAGAAGGAGCAGGCGTGACGCCCATGGATTTCCCTGCCCTTGGAGTCGAGTGGCCTGACGCTCCTGCACTTGGGGTGGCATTACATGGCAGCATGTCTGATCAGCTTCTGCAGAGTCTTGACCAGCTTCTTCAGGCCGACCCATTGCCCTCCGTGGAGGCCTTGAGGGCCGATCTGGTGGTGTTTACCAGAAGCTACCACGGACTGGGTCTTCCCCGAGACGCCTGGGCCGCGAGACTAGAGAGCTTATGGAGCGAGTTCACTCGCCTCCATCTTGCACAGGAGCAGAGACGGAGAGCCCAGCTACGGGTCCAGGAGCAGGAGGAGAGGCTGCGTGAGCTTCAAGCAGCCAGGGCTGAGACCGACCTCCACCTTGCGAGCTTCGAGGGAGATAGCCAGAGGACCTCTCTCCGAGTAGAGGAGCTGCAGAGAGAGCTCCAGGAGGCGGCTGAAGAGCACCGTGTTGTCCAGGCAAAGGTGGAGACCTGCCGTCGTCGATCTGATGAGCTTCGGGAGGAGATCATCCAAGAGGAGACCCGCCTTGCGGAGTTGCAGAGGGACGTACACCGCGGTTGACGAGCTCTGGCACTTTCTTGTACATAGGGCTTTTACGCCCCATTGTTTATTTGAGTTATTCCCGAGGGCTTGTCTGGGGCTCCCTTGATGACATTAATGAGTAAAGGATAAAGCTTAGCATAGCTGTTTTTTTGCTTCCATGCTCTTGCATGTATGTCTCTTTTTTTTTTTTTATCACTTTACCAGCCCTACCGCCCTTTCGGGTTTTCGCCAGGACTGGCCCCCTTTAGCTTTTTCCAGTGCGCCCTTTCGGGTTTTCACACTGAGGGGTACCCTTTTTTGCCTAAGGCGCCCTTTCGGGTTTTCACCTTAGCCGGGTTAAAGCCTTTTTGCCCTTGATTGCTCTTCTAACAGAAACAACCAAGTCCGCTGGGGTCTCAATATTTTTTTTAACCCCGTTTTTTTTTCTTTTGTTTTTGAGGGTCCTATAATGCCAGAAGGCAAGGAGCAAGTGGCACTCCCGTAGGGACGTGTGTGCCACAGAGGTGGGACAAATGGGTAGATTTGATTGTCCGGGTGGGACGAATGAATCAAATCTGTAAGCCGAAAGGCGAAACGGGTTGGTAGCCTGAGAGGGCGTACTGAGACCGAACCCAAGAGGATAGAAACGAGCCGAAAGGCGTAATGGGTTGGCATCCCGAGAGAGCATACTGAGACCGAACCCAGTGGGATAGAAAGGAGCCGAAAGGCATAGTGGGTTGGCAGCCCGAGAGAGCATACTGAGGCCAAACCCGGTGAGACCAAAAGGTGTAGTGGGTTGGCAGCCCGAGAGAGCATACTGAGGCCAAGCCCGGTGTGACAAGATGGGTGGATTCGACTGTCCTAATGGGACGCAATTAGCCAAATCCAAAACCAAAGGTTGACCGAGTTAGCAACCCGAAAAGGGTGTGCATATGCCAAGCCCGGTTGGAACAACAAAGGAGTTGGTTTAACAGTCCAAAAGGGATATGATGGTTAAACCTGGAGGCCGATAGACGGGATGGGTTGGCAGCCCGAAAGAGCATACATAGGCCAGACCCGAAACGATGAAAGGAAGGGATTTGACAGCCCGGGTGGGACATATAAGTCAAATCCGTGAGCCGATAGGCAAATAAGGTTGGCAGCCTGAGAGGGCATGCTGAGGCCAAGCCCGTGGGGACAAAGGAGTAAGCTTGACGATCCCGGTGGGATATATGAGTCAAGTCTAAAGCCAAGAGGCGAGATGGGTTGACAGCCCGAGAGAGCATGCAGAGGTCAGACCCTGAAGAAGAAAAGGGGTGGATTTGACAGCCCTAGTGGGACGTGAGAGTCAAATCCGAAAGCCGATAGGCGAATAGGTGGGTTGGCAGCCCGAGAGGACATGCTGAGGCCAGACCCGGTGGGACATATGTCGGAAGACACGATGGATTGGTAGCCCGAGAGAGCATACTGAGACCAGATCCCAAGAAGATAAGATGAGCCGAAAGGCATGATGGGTTGGCAGCCCGAGAGGGCGTACTGAGACCAATCCCAAGGAGGTTAGATGAGCCGAAAAGGCATGAAGGGTTGGCAGCCCGAAAGAGCCTACTGAGGCCATTCCCTAGAATGAAACAGGAGCCGAACGGCATGACAAGTTGGCAGCCCGAGAGAGCATACTGAGGCCAGTTCCAGTGGGACAAGAGAGTAAACGGGTTTAACTGCTCAGAAGAGACATATGAGCTGAACCCAGAAGCCGATAGGCGGAATGGGTCGGTAGCCCGGAAGAGGCGTACATAGACCGAGCCCGATGGGACAAAGTATGACACCGTCAGAATGCCAGTGGGACTAGGTGTCATAGAACGACATGTAAGGCGTAGCCATGGCATCAATATGATGCTTTTGGTCGAGATGGGGTGGAGTCATTGACTTAGAGCCACCCATAGAATAGACAGAGAGAGGATTTTTTTTTTTTTCACATTACCAACCTCACCGCCCTTTCGGGTTTTCGCCGAGGCTGGCCCCCTTTAGCTTTTTCCGGTGCGCCCTTTCGGGTTTTCACACCGAGGGGTTGCCCATTTTTGCCCGAGGCGCCCTTTCGGGTTTTCACCTCGACCGGGTCTGTGGCCTTTTTACCCTCAGCCAACCGTTGAAGGCTGACTGAGTCCGCCGGGGTATCAGTATTTTTAACCCCTTTTCTTTTTTTGTTTTTTTTTTTGAACCTTCACTGAGGAGAGGTATTGTCCTGTGAGGACTGCTGCAGAAACTCTTGCGGTGGCGCATGGTAGAGCTTCATATGCTTGCCGTTGAGAGGAGGGAAGGGATTGTCTCCTTTGTGGTCAAGGACCGTATAAGCCCCTCCTTCGTAGACCTTCTGGATGACGTAAGGCCCACGCCAATTGGGCTGGAGTTTGCCGCTGGATCTTCCCGCGAGAACCTCCTTTTCTTTGACCATGACAAGGTCACCTTTCTTGAACGCACGTTGCTTGACTAGCTTATCATAGGCACGTGTCATGCGGGCTTGGTACACTTGCAGGTGTTTGTAGGCTTTAAGTCTTTGACCTTCAAGGTTGGACAATTCCTCAAGCCTTCTTTCAATTTCAGATTGGTCTTGGCCTGGCAATCCGGCGTGCACAACAACGCGGTAAGATGCTAGCTCGATCTCCACAGGGACCACCGCTTCAGCTCCATAGACCAAGGAGAATGGGGAGCAACCCGTGGGGGTTTTGTAAATAGTCCGGTAGGCCCATAGGGCTTCGTGGACCTTCTCGCCCCAATCCCGCTTACGGCCACCTACTATCTTGGACAGTAGCTTGCAGAGGGTTTTGTTGAAGGCCTCGGCTAACCCATTGGCCTGGGGATTGTAGATCGACGACGCTCTCCAATCAATATGGAACTTGGCCGCCAGAGCATAAACAGTCTTGTTCTTGAATGGCGTGCCATTGTCGGATATAATCCGACTGGGGGTGCCGAATCTGTATATGATATAGTGCCGCACAAAACGAGCAACTATCTCCCCTGTAACTTCCCGTAGTGGAACGGCTTCCGCCCATCTGGAGAAGTAGTCGGTGGCAGCGAGTATGAACTTGTGCCCCTGGGACGATGGTGGGAATGGTCCCACAATATCCATACCCCACTCTGCAAACGGCCAAGTAGGCGCTGTTGGATGGAGCGGGTTAGGTGGCCGTCGAGGGACTGGGCCGAATGCTTGGCATTGGTGACATGTACGAGCGAATTGATTGCAATCTTCGTACATGGTGGGCCAGTAAAACCCTTTGAGCTTGATGCTATTTTTCATCTTAGCTCCTGCCTGGTGAGCTCCACATAATCCGGAGTGAACCTCATGCATGACAGTCTTGGCCTCCTTGGATGAAAGACAACGGAGGAGGACCGATCGGTCCTTTTCATGGACGAGCCTGAAAAGCAGATCGTCAATCAGCTGGTAGGATGTCGCCCTGCGTAGCAGTTGCACCCTCTGAGCCCGATCAGGAGGGAGCCAGCCGTTCTTTATCTTTATGATCGGCTCACGCCAATTTTCTTCTTCGGGAACAATCTCCTCTTGAATGTTGTCGACCTCATACACAGTGAGGCCGGATTCTTCGTCGAGCACACTTGGCATGAGCCTCCGGTGTCTGACTGTAATATTCAATTCTCCCTCAGGCGGGAGTTTTAGGGCTGCTGCCAACTTTGCCAGAGCATCAGCCTGGGAGTTGTTGCCTCTGGGGACATGGCCTATTTCAAATAGGTAAAATTTTTCCTTGAGCCTCATGACGGCTGCATGGTAGGGGACGAGCTCCTTTTTACGGACATCATAGACGCCCAGTACTTGTCTCATGACGAGCTGAGAATCCCCATACACTTTGATGCACTTGATATCTATCTCCAGTGCCAGTTGAAGCCCAATAATTAGTGCTTCATACTCTGCCTCATTATTAGTCAGTGACTTCATGAGAGCACAAGAGTTGTGGAGAATACCGCCTTGTGGAGACACAAAGACTACCCCCGCACCCGAGACATAGTCCGTAAGGCCGCCAGCTCTTTTGATTGTCCGAGAGGCACCATCAAAATATAACTCCCAATATGGGAGATCAAGGGTGAGGACGCCTGGCTCCATCTGTAGTGGGACTTTTTCAGAAGACTCCCCGATTTCTTGAGAAGGCACTAACACCTCTTCGTCGGGTAGCTCAAAGTTGAGTGGCGAATCTTCTGGCACGGGGTGCGCTGCTAAGAACTCCGCGATTCCTTGTCCTTTGATCGCCTTGCGTGGGACGAAGGTGATGTCAAACTCCATGAGGATAAGCGCCCACTTGCCGAGTCTACCAGAGAGGACAGGCTGGCATAACAGAAATTTGAGTGGGTTGCATTTTGAAATGAGCTCCACCCGATGGGCTAGGAGATAGTGCCTCAGCTTCTTGACAGCAAACACCAGAGCTAGGCACATCTTTTCCATGGGAGCGTACCGATGCTCAGGCCCGATCAGTTTTCGGCTGAGGTAGTACAGTGGCTGCTCCTTACCCTCTTCATTGATCTGGGCTAGGAGAGCTCCCAAAGAGGCATCCATGGCAGCAATATACAAGATAAGGGGTTTCCCTCTGACGGGTGCCCCTAAGACTGGAGGAGTCAGCAGATACTCCTTGATTTGCTCGAAGGCCTTGAGACAGTCTTCGTCCCATATGAAGGGTGCTCCTTTCTTCATCAATTTGCCGAAAGGTAGGCATCTTCCTGAGAGGTTGGAAATAAACCGCCTAATATAGGCGAGCCTTCCTTGAAGAGATCTGAGCTCTGTCAAGTTCTTGGGCAGAGGTAGTCCCCTTATGGCCTTGATTTTGTCGGGGTCGATTTCTATGCCTCGATACCTGACAATGAAGCCAAGGAACTTGCCACTGGAGACGCCGAAGGCGCACTTCATCGGGTTCATCTTGAGCTGGAATTGTCGGAGCCTTTCAAAGACTCGACGCAGGTCAGCTAAGTGATCCTCCCGCTTCTTTGTCTTAACGACCAGATCATCAACATAGCATTCGACAAGGTCATGTAGCATCTCGTCGAAGATCTTGGTCATTGCCCTTTGATAAGTTGCGCCGGCATTCTTCAGACCGAACGGCATCCTTTTGTAGTTGAAGATCCCCTTAGGAGACCGGAAAGCCGTATGGTCTTTGTCTTTGACGGCCATGCAGATTTGATTATAGCCCAACGACCCGTCCATGAAAGACAAGGCTTCGTGACCAGTGGTCATATCAACCATTGTCTCAGTGATTGGGACAGGGAAGTCATCCTTTGGGCATGCCTTATTCAAATCCCTGAAGTCGATGCAGACTCGGACTTGACCGTTCTTCTTCTTGACAGGGACTATGTTAGCGAGCCATGCAGGGTACATGCAAGGCTCTATGAAATCCACATTGAGCATTTTGTCAACCTCAGCATTGACCTTTAGCTCCAGCTCGTGGCGCATGCGCCTTTGAGCTTGCTTGACTGGCTTGACTGTTGAAAGTATGGCCAGCTCATGTTCAGCCACAGAAGGGTCGAGCCCGGGCATTTCTTTATAAGTCCAGGCGAAACAATCCCTGAACTCTTCTAAAAGCTGTCGATACGACTGCCTTTCTTCCTCACTGAGGAGAGCACTTATGAAGGTGGGACGATAGTCACTTTTGCTTCCAAGATTGATTTCGATCAACTCGTCCACAGTTGCTTGACCACCGTCTTCAAGCTCCGGTGGAGCTGGTTGGAGGTCGACGAAGTCTCCCTCGTCATCAGTGTTGGCTTCATAGACATCAAATTCTTCGAAGCACTTTTGCTCGTGGCTTGAAGCCGAAGGGCTTGCTTCATCTTGCTGATGGTTAGCAGGCTGAGCTGCTCCTTCCTCTGAGGGGTGGTCATTGTCGACTCCTGATGAAGGTGATGGTGTCATAGACACATCAGCGGACTCCCTTACAGAGTCATCAACCTTAGGCTCAGCTTCAGCTTGCCCATTAGGGAGAGGTAGCAGTCCTATGGTGTTGACTGCAAAGTGGACCTCGAAGTCCTTCTCCTGGTCATAGCCAAGGCCCCTTGTATCTTTGCGGGAGAAGGGAGGTTGCCCACGAACTTGCGGAGGGTTCCATAGCTGGTGGAAGTATGCCGCTCGTGTTGGGTCCAAAGTTTGCGGGATGTGCTGCTTTTTACACATCTCCTTAATATGCTCTGGCATATCGTCCATCTCCTGGACTGGCTCTGGCACCACATCGGCGGGAGTATCCCAGCCGAAGTCATCTTTAGGAGGACACGGTGGGACTAAATCACCTTTGTAAAAGATGATCGGTTTGACCTCCTTGCCCTTGTTGCGTCTCCTTCTCCGTTGATAGGAGACTATAAAGGTCTTCAACTGTTCCACCTCATGTTCGTCTCGTTGGGACAAGAGCTGAAGGCACTTGGGTGGTAAGGAGATACTCCCATCAATGACCCGGCTGATAAGGTTGGCTTCAAAGTCAACACTCCGCCTTTCTGGTTGAGTCGGCTTGGAGGCGGCACTGAGGCGCAGCCTGTGCAGCTTTACCATGTCTTGGTTAACAATGAAAAGCTGCCCCTCTTCAACTTCAGGGTCTACCTTTTGCTTCCCTTTACCTTTTAAAGGCTCGGGGATTATTAAGGTGGGCTTCCCAAAATATAGTGAAGCATCGGCCAGATGGCACTCATTGGGATGGAACGGGGCCTGGTCTGCGAAGACCGTATGTTGCTCCCCTTCCTTGGCATATTTAATGCACTGATGCAAAGTTGAAGGAACGACCCAATTCTCATGAAGCCAAGGTCTTCCAAGCAGCATCTTGTAAGATGTATCGGAGTTGATGATATAAAATGTCGCTTGGGTGACAAAATCACCCAAGACAAGCTTGACCACAACCAGACCAAGCGCCTCCTCGGAACCCTGATTGAATCCCGAGATCTTGACATCGGTCACCTTTTGCAAATAAGGTGCCAAGTATAGAGACTTGAAAGTCTTCAAAGGCATAATGTTGACGGCTGCTCCGGCGTCCACCAGGATGCGATTCACGTCATGCCCATTAATCGTCCCCTTCATATATAAGGGACGATTATGGCACGGAGAAGACAACAACATGTCTTTGTCCGTGAAGGAGATATTGGCTGTGAGTGCTTCATATGCCTGGGCTTGCAGCTCTGCAACAGGGGCTTCATACGCCTCTGGATCTTGAAGTATCTTGACAAGAGCCTCTCTGAGGTCTTTGCTCCAGGCAATGGCTTCCCAAATAGTGACATTTGTTGGGAACCGCTTCATATGATGAATAATTTTACGGTCTGCCCTGGCACGGGTCTTGTCAAATGACGGAATGACTTCCGCCAAGGCCTTCGGCACCTGGCGAGACTTCTCCCGTTTAGGAGGGCGCTCCTCCGTATTCTGGCCTTCCGCATCTTCCTGGAATAGCGGAGCCAAAGACTCTTCTGGAAGTGGCAAAGGTTCTTCAGACTGGTCTTCATTAGAAGGACCTGCTGGACTTACGGGCTCGACCCTATTGGAGGGGCCGGCTTGCTCTGACGCCTCCTCGCGCTTTGGCGACTTGGCTGGCTCCTCTTCTTCATCGGAGGAAGTGATTATGAAAGGGACACCACCCGGCTTAGCCGTTGAAGTGGGGCCCGAACCCTCTGAGGGGCTGAGGATGAAAGGGATTCCCCGAACTTGAGTTTCTGGGACAGGACCCGGCTTCTCCCCTCTGAATATTATGACCCGGTCAAGAGTCGGGAGACCTTCACGTCCACGTCCTCGGCCACGACCTCGGCCAGGTCCCCGGCCATTTCTTGCCGAGCGACGCTGATATGTCGCCGTAGAAGCCTGGCCTCCAGTGCTATCAGCCGTGGGACAGTAAATGTTGTCAGGCGGCGGAATCGCCACCATGTTGTAGGAGAGCTCTTGCAGCATTTCCTCGAGCATCTCGACAGTGAGCTCCTCATCTTTATAGAATAAGGAGAGCTCCTTCGGGATTGGGAAGTCTTCACCCTCTTCAAGGCGGTGGGCCATTTCTCGGAGCCATTGCAGAAGACGGGCTTTGCGCCCAAGTTTGTCCCAGGGAATATATTCGTCTAGAGTGACGACCCTGGTGGGATGAGGGGGAGTGTACTCCTCCAGCTCATCTATGAGCTTTTGAAGTCTTTGTAGAGGAGTTAGCTCCTTAGGAGCCTCCATAGCAGCGGCTTGCTCGGCTTGCTTCTTCAACCTCCTCTTCAAGTTCTTCCTGCGATTCTTCTCCTGCTTCTTTTGGCGTGTTGCCTCTTGAGAAGAGAGAGGAGTTTGCTTCGGCAGTGGGACTCACTTGCCCCCAGCATTTTGCTTTCTGCTCCGGGCTGGCTCCTTAGGAGTTTTAGCGCCACGGTTTTTTCTGGGGGCAATCTTGGTCCAATCGGCCTCCTCTGGCTGAGTTTGGAAGGTGGCATTGATTGCCTGAGCAATTATTTCAGGAGGCAACTCCTGGAACTCTGCCAGTCCGCGGTGGGGCTTCTGGGAGCTTTGTGGTTCCACCAATTTTGCTTGGACCGGTAGATTGGCTTGCTTGAGCTGCTGAGGCCTTTCTACAATTGGCGGCCTTGCTGAGCTGACAGAGGCCTTAGCCGGGATCTTTGCGGGCTCAAGGGGTTGAGTCCTTTCCCCGACTAATGGCCTTGCTGACTTGGCAGGAGCTTTGGCTGAAGGCTCTGACGTCTTGGCTTTGCCTTTGTTGTCTGGCCGAGAGTTCTCTCTTAGGACGATGCCGGGCTGATTCGACCTGGGACGGACCTTGGAACTCTCTCCCGCAGCTTGGCTTCTTGGGTTCTGGACCTTAGGCCCTTTATAGGTGGCCGTGGCCTTGCCTTTAGTGAGTAATGGGAATTCATCATTTTCCGTAGGCTCACTTGGCCGGACTAATCGGGAGAAAGCTTCAGTTTCTCGCCGGGCCTACTGGAGTGTCTCCCTGGCGGCCTCTGCAAGGCGTAACCTTGTCATGGAGTTCCCCTGAGTATCGATAACCCCTCTCTGGATGAGGACTTCAATGAAGTCTTGAACCTCTGGGCATTGCCGAGTGGGGTGAGACACCCTTGCATGATACTTGCAATAACGGGGGTGACTCTTGGCCGTCTCATTGTAATAAGACGGCGGGTCGTGTGTCAACACCCAACCCTCCTCCAGAAGCTTGTCAAAAATCTTCTCAGTGTCCTCCTTGGGGAAAGAACACTGGTGAGAGGGTCGCCACCCTGGATACCAGAGTGTGGACTTGGGCGATTGGGAACTGGCTCCCTGGGAACTAACTCCCTCCTCCTGCGGCTCGGGGAACTGGAAGGCTGCTGCAGCATGAATGACGTTGACAGAGAAGTGAAGACTCCTTTGTGCATGCGGCTGCGGTGGGTCGACTAGGAACTCACCCATGTTGACCTTCCCTCGCCTGATTAAGTCCTCAGCGAGATCCTTGAACGGTTCACAGTTGTGGATAATATGGCCAACAACTTCATGATATGGGCAGTAGCCCTGATGAAAAGCAGCACCTGGCGTCTGCTCCACGGGTGACGGGCTTATCAGCCCTGCTCGCTGGCATGCGAAGAAGATGTTTGGAGTCTTCTCGCAAGGGAATGAATATAGCTTCTCTGGGAGCTCAACATGGAGTGGAGCTTCCTCGCCTTCCGGTGAGTCCCCCTCGTCTTCAGATGAATCTAAGGATTCTTCAGAGAGCCAGCCCCTGAGCGGAGCCCGACCCGTGGGTGATACACCCGCCTCCCGTATGTGGGCTGGCGCTAACCCCCTGGCAAATGGGCCAAAAGGGAAAGTGGACAACTGCTGATCAATGCTCTCGAGGAACTGCAGCAGGCGCCTTTGTTCTCATCGCAGCTGCCGGACTTCCCCTCGGATTTTCCGAATGGTTCTCCGCAATGCTAGACATTCAGGGAATGGAGGAGGAGTGGCTCTGGGACCACCATTGGGCTGTCGACTTGAGGGCCGGGCTTGGGAGGCATTGGAGCTTGAAGCCATCGCCACCATATGGACCACGTTAGCCGACCGGTTCGATCGGCTCCAGGAATGAGGCTGGGGTGGGTCGACTGCATGGCCCAGCATATTTACCAGGCCCTTTTGAATGAGCTCTTCTGCTATATTCTTGAAAACATAGCAATCCCCGACGGTGTGACCCAACCTCCGGTGATACACACAATAGGTTGGATCATCTGTCTTATCCACCTCCGCGGGCTTCCGCGGATCCGGCAGAGTGAAACATAGATCAAAGAGCATCTTGGTATGCTCCTTTCTGAAGGAATAAGGCGTCTTCATGTTCTCCGCTAAGAAAGACACATTTGTCTTATCACCAGACTTCTTGCCTTTCCCTTTGGACTTTCCTTCCCCTTTATCTCCATTCGTTGGGGAGAAGTCCACGGCATTCACCTCCTTACCGCTAGCCAGACGGTCTTTGGAGGGTTTGCCTTTTGTAGAGGCTTGTGCAGGGTGATCAGCGAAGAACATCTCGATCTCCGCCACGACCGTGTTAAGCTGGTCGAAGCCTCTGATATTGGAGCCCAGAAGCTTTTCACTGACTTCTGCCGAGAGACCCCTGCGGCAGATAGTGATTGCATCTTCAGGCGTCGGAGGGTTATCGCAGCACATGCTGACGTCCCTCCATCGCTTGATGAAGTCCAATGCTGTTTCGCCCTTCTTCTGTCGAAGGGAACAAAGCTCTGCTAAGGAGACTTTGCGCTCGACCATTTGAAAACGGTCGACAAACTTCTTTTGCATATCAGCCCAATCAGATACTGAGTTGGGCTTTAACCTTGAATACCATTGGAAGGAGGTGCCAGTCAAAGACGTGGCAAAATACCGCAGCAAGTATGCCTCTTCCAAGGCTAATTCACCCATGGCCGTCATGTAATAGGCCAGGTGTTCATGCGGAGAACCCTGCCCGTTGAACTTCTGAAGCTTTGGGGCCTTCGGGCAATCTGGTGGAAGCTTCTTGAATTGATGATGGAGGGGATATGGCACGCTGTACAAATCAACGGTAGCCACACCCTCGCCATGTTGAGCAAACTTCGCTTCCACGATGCGCTCAATCATCTGCTTCTGTGCCATAAGGCTTTCTGCGGCAGGAGTAGCAGATGACCGCGCATTGGCTTCATGTGGCGGGACTTCGAAGTCCACTGCCAGTGGGAGTCTTGCAGCGGTGACAGAGGCATTGGCTGCTACTGGAATGGGAGAAGGCTGCTGATCCACTCCAGCCGGTGCCGCCTGAGGCGGGGAAGGAACCTCCTTTTCGCGTAAAAGCGACTGTAGCAGGTTCTTGAGCTCTTGGTTTTCCCGTTGGAGCTCGTCCAGCGTGGGGGCCCGTGGTTCCTCCCCCAGCTCTTCTTCGCGCCTGGAGTGACTGTCCCCATCAATACTGTGGACGTCTTCCTGGCGTTCTTCGTGCCGTGCCGGCTCAGGCTGAGATGTACCGGCGGCCGGCGCTTGTTGCGTCTGCGCTAGAATCCGAGAGACCGGCCTTGACCTCCTCAAATATTGGATGGGTTGGTCAAGCTCTCCTGAGGTGTTCTCAGGCTGTTTGTCGCCGGAGGTGGCGTAACAGGTGAACACTTTGACAGTGTCATCGGTCACCTGGACCACCCGCTTTTTCTTGGGCGGTTGTCGCTCCGGCTTGGGCGGCCTCCCAAGTCTGTCGAAGACAGACATTCGGGATGTGACTGCTTGAGGTGAGCGATCCTCCTCCGTGTGTGTAGAACTAGCCCACGGAGAGGTCGGCCGCACCTTCTTGCCGGCTCCTCGGCGCTTTTGTCCCCGTAGGGGCTGAGATGTAAATCTCACAGACGTCGAGGCCTCAGTGCTTGGCGGACTCCGCATCCGCTGAAGCTCTGACATGCGGAAGGGCTCCTCCGCCCTCGCGCGCCTTATGATTCGGGCCTCCTCCTTGGTGACCCAGATCTTTTTCAAATGGAGCTGGTGCTCCTCAATTGGGTTGCCCCCTGTCCTTGGACGGGGAGCTCGTGGCCTGGGCGGTTGCAGATGGCCCAGAGTTGCCGCTGGTACGGCAGACTTCTCCTTCTTCGCTTCTTTTTCCCGGACTTGCCGGAGGGGCTCGAAGCGATTGGAGGTAGAGATAGTCGGGACATGGTGATTCCGTGGCAGGATCGGCTCGCCTCCATCGAGCCGGATGCGGATGTCTCCGACAATTACCGTCTTTCCGGAGGGCGAGACAGCCGCTTCGGGCCTTGCACCCTTGCGGCTTCGGCGTTGCCCCCATTGAGTAGGGGCGACAGTGGTGGCGCCCGCCGTAGGCATGGCGTCCTCCTGACGACGGCGGCGTTGCCCCCGTTGAGCAGGTACAGCACCTCTGAGGGTAGCCGCAGTAGGTTTGGCGCCGTTGCGGCGGCGGCGTTGCCCCCGTTGAGCAGGGGCAGCGCCGGCGGTGATTTGATTGACCGAGAAGACTCGGCCAACAGCTGGGGCAGAAGGCCTGACACCTTCGGCCGTTGACGTGGCAGCCAAGGGAACTCGGCTGGTTGTCGGGATGAAGGGCTTGACACCCTTAACAGTTGAAGAACTAGCCGGATAGACCCGGCCAGTTGATGCAGCAAGGGGTCTGACACCCTTGAGGACGGTCTCCTTTACCGGGGGAGTCCGACCGGTTGCTGAAGTAGAGGGTCTGACACCTTCAGTGATTGATTTCCTGGCCGAGTGAACCCGACCAATCAACGAAGCCGAAGGCCTGACGCCTTCAGAAGCTAGCTTGTTGGCCGAACAGACTCGACCAATTGTTGAAGCCGAGGGCTTGGCACCCCCGACGGCTGGCTTGTTGGCTGGGCGGACCCGACCGGGAATGGCGGAGAGCTTGCCGCCCTCAATAGTTGGCTTCTGGACCGGACTGACACGGCCAGTTGCTGGAGTCGAAGGCCTGACGCCCCCGACAGTTGTCTTCTTGACCGGGCGGATCCGGCCAGTTAAAGGGGCCGAGGGCCTTACGCCCCCGATAGTTGTTTTGTCGACCGGACTGACCCGGCCAGTTGATGGAGCCGAAGGCTTGACACCTCCGACAGCTGTCTTCTTGACCGGGCGGACCCGGCCAGTTGAAGGGGCCGAGGGCCTGACACCCCCGATGGTTGTTGCCGGCATGGCTGAACTGGCTTCAGCCACCGGTACCGCCGGAGCGGCTGGCACCACGCCCAAGAAGAAGGGCGAGCCGACGACCGCTGGGAAGTCGCCAAAGACCAGCGGGGTTGCTAGGAATCCGAGCCTGGCGTGATTGGCGACGATCTCGGGGCCGTAGGTAACGGCAGCCATCGCTATTGAGGTGTTGGTGGTGGTGGTGCGTAGCACGAACGAAGTGGCGTGCAAATGCACGAAGAACTCTCAGATGAACAGAGAGATGTGCCCTCCTCTTCCCGTCCTGTAAGAGGAAGAGGGGCAATCAGAACCTTGAAGAAGGTTTAGAGACTTTCTTTGACAGAAAGAAGAAAGGCGGGAAAAGTCCCACCGGGCGTGCCAGTCTGTTGGACACGGAAAAAATCTAATTTTTGATTTATCGTAGATAAATGGTAGATTTTCGTTCTTTTTGAAAAGAAACACTCCTCTGCGTAGAGAGGGTCCCGTGTGTGCGCATCGTATCAGACGATTTGGGTTCGAGTGCTGGACCTTTCCCCACTGACCGGAGTCAGTGTTGATTTACATCGGCCTAACATCCGAACACCTTTGTTTAACTGTCAAAGAGGTCCCAAAGGACTTCTATAGAGATTCTGATGTGGAGGGCAAGCTCACTCGAGAGACTCTCCATGACCACTCATTTACCACCAACACATAGAAACAGCTAGATTAGGGCTAGGTCTGAGCAAAACCCTAAGATTTAGACATAGAGGCGCAAATATGCGGAAGCCATAGGCATTTTTAAAGCAAGGGAAGTTTTCTGGACCCCGGGGGTATTTTGGTAATTTTACCAAACCAGGGGTATTTTGGTAATTTTCCAGGCCAGTGACATTTATGAAATTTCATGGCTGGAGTGGAAGTAGGATCGGGTTCCTGTCTCCCCAAGGCATGGGAGCCGTTTCTGGAGTGCTTCAAGGGCTCTGCGGCCATTTTTAGGTCACAGGGGTATTTTGATAATTTTACCAGACCCTAGACCTAGGTTTGAAATGATACCCGAGTGCTGGACTGAGCTGACGACACTTCCGGACCGAAGGAATGACAAGGGGCTTCAAAGAAGGCACACATCTGTCAATTTGGCCGAAGGAGGGATATATGTGCAATTTTGAGAAGTCGGGGGTTTTCTTGTAATTTTTCCACCCGAGGTTACATATAAAACATGCTGAATGCTTTTATAATTCCATGTGAGTACAAGGGTTGTCGGCGAGTTGTCGACTGTACAAACGTCCGCCTTGGAGCGGGAGATAGGGACGTAGTCCCAATTACAAAAGATTGCAGGGTATAACTGCAAATTACAGGACTTCGGTCTTTTACCATCCCGGGAAGGATATTTTTGTAATTTCGCCATTATAAGGGCAGAAATACAAGACTTGGTCGCCCCGAGACGTAAAGACTTACAAAAATGACCCGCTGAGGGACATAATTACAAACAAAGCCCGCTGGGGGGCATAAACGTAAATATACCCCGTAGGGGCATAAATACAAGACCCGGGGACTTACCTCACACGGGCCAAAACAAACGAACAAAAAGCTTCAAGTGTGCTCCGTAGGTTGATGCCTTGTCTCTTCTTTTTTTTCTTTGGACCTCTGGGGGTCTATTTATAGAAGTGGGGAACCTCCCCGAGAGTGTTCGACCCCGTACGGGTCCAACGGGTTGAAAATGACCCCGGGGAGGTCCCATTTTCAAATTGTACGCGGGAATGGAACCTCCCCGGGGTGGGAGGTCCCCGGGACGGTCCTGGACCGTCCCGGGGTCGCGGACACCCGGGGTGGGGACCTCCCCGGGGTCGCGGCTCCCCGGGGGGAACCGACCCGGGGTCGCAGGCCCCCGGGGGAACCTCCCCGGGGTCGCGGGCCCCCGGGCAAGACCTGCCTGGGGTCGCGGACCCCGGGGGGGACCTCCCCGGGGTCGCGAGCCCCCGGGCAGGGCCTGCCCGGGGTCGCGGACCCCGGGTGGGTCCCGCCCGGGGTCGCGGACCCCGGGTGGGTCCCGCCCGGGGTCGCGCGCCCCGGGGAGGACCTCCCCGGGGTCGCGGACTCCGGGTGGCCCCCACCCGGGCCGCGCGCACCCCGAGGGGGGACTCCCCGGGGTCGCGGACCCCAGGTGGGTCCCGCCCGGGTGCGCCCGACCCCGGGCGGGTCCACCCGCCTAGGAGGAGTCCCGCGCGGGACTCCTTTCTCCCCGGGCGGACCCGTCCGGGTAAGGGCGACCCCGGACGGGTCCCTCCACCCCCCGGACGGGTCTACTTCTCGCGCGGATTCCATAAAAGGAGGCTCCGAGGCTTTTAAACTCCGGGTTTTCGCCGTCTCTCGTGGAGAACAACGAGAGGGAACGCCGCCTTGTTCGTTTGTCGTCTTCCTCGTGCCGTAGGCCGCTGCGGGAGGACGAGTTGTTGTCCGTGCCTCGTGATACACGTGCGAGGGACGTTGTGCTTGGTACGTAGACCTTCTTCAGCATCTCCTTCGTTGTTGTAGAAGTGTTCCTCGCTTGGGGATACACGTCCGGAAGGCAGGGACTTAATCCCGTAGGGATTTTTAATATAACCGCGTGATCCTGACGATCATTGTGGCTTGTGCTTGATTGATGGCCATCCCCCAAGGGATTTATGTCGCCACGGCATGTGGGCTACAAAGCCGTAAATTTAGGAATATCCGACGGGACGGCGATACGCCGAACAAGGTACCCCGTGTAGGAATATCCTATCGGAGGGCGATACACCGCTTCCGAAATCTTGTCACATGCGGGATTAAGATCCCGAACATTTAGCACGATAAATTATGGGTGCAACAGGAGCCTAAGTGGTTAGGTGATAAGGCGTCCGCCTAGACGACACCTTGGCACCTCTTTAAGAACCCAAAAAAATATATCTCTAAAATACGAATTAAGAATAAAATACATGAAAAACTTATAGATTTTAATATAAAAATTGAGAGAGAGGGAGGAAGGGGAGAGGGGACACAGAGAGAGGGGGAGAGAGGTGTTGGAGGAGTGTGTGGAGCCTGATCTACCTATGACCTGGCCTCGCATCACAGTGCCCACCCTTGCTAGGGGGATGCTAGGGGGGTGGAGCCCCTCGGACCAAAATTTTTTGGGGAGTATTATAGGCTAAGGTGCTAAGCCCAGGCCAGGCAGCCCAAGGCACCTAGGCGGGGCACCTTAGCCCACCTGGTCACCTAGGCAGGTGCCTTGCTCACCTTTGTTGGGAGTAGAAAGGTGGGCTGGCGCCTTGGGCCCATAAGGGTGCCTCCTTGACAACTATGTAAGCACTCCTCGACCATAAAACCAAAAAGAAAGGGGGGTATGGAGGAAAAGAAACTCACGTTGGCAAAATAAAAATATTGCACTAGCTAGTCCCAATAAAATTTTTTGGGGAGTATTATAGGCTAAGGTGCTAAGCCCAGGCCAGGCAGCCCAAGGCACCTAGGCGGGGCACCTTAGCCCACCTGGTCACCTAGGCAGGTGCCTTGCTCACCTTTGTTGGGAGTAGAAAGGTGGGCTGGCGCCTTGGGCCCATAAGGGTGCCTCCTTGACAACTATGTAAGCACTCCTCGACCATAAAACCAAAAAGAAAGGGGGGTATGGAGGAAAAGAAACTCACGTTGGCAAAATAAAAATATTGCACTAGCTAGTCCCAATCCCGATAGGCCATAATCAACTGATCCCTGCTGATAACCGGTACAGGCCAATCCCAATGGAAAAACCCTAGAATCAAATAATATGGAGTCAATTTTTTATTCAAGAACAAGGCCAACTTGATATTCTTATCATTCCAAAAGTAAAATCTTAAGAATTTAAGAATCACCTTTAGACCATGCACTATTAGGGATATCCTGGGTCATTCTTGCAGATGTTCACTCAGGGATGTAAAAGCTTGAGAAGGTGTTCTTATCTTTATCCGGATTAGAAAACGAGATATAAGTTCATGACATTGATATTTATTTAGATATTATTAAGAAGAGCCACCTTTACTCTCTTTGTTTGGGCATTTGGAATCTCAAACCCCTCTCAAAGTCTCCTTCTCACTGAAAAATATGCCACATCATACAAGGGTCTGCATAGCATGGTTGGTTGAGAAGTAGGTATATGATTTGCAGAACAGCTACAAGATGTGGGCTTCTTCTGTGTCGAAGATTTAATCAGAGATAGGATCTTTATTCTGACAATTTTGCACTCTTGGAACATGAAATCATCTCTCCTTCTGTCTGTGACTGATTTGTTCTCTCTCAAACAATGCAACTGCCACAAGAGGGAAACACATCTCCTCCCTTTGTATGCAATTTCTGCACTCTTACCAGTCATCAATCCATGTGTCAGACTGAAGAGATATTTGAGGAGACATCAATCCTGCAGAAACATGGGCCAAGGACATTGAAAGATAAGTTCAGAAAACCATCAATACAATCACATATTCTCTCCCTTCAAAATTTTTCTATTCATTTTGAACTTCTTCCCTTATCTCCATCGAGAACAAACCACCACCTTTCTTTGACAAGTGACTTTCCGCCAGACCCACTCTATCCTTCAGAATTTCTTCCTCCACAATTTCTCTCTGCCCCACTGCTTTTCTTCTCTCACTCTTCTGTACATTTTGTCAAGGTGTAGAACGTCTCTGTTCAACCTGCTCTGCCCTTGCCGCATCTTTATCTTCTCTGTCTTTTGGGTTGCATCCTCTGTATCAATCAACCTACCTAGCTAGCTATAGTTGTGCTGCCAGAGTGACCAAGGAAGCTGTGGCAACAGAACAGTCAAGGAGGGCGAAGATGCTGCCATTGAGGAAGGAGACAGGGTGTCCCACTCTAACCTCTTTAGGTTTATCTTGAAGGATGAACCCAAACTCACCGGCGGAGAAGTGCAGGAAGCAAACACCAGTGTATCCATGGTTATTCATCTCTTACAAGATCTCCGAGATCTCTGTCTCTCCAAGGGTTCCGAGAAGAATCTCTACCGAGATCAAGAACAGGAGATAGAAGAGGAGGAGGAGGAGGAAGGAAAAAAAAAAAAGAGGAAGAAAAGGAGGAGGATGAAGCTATGAAGATGATAGAGGAGCTCTCTAACATGTTGAGATGGCATTGAGATTCGAAAAGGCAATTCTTATTTGTGTAAATATGTTTTGTGTTGTTCTTACAATATTGTGATAATTGAATCATATTGAACAGCTAAATGGCATTTTCTAAGAAGTATAAAAACATTGCGATTGTTTGGCCATTATTCCCCATTTCTATAAGATCTCTTCTCTTCAATCTTTCAGGAAAATGTCTTAATCCAATAGAATATTTGCTGATTCTTATCATACATATGTGTACATCTATTTTTGCATTCTCCCAATCTCCCAAGATTTCACCAAGATCTCTTCTCTCCAACCACCCTGAGGCGAAGCCAAGATCCGATATGGCAAACCTTGAGTGTGCCCAGTAAACAATGGCTAAGCAGCAGGGACATAGAAGGCCACACACTTCCTACAGCTGCTGTTGGTACTGGAGTGGAGGGGGGGAGGTGTGGCAAGGAAGCAACAGAGGAGGACAAAGATGATGCCATTGAAGAAGGTAAACGGGGCATGCCTATTGAGGCACAAGCCAGTGCTGCAGCCGGTGTAGGCATGAGACATGGAGAGGTCCCAAAATGGAGGAACTATTTGGTGTAGAAACAGACTGGAAAGGCTAGATGCCAGTGTGGATTGTGAAAGTGAGGGCCTGTTGCTGCTGGTTCTAGACTCACAGATGATGCAACTCTGGAGCTGAGGGCTGCCACAAGGGGGCCTGCTACGAGCAGGTATTGCACATGATCAGATGATCTACCAAGAAGAGAACCCCTCATCTTGCTGCAGGTATTGGCGTGGTCTTGGACAGAGAAGAGGAGATAATGTTGGTCTTGCTGTGAGCAAGCCAATGACCAAGTCAAGCTTCGATAGTTCTCACCATATACCCATGCTACCATGACCTAATATACTTTGTTATAACCAAACATTATGAATAGTCATTGGCTACAATGCAACTATTCTTATCATACAAATCATCCAAATAAATAATATGATTTACCTTGATGTTTGCTAATGAATTGAAATTCATTTGATTTATTACCTAGAATAATCCAATGCAATGCTTCCACAATTAACTTCAATTCCTATGTCACAAAGTTGGCTATAAATACATCCTTTGTTCTACTTGATGCAAGTTACATCTTAAAGCTCCCCACATTTTCTATGCATTATTTAGTCCAAGCCATTAGTTATCACAGTTGTCAAGGCGACCAAGGCGAGCTTGGGGTCCTCAAGCACCTAAGTGCCGCTTAGGTGTCAAGTTCATAAAAAATTATGATCCTTAACATATATGTAATTTTCTATGTAAAAATGAATCATGATCATTAAAAATATGGGAAACAACACTAGTATGGACAGAAATAAAAACTAATCTAAATGACATTGCAATAAAATATCAAAATTAATTTTGAGATAAAATGAACAATAAAAATTGGAGGCTTTTCCCCATGAAATTACAAAGAAATTACATAAGTGGAGGCCAAATTGCCTAAGTGCCATCACAAGGGCATTTTCGTAACATACCCTCGCTTCAAAGCACAAAACAAAGCGAAGTCTTCAAGCGCTCCAAGGGTTGCTCCCATACTCCAAGTAGGCCTTCCAGTGTGCTTGTCGCCTCCTCCCCTTGTCCCTTGGGATTCTGGGGGTATTTATAGGGTTAGGATGGGGGAAGGATCTACCCGGACCCAAAATAGGCTCTCCATGGGAGACCTACCCAGACTGGGTAAGTGTCAAAAAACACATACTCGGACCGGGTAGGTCCCCGCGGGTTGGTCACCTTTGGGACCTACCCAGTCCGAGGTGACTGGGGAAGGTGGAAGAAGAGGGCGGCCCTATAAAAGGGCCCCCCATTTTTTTATTTTTGGGTGTTTTGCTTGTGCTTCGACCACGTGGAGGAGAAAGCAACATCCCCGGGACTTCATCATGCTTCGCTCCCTTCGCTCCTTGCACGCTACTCGTGCAGGGGAAGGCTCCGCTCTTTGGGGATTATTTCCGCTCCTTACTCGACCACTCCGCAAGTGCGGCGGAATTCCGCTTTGATTGCTCGCTTGCTACGACATTGCATTTTTTATGTCGTAAATACTGCGGGGGTTCCCGGGACTCGCATTCGACATGTTATCACGACGGCCTCAGCTTTGTGCCGTCTTTTAGCCCCCGTGGGCTTAATTTATTTTTTATTTGTCTCGATTAATTCGAGAAAAATAACGGATCCAATAGGGGGATAGCATGGGGAGTCTATTTTTTGGAGTCATGATGTATAAATTTTGGGTGAGTAAGCTTTTGGAGAATGTTAGAATAGTCCTAATTGGGAAAAGGACGGAAGCATGGGGTGTCTATTTTTTAGAGTCAATGATGTATGAATTTTGGGTAAGCTTTTGGAGAATGTTGGAATAGTCCTACATTGGGAAAGAGACAAAAATAAAATATGTTTAAAATAGTGGAGCCCTCTCATTCAATACCTTAGTATTTTTTTGTCCCTTTTCCAATGTAGGACTATTGTAACAAAGGACTAGTTTTGAATGGGTTGTCCCAGGATTTGAATCTTGATGTGCAATGTAAATTTGGGGGTTAGGATGGTGTTATTTGCATATTATATACTGTATATGAGTTATTTATGATTATTAATTATGTTGATTTATTTGTAAGATTTTTGGTTTTAAACCCCCTAAATTCTTTCAAAATTAAGAAAAAAAACCCCACAATCCATCTATTTAGCCAAAAGCCCCGAAAATTTTAGTTGTTACATAAAAAAGCTCCTATCGTCTGTCACCGTGAGAACAAGTCTGGTTAGGCTAACCTAACAATGGTTCATCCTAACTCGCAAACAGAAAATGACGCTAACGCCCCCCCTTTTGTCAACCTTGTTTAACCCGTGGGTGAACCTGTGAGTGGGCATTCTCCCCCATTTCATCATACTTCGACCTAGGGTTTTCACACTCCCCTGCCTGGCGAATCGCGGCATCCGCCATTAGCTTGTTGACAATTCCCCTACCATCCGAAGTTCGTCATCGACTCGTCGGTGATTCCCCTATCCTCGTGGACCTGCAGTCCACTCGGAGATGGCCAACATTGGCGCCTTACGTCGTAGCCCTCTTTCTTGCATCCACCCAAGGGAAATCGGAGAACGCCACCATTACCCAGCCTCTGACATCGCCCAGCCTCTGCCATCGCACAGCCTCTGAAAGTCATCTGAAAATTGTCTGAAAGACGATCGACAGGTATTTATCGGATCGTTTGTTGAAGTGTAGGGTTTAGGGTTTGCTAGTGGATGAAGCTTGGTTGGGGTTTATGATGGTACGATACTGATGCTTAGGAAAATGAAGGGGGATAAAGGTTACCGGGTGAACAAGGGTTGTTTGATAGGGTTTTTGATTTATTTTTACTTCTCTGATCACTGTCATGCGCTTCCTTTGTTCCTTCTTGGACAGATATGCTAGTGGATGAAGCCATGGCTGAATGTGTTTCTTTTGTTTCTTCTTGTTCCTTCACTGTTATGCGTTTGTTTTGAATGTATTGGGTATATGTTCCCTACTGCAATGATTGTTCATATGTGCATTTTTCATTGCTTCTTTATATGATAAATGAAGGGCATAACAAATAGCTGGGACGGAGCCATGGCTAAAGCTCATGTACAGGTATGGCGGGTACTGGAAGACTAGTCCCAAGGGCACTATCTCATGTGTATTGGGGTCAATGAAGACCATAAAAGTGACAATAGACTATTACATGCAATAGACTTTGGTGGAAGATATGTAGCGAATTTCTAAATGGGCAGCTGGACATGCACTGTCTTTTCATTATGAGGTGCTTAACTCCAAGCCGATGAGGTACGAA
This sequence comes from Amorphophallus konjac, assembly GCA_022559845.1. Lineage (NCBI taxonomy): Eukaryota > Viridiplantae > Streptophyta > Magnoliopsida > Alismatales > Araceae > Amorphophallus > Amorphophallus konjac. The sequence goes on along the minus strand of CM040129.1, from coordinate 161,217,743 downwards.
GAGATCACTTCAGATGAGCAGCTCTACAATATGATGAAGTCATACATGTCAATTGGAAAGATGAGAATTTGTCAATAGAAGACGAAGGTAGTGGCAGCCAATCGCAGAATGATTCCCAAAGGGGACCCACCTGGACCGGGTAGATCCCCGCGGCACCTACCCGGTCCGAGTAGGCTCCCACGGCACCTACCCAATCCGGGTAGGTGTTTTTCGACACCTAAACACCTACCCAGTCCGGGTAGGTCTCCCATGGAGCCTACCCGGTCCGAGTAGGCCCTCCCCCTATCCTAACACTATAAATACCCCCAGAATCCCAAAGGACAAGGGGACAAGGCAACTATATTAATTGGGTTATTAAGTAGTCTTTCGTCTTCTATTGACCCATATATTCTCCTCTTTCCAATTGGCAGGTACGACTTCATCATATTGTAGAGTTGCTCATTTGAAGTGATCTCCTCGTACCTCATCGGCCTGGTGTTAAGCACCTCATAATGAAAAGACAATGCATGTCCAGCTGCCCATTTAGAAATCTAGGTCATATCTTCCACCAAAGTCCATTGCATGTAATAGTATATTATCACTTCATTGATCTTCATCGGCCCCAATACACATGAGACAGTGCCCTTGGGACTAGTCTTCCAGTACCCGCCATACCTGTACATGAGCTTTAGCCATGGCTCCATCCCAGCCATTTGGTATGCCCTTCATTTATCATATAAAGAAGCAATGAAAAATGCACATATGAACAATCATCGCAGTACGGAACATATATCCAATACATTCAAAACAAACGTATAACAATGAAGGAACAAGAAGAAACAAAAGAAACACATTCAGCCATGGCTTCATCCACTAGCATATCTGTCCAAGAAGGAACAAAGGAAGCGCATGACAGTGATCAGAGAAGTAAAAATAAATCAAAAACCCTATCAAACAACCCTTGTTCACCCGGTAACCTTTATCCCCCTTCATTTTCCTAAGCATCAGTACCGTACCATCATAAACCCCAACCAAGCTTCATCCACTAGCAAACCCTAAACCCTACACTTCATCCACTTCAACAAACGATCCGATAAATACCTGTCGATCGTCTTTCAGATGACTTTCAGTCAATTTTCAGAGGCTACGCGATGCCCTGTAGATCTGTACCTCTAGATGAAGGGACGCCAATCTGCACATCGGAGAGAGCCCGAGGTAAGAAGGAGACCCAAGTAGAAGATTAGGAACTCACCAATCTTACATCTCGACAAGCAGGCCACCCTTAGCAGTGGCCTATCCTCCATGATCACCCCTACGAGAAGACTTACTAAAATTGACTTTAAGGCATGTCACCTCCTCCAACAGTTCCAACAGGAGCCTCGTCATGGAAGTCAACTATTCGCCCTCAACAAAGAACAAAATGGTATCATGTGCATATTGCAAGTAAAAGTCAGATCACCTCTATCCACCTGAAAGCCTATGATCAAACCAGTAGCCTCAGTCCTCTGTCACACCCTGCTCAGAAAACTAGCCACGAGAACAAAGAGAAGAGGAGACATAGGGTCCCTTGGCAAAGTCCCCAACCACTGTGGAATCAAGAGGACAGCTCCCATTGACAAGGACTGCAAAGGTAGCCGAAGAGATACATACTCTGACCCAGCAAATCAACATCTTCCCAAAGCTCATCCTCTGCAATACATCAAAGAGACACTGCCAGTTAACCATGTCATAAGCCTTCTCAAAGTCTAACTTCAGGACCACCCATTTCCTCTTCTGGTGCTTCATAGCAAACAAACACTTATGAGCCACCAAGAAGTTATCCTGAATATGTCTCCCCTTAATGAATGCTCCCTGGAAAAGACTGACCAATCTGTCCATAATAGTGAGCAACCTCCCTGCTAACACCTTGGTGATGATCTTGTATGTTCCATTCAGCAAACTGATAGGCCTAAAGTCCTGAAAATCTTGAGCACCCACCTTCTTATAGATGAGCATCATGAGGGTTTTATTAATACCCCTCACGTGTGCCCTCCCCTCTTGAAACTCCCTCACAGCTACCAACAGATCACCTTTAATGACTTCCCAACATTTCTGAAAGAAGGCCAGTGGGAAGCCAGCCGGTCGAGGGGCTCTATCACCTACAAGGGAGAAGACAGCTTGGTGAACCTCTTCCTTAGAAAAGGGTCAAGAGATAGCATCCCTCTCCTCAAGGGAGAGGCAGGGAAGAAGATCAGCTGCAATCCTCGACCTGCAAAACTCATCCTCCGTGAACAGTCTGGAGTAGAACTCTCTCACTTGACCCCTAATCTCCTCATCCGTGGAGAAGGAGAGCTCTCCCACCTTAATGCAAAAGAAGTTGGCCCTCCTCCCGGAAGTAATCCACTGGAAGTAAGCTATATTCCTATCCCCCTCTTTTATCTATCTATCTCTTGACCTCTACCTCCAGTAGATCTCCTCTATAGCAAGTATTTCCTCAAACTGCACCTTCAAGGAATCCTTGAGTGTCCTATCCTCCTCATCCATCAAACCTGCCTCCTCCAAGCAGTCAAGCCCCACAAGCTGCTGAAGAATCTTGTCCTTCGATGCCCTCCCCAGGAGGATTTTATCAGCTCCCCAAGCCTTGAGGACCTATGCAATATGCCTCAGTCTTCTCACCGAAGTAGCCATAGCAGAGGAAATTGTAGTATGAGAATTCCAAGTACCTATAACAGTCTCCATAAAATCATCCTCTCTGAATCAAAACTGCTCAAGCTTGAAACTGTAACTCCCGTCATGCACCCAACTGGTCTTCAAAAGGATGAGTTGTGGTCAGAAACAGGTCTAGCCAGTGGAACCACCTGCATATGAGGAAAGTGGTCCTCCCAATCGACCTACACTAGAAGCCTATCCAACCTAGAGCAAGAAGGATCTGCTCTCAGAATGGAACAAATGAAACAGCCATAGGCCATGCCAATGTCTACCAAAGCCGTCTCCTGGATGAAGTCTGAGAAGTCCTCCATGTCATCAGCATAAGTAGAATCCTTAATCCTCTCCCACAAGGCCGCCACCGCGTTGAAGTCTCCTACAAGACACCAAGGCCGACTGGAAGAAAGGTGGTGACGAAGCAAGTCATCCCACAGCAGCCGCTTCTCCTCCCTGGACTGAGGGCCATACACCCCGCTGAAGTCCCAGAAGAAATCATCTCCGACGATCCTGAAGTGCAAGGAGATAGCTCACCTGCTCACCACCCTATCATGTGACACCTCCTCCACCTCATAAGGATTCCAAAGGATAATAATTCTCCCGGACCTCCCGACCGCTAGAGAAGCGACCCCCATGGAAAGACTGGCCCCTCTGATCTCCCTCAATAACGCAACACCGTCTCCCTCCCACTTCGTCTCCTGAAAACAAAGAATGTCAATCTTGCAACTCCTAATCTCCCTCACTGCCCTCCTCCTCTCCACTCTATCAACCCCCTCACATTCCATAAGATAATCCTCATTGACCACTTAGGATGTCCCTCTCCTCCCCTCCCTCCTCACCAACCCTACCCTCCCTCGACAAAGACCTCTCCCCAGCCCGTATGCAGGCACTCCATCTCTTGTTGATTTTAGAGAAGCTCCCCTCGAGTCCTTCTCGGCAACCAAGAAGGAAATCCCCGCCTTGTCTGTCACCTCCCTCGCCTACTTAGTACATAGTGCCCTCACTTCCTTCAACAGATCCTTAACTACCACAGTGCCCAACCTACTCCCTCGGAGCACCTCCCCCTCCTACTGTTGTTCATCCCCCTCACCACCGTCTTCCTCTTCCAACCGCAGTTGCACTCCATCGATGTGGCAATCCTAGTAGGGATCATTTCCAGCTTGAACCTCCCCCTGCTCAGGAATCGACACCAGCATCAAGGCTAGCTGGCCCCGCTCGGACTACGCCACCTATAGAGAGTACCCGACAGCAACGTCGGCCGTGACCGGAGGCGTGGACATGGCCGCAACCGGCGGCGGAGTAAGGGCCGAAGAAACCACTGCGAAAAGGCTCCAAGGCAGTGGTACCAGTTGAGATCGATAAGTCAGGACCTCTGGGGAGTCTGCAGAGGGATCCACCTCCCCTCAGGCTTGGGCAACCTCGTACTGCAACCGCGCCAGCACTGGTTCCTTCCCCTTCCTGAAGTTAGGACCGGCCTGCTCCAACATACACTCTGCCTCACACCAACGCAGTGGGGAGACGTCCTCCCTAGGAGAAGGCCCTCTGGCCACCGACGGAGAGAGCGCAGGCACTGGTAGAGACCCCCCTGCCGACAAGAAGCTCTAAAACTGGGAGAGCAGCCGGGAAGTGATGAACGGGCGGGAGAGAAGACCTGTAACGAGTCCCGCTCGCCCGATACGCACCTCCGCCTAGAGTTCGGGTAAGTCTCAGGTCCCCATACAAGACCTGGATCCCGTGCTACTGCCCAACCAAGGATCCGAACCGTTAGAAACAATTCGGACACCCGGGCAATTCGAATTCAAAATGTCCACCAACAGGTTATCCCCTACCTCCTGACCCTACCTCTGAAACCCTAGGGGTGGCAACGCTGGACTAGGGAGCTCTCCCTCCACTGCAAAACGAAGGACAACAATTTCCACAATGCCAACTGCTGGAATCACCGCCGGCCCAGCCGCCTGGATGTTGGCGGTCGTCCTTGAACCCACCAGAGAAAATCCCAGCGAGCCCTGCTCCAAGTGACCGAAACTTTGGATCAAGAAGCTGACCCCACTCTCATCACAGAGATAGATAGAGATCCTCTCAATGGCGACCCTAAATATTCTCACCAGCAAGACTGGGAAAGTGCCCAAGGATTTCGACCACCATTGGAGACGAAGAATAGAGCAGCCCGCCGCTAGGAGACCGACTCCCGCCATCCGCGCCACCACTTCCTCATCCTGCCCCACAGCCAAGAGAGACGATCATGTCACCCAGGAGACCTCCCATCCCCCACGGCAACCTCCGCCAGACGCCGCCTGACATCAGCCGCCTCCGCCGACCCTTCCAAAGGAGAGACAGCAAGGCACCTCCTGATCCATTCCAACTGACCCCGGAGGAGCTCCGTCGGGAACTTCCCAACCTCAAGCAGACGCCTACTCCCCCGGACGACATCTGTGAAAGACCGGCCACCCCTTTGACCACCCCTCACCTCTGCAGAAGTCAGAGCTTGACCAGGGAAGAAATGCATGATGTGCCCCCCCCTGCCACAGCCATAGCACGCCGGAGCACCCCTCACCTCCGCAGGAGCTGGAGTTTGACTAGGGCAGAAGCGCCTTATGTGGCCCCGCCAGCCATAGCCATAGCACATTGGAATCCTCGCAGCAGGCTTACCCCCGACCCACGAACTCGAAGGCTGGAGGGAAGCTCCGGCGCTAGTCTCCAACCCCCCTCCCTGGACCATGGCATCCTGCGAGCTACCGGGAAGGCTCCGGCGAGGGCCAACACCCCCAGGGGGATACAGTTTGGCCACGATGGCCACACAGCCATCCGTTGTGAAATTCACGACAACTATTTGGGCACACAAGGCCTTGCCTAGTTAACAGATACATATCTAAGCTGCCATAGCTGATGAGATGATCAATTTCTATAAGAACCTTTTCAAAGCTGAACAGAGGCATTTTCCAACCCCTAGATGTTGAACATAGTCCGCCTCCGAAGACTGCAGATGATAATGGAATCCCTGATATCAAGACCATTACAACTGAAAAACCAATCCAAAAGAAGCTGCATGCAGCATTTAATAATGACTGCAGGATGTCTGAATTCCCCATGAAAAATTCTATTTTTTCTTTCCTTCCAAATGGCCCAAAGCATTGCTGGCAGAACTGATAACCATATATCTCTTTCCTGAGGGACATGGTTGTGTTCCTCCCAGACCATGAGTAGGCTAAGCAGCTCCGAATTCCTGAACTGAGTAGCCTCCATAGCTCTGAAGAAGACCTTCCAGACTGTGTCAACAATTCCACATCTGATGAATAGATGTTGAATGTCCTCCACAGCTGCCCCACAGAAAATGCACTTCCCTACACTATTATCCTTGAACCTGCATAATCTGACACCTGTTGCTAACCTTCTTCAAACTATTCTTTACAAAAATATCATTATTTTTAGTGGCAATTTATTGTTTCACACTGTTTTTTTTTCACGACACCAGTTTCCCCACCTGCAAAAGAACTCTTGTTGCAGATCTAACAGAAAACATCCCCCTTCTCCCAGTGCCACCATCGTCTGTCCCTCTCTTCCTGCTGGAAGCTGAGATTATTAAAATTTGTGGCAAGTGAAGGAATTCCTGTAACTTACCAACTCTAAAATTTCTTCTGAGATTGAACGGCCACATTGGTCTTCTATTTGACATTGTGCAAACTTCGCTTATGGCTCTGTTGGCTGAAATGGTGATAGCATATATTCTTGGGAACCTTTCTGAAAAGGGACATCTCTCCCACCAGTCACCACCCATCCTCCCAAAACTTTGTATGTTGCCCATTTCCAATCCAAATCTCAGATGAAAACCTGAAGAAGTCCACAACCAACTGTGTCTCCACGACTGATGAAAACCTGTCACACCAACAAAATTGCCCCTGGAAATGTTTCTTTCTTACAATTGTGCCCCAAGAGCCTGCTTTTCCCTTTCAACCCTCCACAGCCATCTAGTGAGCGAGGCTTCGTTTATAAGATGAGGTGGAACCAACCACACCCCACCCCTCCCTGACTCGTACTCTTATGAACATTCCTCCAAGCTATTGGTGGTTGTCCTCATTGTTCTGGCCATTGCCCCCTCCAAAAGAAGGCAGCCTTGATAGAGTCCAACTTCTTCTAGGGGGAGTGCACACGTTGCAACTCAATCTAGAGTTGTGCCAAATCCTCAGTTCACTCGCCAATCATTGATACCAATATCCCTTGTCCACCAGCAAATGAGAAGATGCTCAAAGTGGATTGCCTATCATCCAGTGCAGCCACGAACGATGCCAGCTCTCCAGCCAGGGCCATTACCCTAACTCCCTCCACACCCTCGTGAGAAATGGCCAGACCCATGCATAGGAACACCCATTGTGTGGCCTGCCAACCCATCCAGAACACAAAGTAGCAACTCATCCCAGTTACACAATAACTCGGGAACTAATAGGACAATTTTTGAATTCAAAATTGTATTTGAATGGGCAGGATGGATCTGAATTCATTGCTTGCGAGATCCCAAAACTGCCCCTCCGTGTCTTCTTCCTTTTGCCCTTCCTTTGGGGATTCTCACAGCCTCACTGTTGGCCGGCAGCTCCAAGCCCCCCTGTGCCACCAACTCTCCCCAAATTTTGCGCAAATATGCAAAGGAAAATTAGGACTGTAGCCGGTAAGGTCTTTTGTCCTCACAAGCTTCCACCACCCAACTTTAGTACCACCATCTTCTATGAATCTTATTGTAGATATTCACCGAAAATCTTCCTCCACTTTCCCAATGCATTATTGGCATATCCTCTGATTTTCTTAGCTGCATATTGCCCCTTCCTGATTTGGCCACTGCAAAAGGCTGAGAAAGTCTAGTCTTTCTTGGTTTGAGAAATTCTGCCTGAAAGAAAGACACCAACAATTTTGTCCACCAAGTTATCCCAGCAACTTCCTTCTCCTCGTCCATGGATAAGCCACTCATACTACAGGCCCTAAGATCACATATTATCCCCTCTCCTAACTTCGTAGAGCAGTTTACTATATCTTTTCAAGTACTTGGACCTGATGATTGGACCTACAGAGCCTTTTCCTCAAGACATAAACCTCCAAAGACATTTAGCATGTAGGTCTTGGTTAATAATGGATATTTTAAACGAACTGCCCATTTCTGTAAACCTTATCCAATTAAACAAGACCCTATTTTCCCATCTATTTCATGAGTAGAGGAATGAACTTCTCCGTGCTTCAATCTTTTGCTTAAAGGTTGTTCCCCTATTTTCTAATTCCAGAGATGTAATTCATTTGCCCTCCAACAGGTCCTCTTGCTGTGTCTAGAGACCATGGTTGTCCGTTTCGGCCGAAACCGATACGTTTCGGCCGAAACATATCGGTTTCGGCCGGACCCGAAACCGTTTAAGCCTATTTTACTGTAGCTTAAACGGTTTCGGGTTACGGTATCGGTTTCGGGCGAAACCGATACTCGTTTCGCCCAAAACCGAATGGTTTCGTCCCGAAACCATTCGGTTTCGGGCGAAACACGTGAACTCCAAACTTTGGAGTTCACGTGAGCCTCCCCCGACCCCGAAACCCCCTGCCCCTGTCCCCTCCTGCTCCTGTCCCCTCCTCCCGCCCCTGAAACCCCCCTGCCCTAGCAGCAGCCGCGGCGGAAACAACTGGAGCAGCAGCAGCCAGCAGGCGCCGGTGGATCCCCTCCCGCCCTGCAGCAGCAACAGGAGCAGCAGCCCCCTCCGCACTGCAGCAGCGGAGCAGCAACAGCAGCAGCCGCGGAGCAGCAGCAGGCCGGCCAGCAGCCCAGCAGCCCCGCCAGCCCCCCCTGGCCGCCGCCCAGTGGCCCCTGCGCGCTGCCTGGCCTGCACGTGCGTGCGTGCGTGCGTGACCTGCCAGCCGGCCAGCCCTAGCCCGCGATCCCCTCCAGCCCGGCGCCCACCACCTTGCCCTAATTAGCTCTGGTTAGGGTTAGGTAAGATTTCTTAGATGATTATTTTGTTAAATAATTCTGTTAATTTAGTGATTAGACTAAAAATGTTAGTTTAGCCCCTATTAGACTATTAAATTTAGGGCTTTCATGTAATTAGGTTTTGTAAGGGTCAATTCAAGTTCAATTAAGTTCCATTGACTAATTTTAACCTCTATCATGTTGGTAATTAATTTTTGTCAAGAGTGATTAGGCTAAAATTATAAATTAAATCTTAATTATACTATTAAATTTGGGGCTTTCCTCTAATTAGGTTTAGTAAGGTTCAATTGAAGCTCAATTAAGCTTCATTAATTAATTTGGACCTCTATCATGCTCGGGATTAATTTTTATGAAAGGTGATTAGGCTATATGTGTTAATTAAGCCCTAATTACATTATTAATTTTGGGGCTTTCCTCTAATTAGGTTTAGTAAAGTTCAATTGAAGCTCAATTAAGCTTCATTGACTAATTTAGAGCTCTTTCATGTTGAATTGTATTTTTTTCATTGTACTTACAAGAGATTGTCTTTGATTGTCTTAATGCAGCATCATGCCTAGACGTCAGCAAACACAGGAGCAGCAAGGGTAGGAGGATCCAGGGTGGGCCCACATGTCCTTAGTTGATGCTAAGAGAAGGAAGGTTAAATGTAATTACTGTGGTAAGGAGATGTATGGCGGAATTACCAGAGGCAAGCAACATTTGGCAGGGGTACGAGGAGAGGTGAGACAATGCGACCACTGTCCACAAGAGGTGCGAGAGGAGATGCGCCAGTGCCTTTTGGGAAAAAAGGAGAGGGTGCAACAAAGGGCTGAGGATGAGGAGGAAATTGCTGAGGAGATTTCTGGCAGAAGGGTTAGGAGGGATGATGATGAGGAAGGCACTGAAGATTCTGATCCGGAGCTAACTGAAGCAAGGGAGCGTGAAGAAGCCGCTCGAAGGAAAGAAAAGGCACCCATGGGTTCAGGAGGGACCTACTCCAGTACAGCTGCACGACGTCCTGATGTTGCTGCCCCGCCAAAGCAGACGCAGAGAGCAGGCCCCATGGACAGTTATCTCCACAGAAGGCCCCAGGCTACACAACCTAAGATCAAAAGTGCATTAAGAGGGGTCAAAAAATCTGCAGAAGTTGCAGGGCATGCATTTAAAAGCATCTGTAAATGGTTTTTTCATGCAGGTGTCCCTGCACATGCTGCTGAAAGTGAATATTTTCAACCTATGTTGGATGCCATAGCAGATGCTGGCCCTGGCTTGAAGGCGCCGTCACGTCGGGACATATACGGGCGTGGCCTTGAGGGAGAGGTTGAGGAGCTCCATCAGTGGGTTGAAAGCTTCAAGCGTATATGGATGGAGAGAGGATGCACTATTATGTGTGATGGTTGGACTGGTACCACGAAAAAGTCCATGATTAACTTTTTGGTGTATTGCATCGAAGGTACAGTATTTGTAAAATCTGTAGATGCATCAAATTTTGAAAAAAATGACAATTATTTGTTTCATTTGATGGACAACATGGTAGACGAAATTGGTGAAGAAAATGTTGTACAAGTTGTGACTGATAATGAAGCTAGTTATAAGGCTGCAGGGAGGAAGTTGATGCATAAGCGCAGGCATTTATATTGGCTCCCATGCGCAGCACATTGTCTTGATCTCATACTTGAAGACATAGGGAAGGACAAACATGTGAAGAAGACGGTTGAAAGGGCACAAAAGATTACCCAGTATATTTATGGCCATCCTAGGATATTGAACATGTTCAGGGAGCATGCAAGTGGGGGGCGGGATATCATCCGTGCAGGGCCAACTAGATTTGCTTCAAATTTCATTTCTTTGGAGTCTCTGCATAGGTATACTGTTGAACTCAATTATTACTTCTTTATCCTTATAGTTATGATCCGTATTTGATTCAAATTTTATTTCTTTGCACAGGTATAAGAATGAGTTGAAAGCTTTCATGTACCACAATGCCCTGCGGGAATACATCGACAAGGGCAATGTTGATGCTCAGATGGATTATTTGGATGTCTGTCAAATCGTGGACAACAATAAATTCTGGGGCAGAGTAACACGATACATGAAAGTAGTCACCCCCCTCGTGAAGGTCCTAAGATTGGTGGATGGCGATGACAAAAATGATATGGGATATCTGTATGAGGCCATGGACCGTGCGAAATTGGAGTTGCAGGAGTCCCTTCCCAAAGAACATGCAAAGTGGTGGAAGATTATTGACCATAGATGGGGCACCACATTACACCACGACTTGCATGCAGCTGGTGAGTGATTATTTGTATTCATATATTATTGACCATACATTAACTATATACAAATGCAGGTTATTTTCTGAACCCTCGATTAATGTACAATGCCAATGCACATGTTGATGCCGAGGTGCTTCAAGACACTTTAAAAGTCATTGGTCGTTTATCGAGGACACAAGATAAGAGGCTTCAGGCGGAAGTAGAGGTTGGCATGTTTGATTTCATGAATAAGAGGTATAGAATTTACTTACGTAGTAATGTTAATCTATTATGTAATTTTTGTAGATGAACTCCTATAGAATGAGAAGTGGGACGTATTCTGACTCCCAATTGCAATACGCAGTGGGAAGAGTGAGCCCAGGTATACTTCATCTTTGTGCTTTCTTTGCAATTACATCTTCCTTAATTAATTTTTATTTACATCTTATATTTATTTGTTTATAGTTGGTTGGTGTAACAGCTGACTGGTGGATCATGGTGAACAATAGAGAATTGGGCAGTTCTGCATTGGCTTTCATTGCAATCAGGGTGTTGAGTCAAATCACATCAGCAAGCCAATGTGAAAGAAATTGGAGCACGTTCAGCCTTATACACTCAAAGGTTCGCAATCGGCTAAAGGCTGATCGGTTAAAGAAATTAGTGTACTGCCACTACAATATGAGGTTGAGAATAAAGAATATGAGGTTGAGACAACAGCTGCGAGACAAACGCGTCGCCGAGGATGCCGCCACAGAGATTGATGTGGATGTCTTATTTGATGATGATAATCCCTTGCAGTCTTGGGTGGAGACACGAGAGCAGGTTGATGAGCCCGTTTTTGATGTTGATGATAGAAGATGGGCAGAGGGCATACTTGATGAAGATGAGGCAAGAGATCCCGAATTAAGAAGCAAATCAAAGAGGGCCAGAGATACTCATGCGCACCAGTCTAGGGTGGTTGATGACACTGAGGAGCAGTTCGAGTTTGAGTCAGCTAGACACTCAGATACAGATAGCAGGCCAGTCACTCCTAGAATGTCCTCCTTAAGAAGAAGTACATCAGTGCATGGGCAAACTGAGAGGGCAAATGCTGTTGCTCGAGAGGACCCGACAATTGAAGAGTTGAAGCAGATTTATGTGAGGCACACGCCAAAGGGAAAAGGACTCGTGTCAAAGTTGATTGAAAAAAGCACTCCAAAAGAGAAAAAAGCATCCTCAAAGGTTAAAAGGCGACTGGTTTCTTATGATTCTGATGATGATGATGATGATCATCCCGGAGGTGCTGCAGGTGGTACTAGTGCTGCAGGTGGTACAGGTGATGCAGGTGTTGCAGGTGGTACTACTGGAGGATATGGTTCACCAGGTTACGAAGGTGGCCAACAGCAAGTAGCTATTTATGGGTCGTGGAATTATGAACCATCATTTCAGTTCCATCCATATCCGACCAGTTCCTCTTCTCTTCCTCAAGATTCCTATGTTGATACTGGATTCGAATTAAGCCAACCAAACACTCCAAGAGGGATCCAAAGAGGGATGCAGGACTTGGCTACCTCATTGTTTGGTTATAGTGAATATAGACCATACATGCAACCTGGTTATGGGTATCGACATCAAGGGCCAGACGATGAGGGAAAAGGTTCTTCTAGTAATTATTATCCATATTAGGTAAGAATCAATGACTTTTTGTAACATTTATTTTGTCTAAATTGGTTTATTGTACTGCTTCTATTAATGTACAATGGAATATGACTTTAACTTTCACATGTTCAATGTTTGAAGTTGAATTTTTGTAGTTGTCTACTTCAAGGTTATTGCACTAACTTATACAGTCAAATGCATGTGTAATGATTTTTATGATTTTTATGATTTTTTTGATTTTAAGTGATTATTTATATTTTTTATGATTTTTTTCAGATTTTTTAGAATTAATTTTAATTTTTTTAACCTGTTATATGGGTTTCGGCCGAAACCGAAACCGAGTCAACTCGGTTTCGGACCCGGGCGAAACCGAGTCCGAAACCGAAACCGCCATCCTTGCTAGAGACCATTTAATCACACTTTGCCTAAACTACACTTTTTTAAACTTTCATTAATAAAAATTTGTTCTGTACTTCCCTTGAAGTTGGGGGTGTGGAAATCAAGAAGCAGAGAAAGACATCCAGCAGCATAGAAAACCACATGACTTGGTGAATGAATTGCATACCTGTCGTGCAAGTCTATGAGCACCAAGTGACTTAGCGACAACAGGCCAGAGATCCTCTCCAATGTTGTTCCATGCTGGATCCTTAAAAGATGTGACTGGAAGAATCACAATGTCCCCAAGATGCTCCCACCTAAAATGCAGAAGGTTGAGAGTGCATGTCACATAATTGACATGTAGAAAGTAGAAACACAAGTAAAGCATTAAGCTTCTGTCCAAACAATTTCTTGAATGATAGTGTACCGTGCATTTTTTATGCTGCATGGAAGTACAAACCTTGTTGGCACCTGGTCTAACAGCTCTGGTGACACTCCTTTCCTTTGCATCAGAGAACAAACTGCATCCCTCAGAATCTTTCGAGGACATTTATGAATCTTCCTGCTGCAGGCTTTATTATCATGTAGTATTGAAGCACCACATGCCAATAAAATGTTCAAACCTCTTGGAGGACAAATCTCATTCATTGAAAATTCACTTCCTGTGAATGACTCTAGAAGATTGCCACCCAAACTGTCCAAAATCTCTGCTACCTCCGCTATCTTCTCAAAGAATGCAAAAGAAATTGGTAAATAAATATGAAGACCATCTTGAGTTGGCTCCACCTTTCTTTCAAGGTCTAACCATCCAAACTTTTTAAGTATATCCTTTCCAAGTTTGGCATATTTTTTTTCCAGTTGTAGAACAGCATATTCAGACTTCAGATGTTTGTCTCTAGGTGTTGATCCACTAATATTATTTAGGTTGAAACCATCAGAAGCAGTCTCTGAATTGTACTGTGACCTTCTCTCACTTGTTGCTGAAATAGAATTCCAAAATTTAATAAAAGAATCGTAATGGTTCCTTGAGGTCCCACTGCATTTTACATCAGATTCTCCATCAGATTCACCATGAGCAAGTAACGAACATAGATTTATTTTCATTGGCTCATTAAATTTTGTCCCAAATGCATAGCATGATGCCCCACCACCAACAATAATGAGATCATTGTCAATAATATTTGTCGAGCTCCGAACCCAAAGATCTTTATCCACAGAGTCAACTATGACAGATCTCCAGACATGCTGCACCAGATGAAGCAAAGCCACTTCTTGATGACATTGTCTAACAGGACATCCACCAATGATTCCAAGGTAATTTTCATACAGGAACATGGAATGTGAAAATCTTGGAAAAGGAGCTCTTCCAGCTGTCTTCAGAATCTTCCACGAAAATGTTCTGATATCAAAAGTGTAGAGGTCACCTAATGCCTTCTGACCATCATAACCCCCAAACATGAACAATTGAGAGCCATCAGCTACCAAGGCATGAGAGTGACGAGCGCATGGCCATTCTCCTTGGATTTCTACCTCACTCCATTCCATAGTTTCAGAATCAAGTACATGCATGCAGGAATAGATTGTTTCATTACTAAGCCCACCAAATACATATATCTTAGAGCCTATAACTGCAGCTGCATGCCGGTGCCTGCACAACAAGGGTCTGTCTTTAACATTTTTAAAAATTAAAAATGTTTCAGGACCAATATGCTAGTCGATATGATAATAAGAGAGAAATTTGTATTGAATAGGAAATTGCAAGATGCCTATAGACGTATTTTTTGAGTATATATCTGATACTGGCTAATGCCAATTGTTTACACACAACAGGAAGAGAGTCCCAAGTTAATCAGTACAACACATGATGTTGATGATTTATGCATTCACTAAAAGTCATTCAGACCTTTGAAAGTAACAAAGCCATTCATATCATAACCTTATATTGTTTTCTTTCTCTTTTTCATAACCAGACATATCTGGTGTATGTAAACAAAATCTACAAATGTGCAATGGTAACCCTGACTATATGATAAAGTGTGGAGTAGTAGATTTCATTTTCTTTTGCCACTGTTCTAAAAACTTCAACATATATGTTACGAATGGTCTAAGCAATCACCATTGAATATGTCACCTTCGATGGAAGACACTGCCACTGCATTCCGATAGCATCCATCTATTTTCAACTGTATCCAGGGTCCAAACATCGTTAAATATTTGTGTAGGATCCCCCCTCCCTCCAATTACAAAAACATGTCTCCCAACCACCGAAGCAGTATGTCCCAAGCGTGGAGATGGAGGCCCTTGTGCATTAATTTCTCTTAATAAGCCAGATCCAGGGTTGAGCAGCAGAGTATTGTTTCTTCTTGCATGCCGTCCTAAGCCTCCAAAACCACCAAATACAAGAATGTGACTCTGGTTACTTTTATTGAAAGTACATGCTGAATGACCCCAGATAAAGAGCTTCTCAATTGGTTCTCCTCCAATCATCATCAGCTTAACAGACAGAGCAAATTCAGGTGCTCTAGGTAAACCTGCTGACAGTTACATGATTATTATAGTTAACAATTAACAAACCAGATTTGTCAATTCATGGATATATTGAAACATGGAAACAGGTGTTAAATAAGGATTTAAAGCATATTCTAAAGTAAAATTCAAGTAAAGGCAGTGCATTTTTCAAGAGTCATACCCTAGTAACCCTACATGTGATCTGTAAATAAGCACTGAATAAACAGGTCATTCTCGGTACTCATATTGTAGCAAACATTAACTTCTTGTACGCATGTAAAGAGACAGACCCATATCTTTAATAATGAAAACAATCATCATCGTGTTGAGATAAGACAACTGCAGATTGTTCAAAATGACTGTGCATATGAACTCTAGCCAGAAATCCCGTTCTATAAAAAGAAAGCTAAATAACAATTAACTTTTATATTCAAAGAGCTTAAACAATGAAAGAAACTTCCAGTAAATGAGAACTTCTGATAGCAATGAAGAAAAGGGGCCTAATAGCCAGAGATATCAACTGATGCAGCCAGTAACTGAATGAAAGGGAGCCTTGTAGCCAGTAAAACAACATGATAACTTCTTCAGAGAGGTATCAACTGATGTTGATGTGTTCAATGTCATACCAAGCTGATGCATCCTTTCCCCTCTTCTAGTTGTTTTATAGCCATCCCACTATGTCTTCGAGTGCCAATTGCTTGCATGAATGCCATGTCTCCTCAGTGCATGCAAGAAAAACTGTCTTGGCAGCCATTTGTCCATAATCTTGAACTCTTTCACCCCCTGCTCATTGGAAGGGATCCGTCATGCCTAGCCCATGGTGAGAGGACGACCCTTCACCCATTGTTGGCAGTAATTTTTGTCTACAAAAACAAAAGAGAGCAGTAGACCCCTGGAGCTCTGCAGTGGCCTTCGAGGTGAGCAGACAGTAGCCCTGGATGGACAGCAGCAGCAGCAACATACCTGCCTGGAGTAGCCTCCAGTAGCGCAGACAAGTACCTGCAGCAGCAGACAAGCCCACCTTCCCTGGGGTAAGCCTCTCCCGGCGGGGTGAAGCCTGCCCTCCTCCCAGCAGGGACATCAGCGGGGTGAAAAATCTGCCTGCCACTGGGTCAACAGCAGCCAGAGGAGGCTCCAGTGGGGCGGGGTGAAACAGCTGCAGCCTTGGCATCCTAGCGGGGCGAAAGCAGGCCAGCAAAGCATCACCTGCGGGGTGAACAAGCCCCTGGGGTATGGTCACCCCATTTTTCTCCCCCCCCCCCGGGGGGGTTCCGGTCACCTCCCTGGCCAATGGTGATCATAAGATATTTGTCACCTCTTTTGCTTAAATGGAGCAGAAATGGACATTTCTCTTTAACCCAGACGGAAAATGGGAGAAAAGCCACGGAGAGGAACCAAAAGGGGCGCCACGGGTCTGTTTGACCCCTCTGGCCTGCGCGGCCGACCCCGGGGGTCGCTGCGGGGTCAGTTCACCCCGCTGGGATCCCAGCGGGGTCAAACTAACCCCGGCGGGGTCAGTCCACCCCGCTGGCACCCCAGCGGGGTCATTTGACCCCTCCGGGTCCCCTTGTTCCAACAAAAAAAAAGAGAGAAAAAAAAAGAAAAAAGGAGGGAGAGGGCTCAAAAACACTTTTTGCCACCCCACCTTGACAGAAAAAGGGGTTTTTGCACCCCACCCTGTCAGAACCGGGGTAATTTTCCACATTTGACTCCTCTGGTAACCAGAGGGGTCATTTGACCCCCATGGTAGCCCCCGTGCTCCAAAACGAAAAAGGAAGAAAAAGAAGCAGAGGGGTCAAAAAAGTTTTTCCCCACGTTAATGTGGATCTTTGTACAGTCGACAACTCGCCGACAACCCTTGTACCCATTTGGGCTATAAATGTATCCAGTGTGCTCTACAAATTTCCTTTGTATGTCAATCGGGAAAAATTATAAGAAAACCCCTCCGACTTGTGAAAATTACACACATACCCCTCTTTTGACAGAATTGACAAATGTGTGCCTTCTATGAAGTCACTTGTCATTCCTTAAAGTGTTGTCAGCTCAGTCCGACACTTGGGTGCCACCTCAGCTTGGATCCACCTAGGATTTGGTAAAATTACCGAAATACCCTTATGACTCAGGAATGGCCTAAGAGCCCTCAAAACCCTCCAGAAAACTGCCTCAGTGCCCTCGGGAGTCAGAAATCTTATTTTACTCTCTCTCCAACCCAAATATTTCGGGAATATCCCTGACCTGGTAAAATTACCAAAATACCCCTGAAAAATGTAAAATTACCAAAATACCCCTAGGGTCGAGGAAACCTCTCGCGACCTCAAAAATGTCTACGGTTTTCGCACATTTGCATTCATACTCCTAAATTCCAGGGTTTTGCCTAAACGTAAGGGGCCTCAGTTGAAACCCTAGCTCAGTCATTCTGTTGGTCGATGGTAAGTGAGTGGACATTGTGAGCCCTCCAAATGAATTTGCCCTCAACATCAGAACCCCCATAGAAGGCTTTGGGATTTCTTTGACAGTTAAACAAAGGTGTTCGGACGTTAGACCGATGTAAATCAACACTGACTCCGGTCAGTGGGGAGAGGTCCAGCACCCGAACCCAAATCGTCTGATATTATGTGCACCCACGGAATAACCCTCTATATACAGGGGAATGTTTCTTTTCAAAAAGAACATTCTATTGTTTATTTTTCCTACGTGAAAGAATTCCGTGTTCCACACCCATCCTATTACCTACCTGCAACCCCATCAGGATTTTAAGCCCCTGAGATGTCCTACATGTAGCCATGAGAGAAGAGAGAAAAGTGAAGGGAGAAGGGGAGAGAGAGAGTTTGGGGGGGCGTGGGGGGGATTAACCAGTGATCCACCAGGGCTAGCTCAGTGCATCCTTTGATTGTGGTGCTAGAAAGGTCTAGAAAAGTCCCACAACCCAGATAATCTTGACATCTTGTGGTGTGAAGGCTTGGGGGCTTGCTACTTTGTTATTGAAGCATTGATCAAGAGACATTAAGGGCCAGTTTGATTGAGGTTTAGATTAAAGTGAACTTGATTTATCCCAGGGTTAATCCAAAAAGTGATTTGATAAAATGGATTAACTAATCCAGAATAGATCGATTAGAACTATGTTAGCCAGGTCTTGTGTTCCAAGATTTTCCTAGAATAAGTATAACCCATGGATACTTTTACTTTTACCCTCTTCCCAAAAAAGGCGCCCCACTTTCCAATGCGCTCCCCTTCCAAAAAGCCTTTCCAATGCACTTCTATGGGGCATCTATGACAATCTCCAGACATATAGTAGTTTCCTTTACATTATACCAAAGTACATCTATTTAATCTGAAGTTAACCTGTTAGGTTAACCCACTCGTTGTCAAAGAGAGTTCATGTTTATTTCAGAACATTTTATCCCACTTCAACAGATTAATGCCAACCCAATCAAAGAGGGCTAAAAAGATGAGGAAAATTAACCATGGTCTTCATTGATTTGGACAAGGCATATGACCAAATATTAAGGGCATTGATTCGGCGGATGTTAGAGAAGAAAGAAGTCTCCAGACTGAGGATATATTAATGAGTGAAGAACATGTATGAGAGGACATTTACTAACGTGAGAATTACTGCTTTCAAAAGAAAACTAATGTGAGAATTATTGTGGTAGAGACTTGAATTTCCTGTTATTATAAAATTATGTCAAGGACAAACACTAAGTCAGTACATCATTACCCTACTAACAGATGAGATGACAAAACGATTATATGACAAATCCCTTTGTTAATATTTGCATGGTTTAAAAACCAGCTTCGGACCCGAAATCCACAATTTCAGCCAGTTTCTGGCCACTTTATGCCAATTTTTACCAATTTCAGGACCCCACAAAATATTTGATAAGAAGACAAAAAAGACTTAAAATATCAAAATGATAAAGGAAATTAAAAAGAAAGATTAACTGGATCCCGTCTAACTTATAATTCCGAAACCAGTTCAGAGCTGGTTTAGGGTCAGTTTTGACTGGTTCAAAATGGTTGTAGCATTTTTTATAATTTTAACATGAAACTGGACTCCCTCACCAATTATGATCTAAACAAGATGGTTCCCGTCCAAACCAGAAGTTTTTAGTACCGTGGTTATTCTCAAATGATTTAATTGATGAGAGTATCCAGAGTCTAAATTGTACATTAAAATGCGGCCGAAGTGCCTTACAACTTAAAGGCTTCATGATTAGCAAACTAGCAGATTAAGTCAAAATATTTGAAAAGTGATTTTAGTAACATGAAGATAGGTTGAATGCTACCTCTGTTTAGCAAAAAAATTCATGGTGCGATCCACACTTTCTCGGGGAGGAGAGGGGAGGGGGGTGGAAGGAAAAACATGAAGACAGGTCGAGCAGATACTGTTATGCTTGATGGACAACTTAGTCCTACAAGTGAAATTTATCTAAGAGGATGGGCCAAATTGATGTTACATGTGGTACTAAGAGTCTTCGTGTGAATGACTCTACAGTCTTTATGTGATCATCATGTACTTTAACAACTTAAAGAAGGTTTTACACAACTGTTGTGAAACCCACCATATTGTATGGTATTAAAATGTAGATAGGCAAGCAGATATCATCATGCCTGATGGACAAGTTATTCCTAGAAGTGAAAATTTACAGTACCTAGGATTTATTATTCAAGAGAAAGGACAATCCAAATAGGTGTTGCATATGGGTTAAGTTAGCGAATCTAAAGTCTTTCCATGATCATTATTTACCTTCATAACCTAAAAGAACTGTAGTGAGACCTACCATGTTGTATGGTATTGGGTATTGGGTGGTGAAGAAATAACATATAGAAGTTGTCTGGGTGAGGATGTTGAGATGGATGTGTGGAAAGACTAAAAAATATAAGATTCATAGAACATACATGTGAAGACTTAGGAGTAGATCTCTGACATTAAACTAACGAAAAATAAACTCAGATGTTTGTGTTAAGCAGCGAACTCAACCCAAAACCTAGACATTGAGTTGAAGAAATCCCCACATAGAGGGAAGGTGCCCATGGATTTCCAGTATGGGGCTAAATGTCAACACCCCTGATACCGAACCAACCAGTTTGTGGCATTTTTTACAGCATGGGCGAAGCCACCTGGATACAAGATCCAATGGGTAAATCTGGCTCTGATACCATGAAAGGGAGAAAGACTGACGGAACCTCTTTTCTCTCCCATCGGCCTGTCTCTCTTTCTCCCTGTCAGTTTGGACATGTTCATTATCATCCAATATGGCAGTAATTAGAAGGCACATTCGAATTCAAAAGGAAGATGGTAAACAGACTCGAGGAAGGCTTAGAAAGCTGGCTTGACATGGAGGAAAGGACATGGACTCTCTAGACATAATCATGAATGTTGCACTCGATAATAAAGTTGTGGGACAAGATTCACGTAGCTGTCCCAATTCCCAAACAAGCAGGATACAGCTCCAATGATGAATTAGTTTATCCGTGCCCTATCATATCATTCTCAATTCCATCCAACTTCCCTTCGCACTCTCAACCTCAAGGATTATCACCAGTTCTGACCATTCTTGTCCAGAGTAGACTTCTAATGCCACAAAATCATCAACATTTCCTAATTATATCACTGCTGAGGCACTATTTGCGAATAATAGATTCCTTGGCTTTCTTTAATTGCTATAAGAATAGCTTAGCATCCTGAAGATCCATACATAGGTCACAGAAGATTGGAATGATAAATTGCAGTCCGTCATTGTGCTGCATGATCCAACAACAGACTCACATCAGAATAACATTACAGTGATTTATTGGATAATTAGCATACATGACAGAATAAAGTTCACGTTGAACATGAGAAACTATTTTTTCCCTGGAAACTCAATGTCTACTCTTGCAATGCAGGAAATATTGTAAACTTACTATTACAACACCCAAGTAAATAAATGCAAGAAAATAAGAGCTAAACTGGTCTGATTGAATGAATGTATTAACATTCAAAATGATGAAGACAATTTCTTCATGGAATATACTTACCAGAACGAAGACTTCTGTTGGTGTCATCCATGATTTGGTCTTCTAGTTCACAAGAAATATTAGAATTTTTTGTTGAACTCCTTAGAGAAGCATCCATAATTTCAGCATCTGACTCGTGCAATCCAGAGCAAGTTTCAGCATCATTATATAGCTGTTCAGTTTGCTTAACTTTGGGAACTGATAAATCACTTTTGTCATCTTCATTGACTTGTGTGCTCTTTACAGCCGAACAAAAGGAACTCTGCATGGAATTCATTTAAGCTGACAATGTTATGATACCCAAAAAGGAAATCAATTTCAATGAATTGACGCAGAGCGGGACTCGTGACGTCGGACAACAGACTCGATTGGCGTGTCGAACAATGGTGTTATTTATACAGACGACAATCGGAGTTGCAATAGAGTCATTTTTTATTTTATTATGTGTTTTTTATTTTATTTTAGTGTAGTTTAGAGTAAAAAAATATATGTTATCTTTATTTTGGGTTATGATTGTAGTTAATGGGCCTCATGTATGGGCCTAGGTAGCATTCTTCTGTTAGGTTTGTTGGGGCAAAATGGTCCAAGTCGCATGACATTGTCCCTATAAAAGGAAGCCCCTTTCTTGTATCAAGAAAAAAAATGTTGAATGTTGAAAGAAGAATTTCTCCTTGTGAGCTGTGAGAGCTTGTATGTTGTCTCCAAGAGGGAGACGGGATGAGAGGCCCCCATATCATTCCCTGTACCGCTGTCCTATTCTTCCCTTCTTCCCCCTCTCTGTCAGCCATACACCCCCTCCTACTCTCTCTCTCTCTCTCTCTCTCTCTCTCTCTCTCTCTCTCTCTCTCTCTCTCTCTCTCTCTGTATGTGCAATCGTGACTAGACAGCGTCTATCAAAAGCACGCCTAGGCGGTTTTTGAGGCGAGGCAGCCCCAAACCGTCTTGCTTTCGTCTCAAACGCCTCACTCCCAGGAGGGCTGGTCCTAGAGATCTTGATTGATCTACCCTATGCATTTTCGCCTCAAATCTTGATTGTTGTTGATTTTATTGAAAATCTTGATTGTATGTATGTATTTTTTGTGATATTTAGACATGTTTGTATTTTTTGAATTATATATATATATATTAATAAAATATCTCGAATGCCTAGGCCATCACCTAGGCGTTTGAAGCATGAGGCAACCCCTTGGTCACCTCGGTCGCCTCACGCCTCAGACTACATAGGCGTCGCCCCCCCTCCTGTTCTTCTATTTCTTCACATTCTTCCTCCTTCTGATCCCCCCCACCTGCGTGCGGCCAGAGCCCCGTCCAACCCCGGCACCGGCGCCAACGCCGCCGCCAGCCACAGCCTACGTAGGTGGTCCCGGTGCACCCAATCTGTGCCGTACACCCCTTTCCTCACTGTTCTCTCACTCCCACCACCCACACCTTCCCATCCCGTTGACAAGTGATCCCCCCCTTCCACATCTGTTTTTCTTTCTTCCGTGCGTCGTACCACCGAACCCCTCTTTCTCACTCGCACACCCCCACTCCGCCCACACCTTCTGCCACCCCCCTCTTCTCCTCCTTCCACTTCTTCTCTACCAACCTCCCCTCTGCCCACGCCACCTACCACTCCCTCTTCCTCTCCATCCCTTCCCCTCCCCTCCCCTCCCCTCCCCACGTCGTACCCCCACGCACAACAAGGAGGAGCGTCAAACACACCCTTCCCCACCCCCTCCCTCTCCACTCTAGAGCACACCCTTCCCCCTCTCGCATGCCCGGCCACCGACCACTATCCCCCTGCCATACACCGCCACGGCCCGTCCCTTCACCTCCCTTCCCTCTCCACTGTCCTCTATCCCTCCGTTCCACACGCTCGGGGTTGACAGCAATGAAGGCCTGGGACAATGTGCACCTGCCCGCCCAACACCAATGACATGCCTGCCCCATGCCGATTACCCCAACCCACCTCCTAGGCCGCCGCCTTCTCCTCTCCTCAACCCAGCAACACACACGAGTCTACCCACCGCAAACCAACACCTTCACCGCCAGGCGCCGTCGACAGTCAACGGATGTTATACCTCACAGCAGCCGCCGGCGTGCTCTGCCTCCTCGACTCCCCCAGTGCTCTGCCTCCTAAACCTCGCCGCCGCACTGTCTCTCTCTTTCACTGTCCATTCCCCCCATCAGGCCATGAGCAAAAGAAGCTCGCATCCCCACTCTCCTCTTACTACCACCTTCAAGCAGCTTTCCCTTTTTTTTACATCATTGTTTTGAAGGTGTCACCTAGGCGACCAGGCGCTCCAAGGCGACTAGGCGCCTAGGCGACCAGCCCATTAAGGCACTCACCTGGCTGCCTTAGTGCACATAGGCCACCTTGGACCCACCTAGTCTGCCTTGGCAGGACATCCACTTCTTGTTTTGAGATATGTTTTAGTATTTGGGTAAAAGTTCAGGAGTAATTTTGAAAATTTGAGAAATAATATGTCAAAATTGGAAAGAGAAGATAAGACTTTTATTTCCCTTTCCCCTTTCTCTTGAATTCTTCTTCATGTCGGCTCCTCTTCCCTCCCCTTAAGGGCATTAATTCATATTTGCATAGTGCACTTTTGAAACTAGTGTCTCTTTTTGATAATTGAGAGGTAAAAAATTATGAAATTATTATGTTGATGTGCTTATAATTTACCCAAAAATGTGTCAGATTAATGCTTCATTTTAATATAGAGAATAACTATTTGAATACCAAATTTTAGATTAAAACTTTTATATTGATTGACAGGTATTCTCAAATTCTTGTTCGTTTTCTCCTTATTAATTTATTATTGTTTGTCATTTATTTTGTTTTTACTTTTTTAAGTATAGATATATGTTGAAGATTTGTGGATAGCAAATTTTCTATTAACTAAAAATAGAACTTATATGCAGAAAATGTATAGTAGTAGTTCTCTTGCAATGTACTTAGCTATATAAACTAGGCTTCGCCTAGGCACCTCGCCTTATCGCCTAAGCAGTAAGTTGGTGGGTCACCGCCTTGATCGCCTTGGATGCCTTCACAACCATGTTTTACATATACTATTCCCTCCCTCTTCAAGCAATAAATGCTCATCACCTATCCTCATCATCTCTCCTCTTCTTATTGTACTCACTGTCAAAAGACCATTCCCATCTCATCTCTCTTATCCCACTTAATTTATTCACCCTACGTTTAATGCTCCCCACACCATCCCTCAATCCAATTACCTCCCACCTTACACACGGAGCCCATGGCAGCAGTGGTACGGTGAGCCCTCCCTGCGGCACGTATCTACCCCCCCTCCCATTTCTTTCTCTTCTCACTCATGCTCCCCCACTCGGCCCCCCCTGGCTTCTCCATGCCACCAAGTTCGGACCAACAGCGGCAAAGGCTCAACAGCCCTCAAGAGGGAGATCCAATCATTACGCTTGAGGTTTGTCACACTCAACCTCCGCACCACAAAGCTCGAACCAGACTCCACACATATGGGGTCCGCCTTCCCCGTTCCTCATCAAAATCTATAGTCAACATCTCGACAAAGAAAAGGAACAAGAATCTAGTAATAACTGAACACCCATTCAGCTGTTCCACAGTGTTGATGTAGAATTTTTTTTTCGAAAGTGGGTAGTACCATTGTATATATTAAAAACAAAAGAAGGTATACAAGTGTAGACGAAAATCTCCCAAAAAGAGGCCTTGTATAAGAAGCCACACCAACGTGGTGCATAACCGCTCACCCCCCAAACAAAGCAAAAAGAGTAGAGTTAAGGGCATTCATATTACAAAGCACCTCTGCCCATTCCCTCACTCTAGTACAAACAGAAGAAATAAGAAAGCCCTCCGCTTTACCCTCCATTCTGAAGATTTTGTTGTTTCTTTCACACTACAGGAACCATAGAGTGGCATGCAGAATGAGCCACCAAACAACACGATCACCTCTGAGGGACCAACTCTTGCCCCATAACCAGATGAAGGACTACACATCCGACTGCTAGCCGTGAAAACTCCGGGCTCTCGTAGTCATACCCTCCCACACAGCCTGCGAGTAAAGACAGCCTACGAGCAGGTGGTTCACGGACTCGTCCTCCAAGACGCACAAGCAGCAGGTCGGCAGGATGTCCGGTAGGAAGTGCAGGAGCCGGTCTATGGTGGGAAGCTTCTCATGGAAAATCCTCCAAATCAGCAACTTCACCTTCAACAGACTCCTTGGTCTCCAAATGTAGGGATAAGAGCCATGCAGCGAAAGCAGACCTAACTGAGAAGGTCCTCTCCCTTCCCCACGTCCAAATCTACGCATCCTCCGAGAGGGGACGCGGGGCGAAGTCGAGGAGGAAGAGGAGGAGGTCCTAAAACTGCTTCTACTCGTCACTCGTGAGGTCCCTCTTGAAAGACGGCACCCAGATGCCCCCAGAAAGGTGGGGGTCAAAAGTCCATTCAACCATCCCTAGAGGATCCACCGAGATCGCAAATTATTTCGGACTCTCAGGAAAGAGGCCTCCAACGTGAAGTCGGCACATCATCTGTCCTTCCAAAAAAGGCAATAGTTGCCTTTCCCTAGCTGAATCTGAGCCCGAGACGAAATGATGTCCCTACAAGAGAAGATGTCGCGTTGTATAGGAAACGTTTGGGCTAGAGTTGGACAGTCCAAGTCTCAAACTCTCCTCCTGCTGAAGTACCTATGCCTGATGAGCTGTGCCCAAAGACCACCATCCCTTGCTCCCAGTCTCTATAGTCACTTACTCAAGAGGGCCATATTGAAGTCACCCACATTCTTGATCCCAATGCCCCCTTGTTCCTTAGGAGAAGCCACCCTCCCCCACCTAATGTCATGCCAACCCCTGCACCTCCCCCCACTACCGTGCCAGAAGAATCTGCCCTGAATAGCTTCAATTTTCTTCAACACAATCTTCGGGATGAGGAACACCGAGAGATAGTGGATAGGTTAACTGTCAAGCACAGATCTGCAAAGGACTAATCTACCCCCATAGAAGAGAAGCCTCGCCCTCTAGCCCTCCAATCTAGCCTCAAACCTCTGAATGATAGAACGCCAATCCGCACACCGAAGGACTCTTGGGGTTAGGGGGAGACCCAAATAAGAAATAAGGAAAGTCCCCATCTGACACCCCAAAATCCCAGCAGTCCTGTGAAGTGCCTTATCCTCCATGTTAACTCCAACAACCAGGCTCTTGTTGAAGTTAACTTCCAGGCCAGTAGTCTCCTACAACAGCTCTAGTAAAATCCTCACCACATACATCTGCCTCTCGCCTGCTGTCAAGAAAAGGATGGTATCATCGGCATACTGCAAGTGGGTGACCGAAAGCTCCCCAGTAGTCTCCTCCAACAAAATATGAAATTAAATTTCACAATCAATATCAACATTTTTAAAATTTGGTATTCACATAGACATGTGTATATTAATTCTTTGACCATAAAACACATTAAATGTCCTCCAGCTTTACATAACAAATCACTTGGCTCTACAAGGATGGTGATTGTATGCTCTCAGAAATATTCCTCCATGACCCAGAAAGTACATCCCTCTACAAAAGCAAAAAACTTTACACATCAAAAGATTGTTTATGCCCCGTTCAATTTCCAGATTACATAGCCATTTGGAACTTAAACCCTCCCCTCTCGTTGAGCTGTTGTGGCCCACTCAACTGGTCAATTGTAAATAGGCCACACTACCTGGTATTTTGTACTGCTCACCCACATTGTAGCATGTAAGACCAACCACCATACATGCTGGTCTACTTTGGGTGGCCATCTCCTATGCCAAATTAAATTAGGATTTCTACATTCCTTGGTGCTGTACAGTGTTGCTGTATTTTCAAAAGAATCTTTTGGCATACCGTCCATGAGAACGTACATTCCACAAACAGATGATCTAAAGTCTCAATTTCCCCATCAAAAACTGTATCAGCCAATCGCAAGTATGAAGCCTTCTGTGAGTGTACCCAAACAAAGAAGTTTTTTTATCATGGATAGGCTACTAGGGTTGCCAAACATGGCAAAATAAACAATGCCTTGTTTCTCCAACAGCAATCAGCTTGTATGCGGGCCTCACTGTGACGATGCCCTCCTCTCATCTCTATCTCAATGTGTCCTTTCTCTGAGGACTGCATGCAGTCCATCCGATACCCAACTAACAGCCGAAGCTTCCTTGGTTACTCAAACTCATTCTCTTGCAAGTTCATTCTAAAGGTAGGCGACCACCCTGTTACCCTGAAGTGAAAAACATCACCAACCACAGACATGAAAAGATCTAGGAACAGCTCCAACAATGCCCTGCTATTATACAAACTACCTTGCCAGAAGTTGATCTACCTCTGGTTGCCTAAGATAATGGATGTCCACAACCACCTCATGTCCTTGCAGAGAGGAACCCTTCATAAATACAAAATATTGGAGAAAGAGCCAGAAGTACATCTCATGCCCATTACTTCTGTCACATCTACCATATAACAACTTCCACAGTCTCCATTTTTCACACCCATCTTTTATAACAATTTGCTTACAAAGCTAGAATGAAATCCATCAAGTTTGTAATACCCCAAGCCACCACGCTCCTCATGCAAAAAATTCCCCAACATATATCATGCCAAGCTCTATAGCTCCCCCCATGTCTGTGCCATAATAATCTTCTTGAATAAACCCCAAACCCCCGGCCACCTAGGAATCCTAAACAGGGATGAAGTACATGGGAAACTCATGAAGATTCTTTTGCACAGAACCAGCTGACCTTCCATGTGACAAAGCCTCCCTTCCACCCTGCAAGTTGCATCTTTTTTTTTTTGCTTTTTCCAACTACAAACTCCCAATCTCTGTAAGTAAATAACACCACAGGATTGGGGAAGCCCCAAGTATGTAACAAGGAACTACCCAGGTACCCCACAGCTAGGAACATAGAAGTAATCCAAATTCCACTATGTAACATAACGAGTTAACCACCCCTGTCACCTTCACCTTATCAAAGTTCACCCCTACCCTGAACACATCCTCCAAGATTGCCGGTGTTTGCCACAAAACAAATAGCTGCTTCTCCCCCTTTGTACTAAATATAACAATGTCATCTGCATATCATAAATTCAAAATCATTCAATGATCCCCATTGCAAAATCATTTGATTAGCCTCATACTTTCTGCTCTCTTTCACATCTGCTCATAACATGTGTAGTCAGCACAGAAGAGTAACAAGCAGATAGGGGGACCCTGCCTAACGTCTTTCCCATTGTAGAAAAAGCCAGTAGGCTACCCATTCACCAAAACCACAAATATGGCAGATGTGATACATAATTGTATCCGACCCAACTATCTTGAATAGAAACCCATCACTCTCAAAACCATTTTTTTGAAAGTGGATGATAACATAATTGTATTAAGTGTAAAAAGAATGGGATGTACATGTATAGTCAATGTGCTCTCAAAGATCCCTATACCAAAAAAAAACACGACATCGAGACGGTGCATACCTCACTAACCTCCCAATAAAAGGAAAAGAGAGGAGTTGTGAGACTCCACTTTACATAGATGTTCAACCCATTCCCTCACTCTCTCACAACTAAAATTTTGTTGCTCTTTTTCTCCCCATATAACCCATAATGTAGCATGGAAGATGAGCCACTAAATCAATCTCTCCCCCTTACGGTTCCAATTCTTCTGCCAGTTCCCAAATAGTTGATGCACGCTCTCATAAGGGCCAATAGTGCAGTGGATCCCACTGGCGACCTTGGTCAATACCTCCCTAGTAAAGTAGCATGCTGTGAAAAGGTGGTTCAAATTTTCCTCCTCTCCACATAGGCAGCAAAGGGTGGAGATGCCCTGTAGGAAGTGAGAAATTCTATCACATGTGAACAGTCGGCCATGTGATATCTTCCAAATCGACAACTTCACTTTAAGGGGGCTCTTGGGAGTCCAAATTTATGAGGCAAAATGGTGGCACAGTACTTCACTGAGATGAATGAGAACACAAACCTAACTGATAACCATCCCTCCTTCTCCCATCTCCTCCACCACCACCTGTCGGCTCTGCTTGGCTCCGAGATGTAGTCTAGGAAGAATAGAAGGAGTTCCTCCAGCTAGACCATCTCATCTGGCCTAAGATTCCTCCTAAAGGTTGGCGCCCATGTTCCCCTTGAGAGTTGTGTCAAAGGTGTGGGACACGGAGGCTATGGGTGAGACAGATATCGCAAAGAGCTTTGGGAAGGTTGTCTCCATGGTGAAGTCCCCACACCATCTATCTTTCCAGAACTGACACCTCTATCCACCACCCAGCCTGAACCGTACACTTGAGTTGATGATGTCCCTGCACTGGATGCCGCTCCAGATGGATGAGAAATTGTGTTGGGATATCGGGGTAAAGTCCCAATCCCTGGCCCTGCAATAATATCCATGGAAGACAGTTTCGGCCGAAACCGAAACGTTTCGGTTTCGGACCAAAACGTTTCGGTTAACGACACCCATACCCGGGTTTCGGTCGAAACCAAATGTAGTCTTTTAAAAAATATATATATATTAATTGGTTTCGGTCCCAGCCGAAACCGGTACTGCCAACCTTGATAATACCTCTGCTTGATAAGATGTAGTCATAGTCCACTATCATCAGCTCCCAGTTTCTACAACCATTTACATAGGAGCGCCAAGTTGAAATTTTTGATGTCCTTGATACCCACTCCTCCCATGTCCTTACTCTTACAAACTTTGCCCCTATAAGATGTCATATCAACCTCTGCTAGTGTCACTACTGCTATGCCAAAAGAATCTTGCTTGAATGGACTCCAGTTTCTTAGCCACCATTTTCGAGATCCTGAAGATAGATAGGAAATAGATAGGAAGACTATCCAACACTGATTTGCACAGCACCATTCTCCCCCCTAGGATAGAAGACTCGTCTTCCAACCTACTAATCTTGGCTCATACCTCTGCACCACAACCTGCCAGTCCCTGCAATGTAAGGCCCCTAGAGATAGCAAGAGGCCCAAATAGGAGAAATGAAAGTCTCCAAGCTAACAGCCCAATATGAAAGCTACTGTCCTGAGAGGCCTTTTTTCCATGTTGACCCGAACAATGCGGCTCTTGTTGAGATTCACCTTCAACATGCTGACTTCCTGTAGCAATTCCAACATCAACCTGGCGACATACAACCAACTCTCTTCCTCTGTTAGGGAAAGGATGGTATCATCCGCACAGTGTAGATGATTGATCCCAACACTATCAAGTCCTGCCTGGAAGCCTCTGATCAGTCCTACCGATTCAACTCTCATCCACATCCTACTGAAAATCTGTCTTACTAAAACAAACAGGAGGGGGGCATGAGGTCTTCATGCCGGAGTCCTCTACCAGTATGAGAAGAGGAAGTGGGCTAACAATTGACAAGGACTCCAAAAGAGGCCGAGGAAACACACACCCAGATCCACCCAATCCACCTCTCATCAAAGCCCATCTTAGCCAGGACCTCAAAAAGACATTGTCAATTGACATGATCATACGCCTTCTCAAAGTCCAACTTCAAAACCACACCTCTTTTACTTTTGAGTTTTCATGGCATACAAGTATTCATGTGCAACAAGGAAGTTTTCCTGCATGTGCCATCCTTTGAGGAAGGCCCCTAGGTGCCGGCATGCGCCGATACCGAAACGGACCTTGTCACTGTAGCAAGTCCGATACCAATAAAAATTAATTTTTTAATAGTTTCGGTCCGAAACCGACCGAAACCGGACCGAAACCGTCCGGTTTCGGCTGAAACCGGACCTGGTCAATAATAGTTTTGCCTTTTCTGACTGTTTTGAACCTGTTTCGGCTGAAACCGAAACCGATACCAAAACCGATACTGCCATCATTGTGGTGCCCACTAACCACTCTTCCAATCACCCTATTTAGTCTTATGGCCAGCAGCTTGGTGATAATCTTGTATGTTCCATTAAGTAGACTGATGGGTCTATAGTCTAGGAAACACTGTGCCCCTTGTTTCTTGGAGATGAGAACCTTTGGTTTTGTTGATGCCCCTCATGTGGACACTGCCCTCCTAAAATTCCCCTCATGCCAAAAGATCATTCTTGATTATGTCCCAACAATCATGGAAGAAAGCCATAGGGAAGCCATGCGGACCCGATCCTTCGTCACCTACAAGGGAAAAAAATGTCTGTCGGACCTCCTCCTTAGAGGAGTGGCGAGAGAGAACTTCCCTCTCTACAAAAAAAAGATGAGGAAGTAGACCATTTGTGATCCTTGATCTAATCATCTGATCTTCATTGAAGAGTTTGAAGTAGAAGTCTCTGGCCTGCACCTTGATCTCCTCGTCCCTTGTGAGAATCTGCTCGCCTACTATGATAGAGGCCATGTGGTTGATTCTCCTTCTCTCCAAAGCAATTCTCTAGAGGTAAGCAATGTTCATGCCCCCTTCCTTCAACCACTTCTCTCTCGATCGTTGCTTTTAATAAATCTCTTCCCATGTGAAGAGCTCTTCAAATTCTTCCCTGAGCGTATCCCTGCATGCCCTATCCGATTCATCTAGCAGCCCTATCTCCTCTAAGCAGTCCAGACCCTCTAGCTGTTATAGGATCTTATCCTTTGCAACTCTGCCAGGTACAGTTTTATCAGCACCCCAGCCCTTAAGCACCTGAGCTACAAACTTTAATTTCCCCACCAGTGTAGCCATATGAGACTATTCATGCCTCTGCACATACCAAGCCCACCTGATAGTCTCCATGAAGTCTACCTCCCTGAACCAGTATCTTTCAAATCTAAAGTATTACCCCCCTCATGCCTGCGGCTGGTCCTCAACAAAATAAGTTTGTCATTAGATGCCGGTCTTGCCAAAATTATGCTTGCACATGTGGATAATGGTCTTCCCAATCTGATGTGACACCACCTTGGGGATGATAGCCACTAGACCGATGCCCTTGGACCTACAATCGCAAGCAAGCAACTTTGACGGCGGACTAACTCGGGCGAGCTCACTCGCGTAGCGCACACAATTGCCAGTAGGCCAACTGGCGATAGTGGAGAGGGTCTGAGGTGGGACCTTGACGTTCCGGGGTAAGGCTAGCTTAGGATGGACCCCTAAGGGCCTGGGATGCCCAATTCCGCGGGCGGCCAGCACACCAAGGCGTGAGTTGTAGGGTCTCTCTCACAACTCGCTCCGCGGTGGTCGCTCAATTTGATAACAATTTGGGACCGGGCACTCTCTCACCGTCCGACGGAGCTAAGAGGCAATACTAATTAAGCAAAATAAAACCAGCAAGAAGAGGGGCCAGAAGCTCACCTGATCGACGTGAAGACGCCGATCCCGGCCGGAGACGAGGGCGAGCGAGGAAGCGTGGGCTTACCCGCACGCCACGCCGATGAAACTTCAACCTGAATTAATAATTTACATTCACTACGCCCCTTGCAAGGGGGGGCTGACTAGGGGTGGGGGACTGTAGGATTACACTCAAACACTACCTCCACGCAGGGAGGGACTGTAAGCCGGCCAGGCGGGGTGGGGAAGCTAAGTTAGACACCGAATTGCCGAGCTAAGCCGGTTCTGCAAGCTTTCTGGACAGCGAGATAGGCAGTCGTTGTCGGCTCCGCTACGGGCTCTCCCGAACTCCGTTGTTGACGAAACCAGCGCCAAAACCTCCTGGGTTGGCCCAGGACCCAGGAGGACGTCAGAATTATTGGAGAATTTCTTGATGACGACGACAGCCGGGGCAGGGTCGGGATCAGGACTGCTGCACTCTGCTCCTGGCAGTGTCTGGACCGATGTTGTTGGAAGGGAAGACTGTCACGACCACTCCCGTGCTCAGTTGATGGCGAGACCGGGACCGTTGCGTTCGTGGTCGAGTTCTCTTCGAACGGATACCCACGGGGCCGCCGGCGGAGGTCGGAGCAGACCACGAGGGCCAGAAGAGTGGAAGGAGGTCGAATCTATCTCCACTTGGACTGACCTGCGCACTCGAGGTAGGAAATTTGGAACTTTGTGCTTCGGGCTTCAAACGACGCTCCGCTTCTTGGAGATGAAAGGGGACTCGTAGCAGAAGTCTTCAGCCAAACGCCGCTCCAATATCTTCAAGGTACAGGTCGTGGTAGCCTCTGCAAGCTGCAGTTGGGTGTCTGCCAGGGAGGAATTGCGCAGTCCGGCGGTGAAGACTCCTCCGGGAAGCCACGAACTCAGACGGAGGCGGGACCACCTCCGTTGCGAAGTGGACTGGACGACGATTCCACCGGTATATGGTACGCTCTCTGAAGCTTCTTGGTGATGACGTGGCAACCTCAGAAAGTCGTTGGTACTCTGCTGCCTGCAAGTTGGGAATAGGCTGATGGTGTAGGGTTGTATGTATGAGGGTGGGATGGCCAAGGGAAGCAAGGGGAAATGGGGAGGGCGACCAGGGTAGGAAGGGGGTGTTGGGGAGGGGTGAGGGGCAGCCAGCAAGGGAGGGAGATTCAAATTTGGCCTAGGGTTTGAACCCTTCAGCCTTGGGGAGATGGAAGGGTGCTTCGGAAAGGGTAGTGGGTGGTTGGGAGTTGGAGGGTGGCTTGGAGATTGGTGGGTTCTCCCTTGGGGATAGGGGTGGAGTAAAGACGTGTTGTGGAAAGTTGTGGTGACTATTGAATGAGGGGAGGAGAGAGAGAAAGTAGGTGGGAGGGGGAGGAGAGAGAAAGGGGCGCACCCCTCTTGGAGAGAGAGAGAGAGAGAGGGAGAAAGGGGAGAATCACACTCCACTTGAAGAGGGGGAAGATTTCACTCAAATGTGAATTTTTTTTATAATTCTCAAAACATTAGTTCTACAATGGAGGGGTTGGGGTCTATTTATAGGCACCCAACTTTTCACATGACCATACTGACCTTGACAAACAAGCAAATGACCAACAAGTCCAACGGAGGGGCGCCCCTGGGCCTAGCCCACTAGTTGGGCCCAATTGACTCCACTAACCATTCTAATGACCCATTAACTGACTAAGTGACTCAAAAAGGGAAAATTACATATAAAGAGACTCAAATAAAATGAAATTACATGCTATGACTCGAAATTAAGTGGCGAACAATATGTAGCACTACTGGCGATCATCAGGAGCCTTAAAAAAGTGTGGACAGATAGGAGATGTCCCCATTATATCCCCGGAGTGTGAAAAACTCGACCCCGTCGAGTATGGGTCCACCGGGGAAGTAGTACGCCAAATGCAGCTCCGGGCGAGCCACGATCTCCAAACTCAACTCCGCGTCCCTAGTCGGGGGACGGCTCTTCAGCCTCTCAAGGTAGCTCGGGCACACCCTCTTGCCGGCGATGGTACCATGCTTGTCTAGTATTGCCTCCGTGTGCTTACGTCGGGCTCTGAAGCTGATTAGTGGAGGCTCTCTGAAGGTGTCACTCTCAAAGGTAGGTAGAGGCTCAAGGCACTCACTAGGATCTACCGCGGTGCTCATAGAGGGTGTCGGATCCGCCACGTGGGAAGTGAGATGAATCCCAAGACCCATCGGTAAGTCCAACCCGTAAGCCGGGTTGCCAAAGTCACTCGGAACTTGGGAAGGTCCAAGTCCTCGTGCCCTCGATTTAGAGATGACCCTAAGGTAGAGCCACTCTAATGTCTCCATCACCAAGTTGCCTAATTGGAATTCCAAGTGGCACTCACGAGTTTTTGCTCGCTCTTTGTGATCCTCACCGCTCGTTGTTAGATGCTTGCGTGAATGCGTATGCCATGCACTACGATGCGGTGTGGGTGTGAAAAGTATGGTATGCAAGGGTGGACCAGGACAACCATATGTAGACCAATCATGCTTTGATGCTATGAAGACTGTGATGGACCTAGGTGGGTCGGGGTAGCCAAAGGTGGCCCTACCATGCATGGACTTTATAGCAAAGGTTGGAGGACCGGGGCATCCGTAGGTGAATCTATCATGGATGGTTGTAGCAAATGCCGGGGGATCCGGACATCCGTGCATGCCCCTAACATGTAGAAGACTAATGACAAATGATGGAGGACCATTGCACCCAAATATGAACCACTCATATTTCCTACTTGACATGTGGGTGACGTGAATGAATGAACCCAACATAGTGTTCATGCCAAGTGGTGTGGTAAGCCTAGACACATGCATGTTTATCCCAAAGGTGACTTCCCTGTGCATAGGTGTGGGATGACCTTTGATCTTCCATGTGAAAGGGTCGAAGGGATCTAGGAAGGTGGATATGGGGTGGGGCATTTCCTCGATCTCTAGGTGGGTGTTGCCTAAGGTCATGGTTCCTTTGGTGTAACATGGGTCATAGATGAGGTGGGCTTGGCCCAACATGGTGGGTGAGGGTAGGAAAGGGTGGGTGGTGGGTAAGGTGGTTGGGTCACATGGGTTCCTTGGCTCCCATTGGAAGGGATCAAAGGGATCTTGAAATGGGTTACCAAGGGAGAGGAGCTCTATGTTCTCAAGGTCCTCAATTGGTGGTGGATCATCCTCCTCTAATGAAACAAGTGGGCCGAAGTCTTTGGTGAGTGGGTCGACTATGATGGAATGGCTTGGCTTCCTACCCGAGATTAGAAGCTCCAAATTGAGGAGAAGGTCGGGCTCATCGGGTGTGGGGAGGAATAGTAGAAGGTCGCTAGTGTAGCAACCAATGGTGCAAATTGAGGTGATAGACCCGACACAAAGGTGTAGGAGGTCAAGGCTCCTAGATTGGTTGGTCACCAGGGTCAACATGCTCGTGAACTCGATTTGCCATGCTAAGCCCTTAAGAAGATCCCCTAAGGTCTCCACTTGGTAGGATGATTGGATTGTGGTGTGATAGGAGAAGGGTACTATGGGGAGGTCTAGCTCCATGGGAGGGTAGGCATGGGATGTGATGGGAGGGATCGGTCTCTCCTTTAGCCATCTAGCTAGGGGCCCATCTATGATTATGGTGCCACTTGTGAAGGTTTGTGGTTCTTGAGGATCCAAACTATTTGGAGTGGTGAAGGCTTAAGACTCTTCCTCATCATTGGTGTGAACTTGGGTTTCCTCATGGGTGGGGAGAGGGTCCAGGCTAGCATCTACTTCTATGTGAGTGGGTGTGGCCTCCTTTCCCAAGGTAATGGGAAGGTCTTTTGGGGATGGGGTGATGATAGTTGGTGCATGGTGCACCCGGGGTGATGGGTAAAGGGAGACCTGGGTGAGGATAGGGAGGGGAAGTAGTGGAGGCCTAGGACATGGTAGAGTTGGGGTCGAGAGTGGGAGATGGGTTGGGTGAGAAGGCTTGGTTTGGTTAGTTTTGGGAGGTATGTCCCTTATGGGGGAAGATAGAAGAGCGGAGGGTGGGACCATTTGGGCTTGAGTGTTGAGGGTTAGGTGGTGGGGTGTGGGGGAGGTGGCCGAGGCAGGATCGGTAGGGAACGGTGGGGTTTGGGCTACAGGTGTAATATCCCGGAGCCTTCAGATCCCTCTTCTTGGGTCTCGGATCTATTTTCTCAAAGCTTTTGTTCTCATTTTACCCGGGGTTATCTTTCGGACATCTTTCGGGTTCGGATCCGTGCGTTTCGGATCAGTTTCGGAGGTCCCGAAACGTGTTCCGCGGTTTCCCGTGTTTTTCTCTGACATGACCTACGGAACCCCGTAGCGGGTAAACCGAGTCGTTCACCTACTCAGGGATGGTAACACAGCGATCAGCGCGTTCCAACGATCGCGGCGGTATATTTTTTTATGTTTTTATATTTTTCGAAAAATCCAGATTTTCTATATAACCCTATTTCTTTTTCCTTTTTTCTTTCCCTTTCTCTTTCTTCCTCTTCCTTCTCTCCCGTGAGCGACCGCGCCCCCTTCTTCCCTCTCTCTTCCTCCGGCGTGACCACGGCGGCACTCCCCTCCGGCTGCAGAGGGCAGTGAGG
This sequence comes from Amorphophallus konjac, assembly GCA_022559845.1. Classification (NCBI taxonomy): domain Eukaryota; kingdom Viridiplantae; phylum Streptophyta; class Magnoliopsida; order Alismatales; family Araceae; genus Amorphophallus; species Amorphophallus konjac. The sequence goes on along the minus strand of CM040129.1, from coordinate 161,180,548 downwards.
CGACGACGTGGCGGCGGCGAGGCGATCGTGGTGGCGTGCGGCTCGTGGGATTTCGTGAAGGTTCGAGGGTTCTAAAAGCTTCTTCTTTGCGTTCGGCGGCGTTTCGGCGGAGCTCTAGCTCCATTGAGGTAGGGAGACGAATCCCCATGCTCATCCCGTCGTCCCCCGCGATTTGTAGGCCGAGGAGAGTTCGAGAGGGGCGTTTTTGAGCCGGTTAGGGTAAAATCCATGTTTTGGGGGTTGTGTGCCGATCTACCATTTCGTCGCATTTCGGACCGATTCGAGGGTGTAGATGCATGCTAGGGGTTATAGGGGAGCTTCCCCCTTGTTTTCCCCCTCATCCGTGGATGATCGGGGCGTGGAACGAGTTTTTGGATCTCTTCCCGCCGGCCCGTTCTCGGGTTGGTTTGGCGGTCCTTCCAGAGACCGCCAGAGTCTTTGGCGGCCCAAGGTAGGTGCGCCAGAGCCTGTGGCGGCCCAAGGTGGGAGCGCCACAGGACAATGTTTTGTAGGCAGGTCCCCATGTCGTCTGGCGGCTGCACGATAAACCGCCAGAAGGTGTGGCGGCCTAAGGTCAGACCGCCAGAGGGCGAGTTGACCGTTGATTTCCGACCGTTGGTTTTCGACCGTTGGGGATTTTTGGGGTGTGGCGGCCGAAGGTACGCCCGCCTCATCCCTGTGGCCGACCTAGGTAGGACCGCCATTTCTTTCGCAACCCAAAGTGTGGCGGCCTAAGGCTGGACCGCTACAGTCCATGTGGCGGCCCAATCTTGGACCGCTAGCCTCTGTGGCGGCCCAAAGTTAGACCGCCGGGGGTTTATGTACAACCGGAATTATGCTTTGCCGATTCGAGTCCCGGGTTAGTGGATCTCGTTCCGCGTGCTGACCCGTGGCCTGACTGATGCCGGGCATCATGTGGGGGTCACACGTGAGGGTGCCGTGGGATCCCGGGAGTTGGTGTTCTCGACTCGTGTCACCGTGAGTCGGTATCGGTACGAGGAGCGGTCCTTGTGCTTTATCTGGTTTAGACGTTGTTTTCCGTTGACTAGAGAGTCTACTCTTTCAGTGACCCTCCACTAGTCGTAGCCTTCCGACACGCGAGTGGTCCCACCAGGGAGTGGTGGCGAGGCTACCCCGAGAGACGGTTTTTAGACTGGTTTCCGTAGGGCCCCACGTTTGACGCCAGAGTCTGGCTGAGGGGAAAACCAGTCAGAGGGCCAGACCTAGAACGTATGGTCTATGTGTGCACACGTGGTTGGGGGCAGTGGACCCGCGCTGACGAGCGCGACCCCAGCTAGTCACTTGTTCTGTGGTTACTTGTACAGTGTCTCAGTTCCCGCTGGGCCGGAGGGAGACACCCGAGACGCGGTTTCAGCCGTCAGTGGACGCATCCGGCCTTGCTTCTAGTAGGTTGGTACTCCTGTCTTGTGTGGTAGCGACTCTTTGGCTTTTGACGAGTTGTCTCGATTTTCGTGCCGTGTGTTCGGTACTAGCCGTCGTAGTAGCTTGTAGTTACTTTTCGCGCAGTTTCTCGATTTGCGAGGTGGGGACCGGATGATCCCTACTGAGCCTTGTGTTTTGAGGCTCATTCCCTGCGTGTTTTCACCGTGTTTCAGGTGAGACGAGGCTTCAGGGGAGCGCTTCAGAGGCTCCGCGTGGTTCTGGTGCCCAGGGTTAGTTGCCAGTTGCCAGGCAGGGGTATGCCCCGTGTAGTTGTACTTTCTCTTTGGACCGTACTAGTTGTGGACTCCTGTCTTTTTTAGACTGCTGTTATTTTGTGGACCATGTAATTTAATTAATGTTATTTATTGCTTCCTGCTTAATTCATTTAACTGCGTAACTCTGCAATTATTTTAGATTCTTGTGTATCTCCACACCATCCTTTCAACCCTTCCGAGTCTTCGGGCTCGTGGGTGGCGGTTCGAGATTCGGGCTATCGGGCCTTCCCGGTGTTCGGATTTCGGGTCGTTACAGCTGGTATCAGAGCACGGTTGTGGATATATATAAGAATCGTAAATGGTTGCAGTGGTCCACTAGTCCATAATGATGATGTACAGTCGGCACTGGGTTAGGGCATCGTGTGTTTTATTGATTTCGCCGTTTCTCGTGTCTTCTGTCTTTTTGCAGTAGGTGAGTATGGCGCCGAGGCGGAGGACTCGCTCTCAGCAGGGACAGTCGATAGAGGAGCAGGAGGAGCATAGCAGAGTGCCACCAGTTACCACCCAGGCAGGGGATGCAGCGAGAGTTCCGGGGGCCGAGGATTTCTTTCGGAGTATGTTTCAGGCCATGGCTCAGCAGTTTGGCGGTGATGCTGGCGAGGGCTCGTCGGCTAGGGGTGGACCCAGTCGTGCTGTGAGGAACTTCTTGCAGTTTCACCCACCCTATTACGAGGGCCAGCCAGATCCCGATGTAGCCACGCGATGGCTTGATGAGATGGAGAGAGTGTTCAGTTCCATGCGTTGTGCTGTGGAGGACATGGTGATGTTGACCTGTAACCAGTTGCAGGATACGGCTCGAGATTGGTGGTCTTCAGAGTGGAAGACGTCCTTTCAGTCTCGTCCGCTTCAAGAGATCGTGTGGAAGGACTTTGTTACGGTCTTCGAGCGTACTTACTGCCCATCCTATGTTGGTATGCAGAAGATGCGTCAGTTTTTTGAGCTGGTTCAGGGCGACATGTCAGTGTTGCAGTACAGGACTCGGTTTATAGAGTTAGGCCGCTATGCTCCCCATATCATGGAGCATGAGGGAGTGAAGACGGAGCAGTTCGTGCAGGGTTTGAGGCAGGAGCTGAGGCACCTTCTGATGGCGAACACTGCTACTAATTTGAAGACAGCGTCTCGTGTGGCGGCATCTTTGGAGCTGGATATGCAGAAGGTCCGAGGACCGGGAGGCCAGGGGCAGTCCCAGTCAAGCCGTAGTCAGCACACGGCTACCCAGCAGCAGAGTACTTTCCAGCATACTGTGGGTAGTTCGGGAGCGTCGACACCGGCAACGTCAGCGGCAGGATCTGCGTCTTTTGGCTCCAAGGTCAAAAAGTTTCTCAAGAAGGGTTTATATAAGAAGCGCAAGGATCAGAGGCAGGCGTCTATTGGCAGTGTACAGCAGTCGATTCCTTGTCAACGTCAAGGATCAGTGGGTGGATCGCGGGGACCGTGTCCAGGGTGTGGCGAGTCGCATCCAGGCAGGCAGTGCACGGCGCCGGTGATTTGTTTCAGGTGTGACCAGCCAGGACATATAGCGCGTGACTGTCCCCAGAGGCCGCAGCAGCAGCAGTACCCTCAGCAGCAGCACCCCCAGCAGCACCCCCAGCAGCAGCAACAGCAGCAGGGGCAGTATCCGCCACTACCCAGGTCAGCGAGTGTGGGAGGCAAGCAGAGGTCCCGAGGCCAGATTACACACATGACCAGGGCAGAGGCAGTGGCGTCACAGCTCGTGGAAGGTAACGTTCGGATTTTGGGTTGTGCGGCTCGAGTTTTGTTTGATTCTGGCGCGTCTCATTCGTTTATTTCGGAGGATTTCGCGCTGAGTATTGAGGAGCCGGTGACCCAGTTGTCCTGTGATTTGGCAGTGGAGTTGCCTTCTGGTGATTTTATGATCACTCTGTATTGTTTCGATGAGGTTCCTGTGTAGGTTGAAGGGCGGAGTTTGCCGGCCAGGCTTTATGCGTTGCCACTTCATGACTTTGATGTGATTTTGGGCATGGATTGGCTCGAGACACATCATGCTTTGGTGGATTGTGGCTCGAAGAGGGTTTATTTCCGGCGGCTTCGTGGACCCACCTTATATTTCCAAGGTATTAGGTCTTCCTCTTCCCGCTTTCTTATTTCGGCTATTAGGGCTCGTCGTTTGCTTGATGCGGGTTGTCAGGGTTTTCTCGCTTCTGTGGTCGTAGTGGACCAGTCAGGGCATATGGCGCGTCATTGCCCTCAGAGGCCACAGCAGCAGCAGGGACAGTATCCGACGCTACCCAGGTCAGCGAGTGTGGGAGGCAAGCAGAGATCCCGAGGCCAGATTACACACATGACCAGGGCAGAGGCAGTGGCGTCACATCTCGTGGAAGGTACCGTTCGGATTTTGGGTTGTGCGGCTCGAGTTTTGTTTGATTCTGGCGCGTCTCCTTCGTTTATTTCGGAGGATTTCGTGCTCAGTATTGAGGAGCCACTGACCCAGTTGTCCTGTGATTTGGCAGTGGAGTTGCCTTCTGGTGATTTTATGATCACTCCGTATTGTTTCGATGAGGTTCCTGTGTAGGTTGAAGGGCGGAGTTTGCCGGCCAGGCTTTATGCGTTGCCACTTCATGACTTTGATGTGATTTTGGGCATGGATTGGCTCGAGACACATCATGCTTTGGTGGATTGTGGCTCGAAGAGGGTTTATTTCCGGCGGCTTCGTGGACCCACCTTATATTTCCAAGGTATTAGGTCTTCCTCTTCCCGCTTTCTTATTTCGGCTATTAGGGCTCGTCGTTTGCTTGATGCGGGTTGTCAGGGTTTTCTCGCTTCTGTGGTCGTAGTGGACCAGTCAGGGCATATGGCGCGTCATTGCCCTCAGAGGCCACAGCAGCAGCAGGGGCAATATCCGACGCTACCCAGGTTAGCGAGTGTGGGAGGCAAGCAGAGATCCCGAGGCCAGATTACACACATGACCAGGGCAGAGGCAGTGGCGTCACAGCTCGTGGAAGGTACCGTTCGGATTTTGGGTTGTGCGGCTCGAGTTTTGTTTGATTCTGGCGCGTCTCATTCGTTTATTTCGGAGGATTTCGCGCTCGGTATTGAGGAGCCGGTGACCCAGTTGTCCTGTGATTTGGCAGTGGAGTTGCCTTCTGGTGATTTTATGATCACTCCGTATTGTTTTGATGAGGTTCCTGTGTGGGTTGAAGGGCGGAGTTTGCTGGCCAGGCTTTATGCGTTGTCACTTCAGGACTTTGATGTGATTTTGGGCATGGATTGGCTCGAGGCACATCATGTTTTGGTGGATTGTGGTTCTAAGAGGGTTTATTTCCGGCGACTTCGTGGACCCACCTTCTATTTCCAGGTATTAGGTCTTCCTCTTCCCGCTTTCTTATTTCGGCTATTAGGGCTCGTCGTTTGCTTGATGCGGGTTGTCAGGGTTTTCTCGCTTTTGTGGTCGCGGTAGACCGGATGGAGCCGGATGTCGAGGACATTTCGGTGGTGTGCGAGTTTCTCGATGTTTTTCCCGAGGACCTACCTGGATTGCCTCCCCAGCGGGAGATTGATTTTGTGATCGAGATTGTGCCTGGTACGGGACCTTTGTCGAAGGCTCCTTACCGTATGGCTCCCGCTGAGTTGAGAGAGTTGAGGGCGCAGTTGCAGGAGTTGCTGGCCAAGGGATACATCCGTCCTAGCTTTTCCTCTTGGGGTGCGCCAGTGTTGTTTGTGAAGAAGAAGGATGGTAGTCTGAGGTTGTGCATTGACTACCGGCAGCTGAATGAGGTGACCGTTAAGAACAAGTATCCGTTGCCACGGATTGATGACTTGTTCGACCAGCTTCAGTCTGCTCGAGTGTTCTCGCGGATTGATTTGCGGTCCGGTTATTATCAGTTGCGGATTCGAGAGTCTGACGTGGAGAAGACTGCGTTCAGCTCGAGATACGGGCATTACGAGTTTTTGGTGATGCCGTTTGGGCTCACCAATGCCCCCGCAGCGTTTATGGATTTAATGGAGAGGGTGTTTCGTCCCTACTTGGACCAGTTCGTGGTCGTGTTTGTGGACGACATCCTTGTTTATTCGCAGTCTGCAGATGAGCATGCGTATCATTTGAGGGTTGTGTTGCAGACTTTGTGAGATCACCAGTTATATGCTAAACTCAGCAAGTGTGAGTTTTGGCTTCAGGAGGTGCACTTTTTGGGGAACGTGATTTCTGGTGATGATATTTCCGTGGATCCAGCCAAGGTCGAGGCAGTGATGCAGTGGCCGAGGCCAAGGTCCGTGACGGAGATTCGGAGTTTCTTGGGACTTGCAAGCTATTATAGGAGGTTCATTCAGGATTTTGCTCGTGTTGCAGCCCCGATGACCAGGCTTACGCGGAAGGATGTGCCGTTTGTCTGGACTGGTGAGTGTGAGCAGAGCTTTATGGAGCTTAGGAGGTTGCTTACCTCGACACCAGTGTTGGTGTTACCTTCTGGATCGGGAGGTTTTGTGGTGTGTACAGATGCTTCCGGGGTTGGGTTGGGTGCTGTGCTGATGCAGCATGATAGAGTGGTGGCTTATGCATCTCGACAGCTAAAGCCGCATGAGGAGAACTACCCTACCCATGATCTTGAGTTAGCGGCTGTGATCTTTGCATTGAAAATTTGGAGACATTATCTGTACGGTGAGAAGTTCGAGGTGCTCACAGACCATCAGAGTTTGAGGTATGTGTTGACCTCAACCTCAGGCAGAGACGATGGATGGAGAATATGAAGGATTATGACTTCACCCTGTCTTATCAGCCGGGCAGGATGAACGGCGTTGCCGATGCCTTGAGTAGGAAGGTCGTTGTCAGCACCATGATGATGAGGAAGTTGAGGCTCTGGGAACAGGTGCCAGCCGTGACATTTAGGCTCAAGGTTCCCCAAGAGCCGGGGTCAGCTGTTCTTGCGAGCTTGACTGTCACGCCTGCGATTCGTCGCCAGGTGACAGATGCTCAGCGTGCAGACCCTGAGTTGTCCCGGATTTTGGCTTTGGCCGATGTGGACTTCGGCGAGGACGGAGCTGTGAGATTTCGTGGCAGGCTGTACGTCCCGACCGAGGAGCAGGTAAGGCGTGTGGTGTTACTTGAGGCTCATGGGAGTCGGTACACTGTGCACCCGGATGCGACGAAGATGTATCGGAACTTGAAGAGACAGTTCTGGTGGCCTGGCATGAAGAGAGATATTGCCGAGTATGTGGCCCGATGCCTGACATGTCAGCAGGTGAAGGCAGAGCATCAGCGACCAGGAGGTACTCTTCAGCCTTTGGAGGTTCCCGCGTGGAAATGGGACCACGTGACCACGGATTTTGTGGTGGGATTGCCGAGGACCCCGAGCGGGCAGGATAGTATTTGGTTACTAGTGGATAGGCTGACGAAAGTGGCTCGGTTGTTACCGATAAAAGTCAACTGGAATGTGTCCAAGTTGGCTCATCTTTATGTGGAGCGGATCGTACTTTTGCATGGAATTCCTATTTCCATTGTGTCCGATCGAGATCCGCGTTTCACTTCTGGATTCTGGAGGAGTTTCCAGCGAGCTCTTGGCATGGAGTTAGCGTTTAGCTCAGCGTATCATCCTCAGTCAGATGGTCAGTCGGAGAGGACCATTCAGACGTTGGAGGATATGTTGAGATCTTGTTGCCTGGAATGGCAAGGAAGTTGGATTCACCGTCTACCGTTGGTGGAGTTTGCCTACAACAACGGCTATCATTCGAGCATTGGGATGGCTCCTTATGAGGCGTTGTACGGGCGACCGTGTCAGACTCCACTCGATTGGTTAGAGGTTGGTGAGCGTGTTGTGACGGGGCCGGAGCTGGTGCAGCAGTGCATTGATGTGGTGCATCTGGTCCGTCAGAACATGTTGGCGGCGCAGAGTCGGCAAAAGAGTTATGCCGATCGGAGAAGGCAGCCACTCTGTTTTGCGGTCGGTGACCGTGTAATTCTGAGGGTTTCTCCCATGAAGGGAGTGATACGGTTTGGACAGCGTGGGAAGCTGAGTCCCCGCTATGTTGGTCCTTTCCTCATCGTGGAGCGCATCGACGAGGTTACTTATCGGTTGCAGCTACCTCCTGAGTTTGCAGCAGTGCATGATGTGTTTCATGTCTCGATGTTGAGGAAGTATATGCCCGATGTTTCTCATGTGTTGGAGGATTCGGTTTGGCCCGAGGTGACTCCCGATCTGTCTCTACCGGAGTTCCCTATCCGTATTGAGGATCGGCGAGAGCAGCACCTGCGGAACAAGGTTATCCCTCTGGTTAAGGTGGTGTGGCAGCGGCACTCTGGTAGTGAGGCTTCTTGGGAGCGTGAGGACGAGATGCGTCAGCAGTTCCCCTATTTGTTCGAGTGATTACCCTCTTTCTTCCCCTGTGCTTTGTTTTAAATTTCGAGGACGAAATTTGTTTAAGGGGGGAGGGCTGTAATATCCCGGACCTTTCGGATCCCTCTTCTTGGGTCTCGGATCTGTTTTCTCGGAGATTTTGTTCTCATTTTGCCCGGGGTTATCTTTCGGACATCTTTCGGGTTCGGATCCGTGCGTTTCGGATCAGTTTCGGAGGTCCCGAAACATGTTCCGCGGTTTCCCGTGTTTTTCCCTGACAGGACCTACGGAACCCCGTAGCGGGTAAACCGAGTCGTTCACCTACTCAGGGATGGTACCACAGCGATTAGCGCGTTCCAACGATCGCGGCGGTATATTTTTCTATTTTTTTGTATTTTTTGAAAAATCCGGATTTTCTATATAACCCTATTTCTTTTTCCTTTTTTCTTTCCCTTTCTCTTTCTTCCTCTTCCTTCTCTCTCGTGAGCGACCGCGCCCCCTTCTTCCCTCTCTCTTCCTCCGGCGTGACCACGGCGGCACTCCCCTCCGGCTGCAAACGGCGGTGAGGCGACGACATGGCGGCGACGGCGGCGGCGAGGCGATCGTGGCGGCGTGCGGCTCGTGGGATTTCGTGAAGGTTCGAGGCTTCTAAAAGCTTCTTCTTTACGTTCGGCGGCGTTTCGGCGGAGCTCTAGCTCCATTGAGGTAGGGAGACGAATCACCATGCTCATCCCGTCGTCCCCCGCGATTTGTAGGCCGAGGAGAGGTCGAGAGGGACGTTTTTGAGCCGGGTAGGACAAATTCCATGTTTTGGGGGTTGTGTGTCGATCTACCGTTTCGTCGCGTTTCGGACCGATTCGAGGGCGTAGATGCATGCTAGGGGTTATAGGGGAGCTTCCCCCTTGTTTCCCCCCTCATCCGTGGATGATCGGGGCGTGGAACGAGTTTTTGGATCTCTTCCCGCCGGCCCGTTCTCGGGTTGGTTTGGCGGTCCTTCCAGAGACCGCCAGAGTCTTTGGCGGCCCAGGGTAGGTGCGCCACAGGACACTGTTTTGTCGGCATGTCCCCATGTCGTCTGGCGACTGCACGATAAACTGCCAGAAGGTGTGGCGGCCTAAGGTCAGACCGCCAGAGGGCGAGTTGACCGTTGGTTTTCGACCGTTGGGGATTTTTGGGGTGTGGCGGCCGAAGGTACGCCCGCCTCATTCCTGTGGCGGACCTAGGTAGGACCGCCATTTCTTTCGCAACCCAGAGTGTGGCGGCCTAAGGCTGGACCGCTACAGTCCATGTGAGGGCCCAATCTTGGACCGCAAGCCTCTGTGGCGGCCCAAAGTTGGATCGCCCGGGTTTTATGTACAACAGGAATTATGCTTTGCTGATTCGAGTCCCGAGTTAGTGGATCTCGATCCGCGTGCTGACCCGTGGCCTGACTGATGCCGGACATCATGTGGGGGCCACACGTGAGGGTGCCGTGGGATCCCGGGAGTTGGTGTTCTCGGCTCGTGTCACCGTGAGTCGGTGTCGGTACGAGGAGCGGTCCTTGTGCTTTATCCGGTTTAGACGTTGTTTTCCGTTGACTAGAGAGTCTACTCTTTCAGTGACCTTCCACTAGTAGTAGCCTTCCGACACGCGAGTGGTCCCACCAGGGAGTGGTGGCAAGGCTACCCCGAGAGACGATTTTTAGACTGGTTTCCGTAGGACCCCACGTTTGACGCCAGAGTCCGGCTGAGGGGAAAACCAGTCAGAGGGCCAGACCTAGGACGTATGGTCTGTGTGTGCACACGTGGTTGGGGGCAGTGGACCCGCGCTGACGAGCGCGACCCCAGCTAGTCACTTGTTCTGTGGTTACTTGTACGGTGTCTCAGTTCCCGCTGGGCCGGAGGGAGACACCCGAGGTGCGGTTTCAGCCGTCAGTGCACTGTTGGCAGTTTCGGCCGAAACCGATACGTTTCGACCGAAACGTATCAATTTCGGCCATAACCGATACGAAAAGGGCCTTTATTACTGTAGCAATCCGAAACTTAAAAGAGGTAGCCGACAAAAACACGTGAACCCCTTTATGCTTTGCTGTCTCCCCCCCCCCCCGAAACCCCACTACCTAGCCACGGTTTTGGCCGAAACCCTCCCCCCTGCTGGCTACTGTCTCGGTCTCCCTGCCGATGATGCCGCTGCTGTGGTGCTGCTGCTACCGTGCTGCTGTGCAGCTGTGCTGCGGCTGCTGCCTACTGCTGCTGCCGTGCGACCAAGGGCCGCGGCTGCTGCGACTGCGAGCCTGCTGCTACGCCTACTGGAGGTGGACAGGGAGAGGCCGAGAGGGAGCCTTGGTGCGCACACCGGGGGCCAACACAACATCAAGGGTTTGATTATTTTGTTTGAGGTTAATTTCATTGAGTTAATTTAGAATTTGATTGTTTTGTTGTGTTATTTTGGTTGGGTTAAAAATTTGGGGTGAGCAAGCCTTGCTTATTAAGTTTCTTCCAAGGGTGATTAAGGGCTCAAGGGTTAATTGCTAATTAAATCCTAATCAGTTTATAAAAATTGGGCTTTTGTCTATTTTGATTTGCTTAAGCTCAATTGAACTTAAATTAAACTTCATTGAGGATTTTGGGATGGGATCATGCGGGTAATTAATTTTTCCCAAGGGTGATTAAGGGTTAATTGCTAATTAAGCCCTAATTAGGTCATAGAAATTGGGGCTTTTGTCTATTTTGATTTGCTTAGGCTCAATTGAAGTTACATTAAGCTTCATTGAACATTTTAGGGTGGGAGCATGCGGGTAATTATTTTTTCCCAAGGGTGATTAAGGGTTAATTACTAATTAAGCCATATATAGGTCATAGAAATTGGGGCTTCTGTCTATTTTGATTTGCTTAGGCTCAATTGAAGTTACATTAAACTTCATTGAACATTTTGGGGTGGGAGCATGCACGTAATTATTTTTTTCCAAGGGTGATTAAAAGTAAATTGCTAATTAAGTCCTAATTAGGTCATAGAAATTGGGACTTCTGTCTATTTTGATTTGTCTAGGCTCAATTGAAGTTACATTAAGCTTCATTGAACATTTTGGGGTGGGAGCATGCAGATAATTATTTTTTTCCAAGGGTGATTGATAATTAAGCCGTAATTTTTCCAATGTACTTACAACTATACTATTTTTCTTTGACTGTCTTAATGCAGCATCATGCCTAGACGTCAACAAACACAGGAGCAGCAAGGGCAGGAGGATCCGGGGTGGGCCCACATGTCCTTAATTGATGCTAAGAGAAGAAAGGTGAAATGCAATTACTGTGGTAAGGAGATGTATGGCGGAATTACCAGAGGAAAGCAACATTTTACAGGGGTAAGAGGAGAGGTGAGACAATGTGACAACTGTCCCCGAGAGGTGAGAGAAGAGATGCGCCAGTGCCTTCTGGGGAAAAGAGAGAGGGTGCAACAAAGGGCTGAGGATGAGGCTGAAATTGCTGAGGAGATTTCTGGCAGAAGGGTTAGGAGGGATGATGATGAGGAAGGCACTGAGGATTCTGATCCAGAGCTGATTGAAGCAAGGGAGCGTGAACAAGCCGCTCGAAGGAAAGGGAAGGGAGCCATGGGTTCAGGGACCTATGAGAGTACAGCTGCACGACGTCCTGACGTTGGTGCTGCCCCACATACGCAGGGAACAGGTCCCATGGACAGCTATCTGCACAGAAGGCCCCAAGCTGTAAAATCAAGCAAGCATTGAGAGGGGTCAAAAAATCAGCAGAAGTTGCAGGGCATGCATTTAAATCTATCTGCAAATGATTTTTTCATGCAGATGTCCATGCACATGCAGCTTCAAGTGAATATTTTCAGCCTATGATAGATGCCATAGCAGATGCTGGCCCTGGCTTGAAGGCCCCCTCACGTCGAGACATATACGGGCGTGGCCTTGAGGGAGAGGTTGAAGAGCTCCATGATTGGGTTGAAAGCTTCAAGCATATATGGGTGGAGAGAGGATGCACCATCATATGTGATGGTTGGACTGGTACCACGAAAAAGTCCATGATAAACTTTTTGGTCTATTGCATCGAACGTACAGTGTTTGTGAAATCAGTTGATGCATCAGATTATGAAAAGAATGCAAATTATTTGTTTCATTTGATGGATGGCATGGTAGAACAAATTGGAGAGAAGAATGTTGTGCAGGTGATGACTGATAATGAAGCCAGTTACAAGGCTGCAGGGAAGAAATTGATGCAGAAGCGCAGTCATTTATATTGGCTCCCATGTGCAGCACATTGTCTGGATCTGATGTTTGAAGACATAGGGAAGGAAAAGCATGTGAAGAAGACAATTGACAAGGCACAAAAAGTCACACAGTATATCTATGGCCATCCTAGGATACTAAATATGTTCAGGGCGCATGCCAGTGGAGGGCGAGATATCATCCGTGCAGGCCCAATCAGATTTGCTTCCAATTTTATTTCTTTGGAGTCTTTGCACAGGTATAAGATTTTCGTCAATTCTATTAATTTTATCCTTACTGATATGTAACAGTTGATGCAGCTTCAAATTTCATTTATCTGCACAGGTACAAGAATGAGCTGAAAGCTTTCATGTACCACAATGCCCTGCGGGACTACATTGAGAAGGGCACAGTTGATGCACAGATGGATTATCTGGATGTCTGCCACGTCGTGGACGATAACAAATTCTGGGACAGGGTGTCACGGTACTTGAAAGTAGTCACACCCCTCGTGAAGGTCCTAAGAATGGTGGATGGCGATGAGAAGAATGATATGGGCTATCTGTACGAGGCAATGGACCGTGCCAAATTGGAGTTGCAGCATTCCCTTCCCAGACATTATGCAAAATGGTGAAAAATTATTGACCAGAGATGGGACAACACATTACACCACGGCTTGCATGCAGCTTGTGAGTGATTAATTGTACTGAAATTGAGGTAATGCCTTTATGTTATTTTATAAATTTCATTTAGTTAATTATACACAAATGCAGGTTATTTCCTCAACCCTCGATTTATGTACGGTGCCGATGCACATGTTGATGGCGAGGTGCTTCAAGGGACTTTAAAAGTCATTGGTCGTTTATCGAGGAATCCAGAAAAGAGACTAGAGGCCGAAGTAGAGGTTCGCCTTTATTTGATACTTTCAATAACATGTATAGAATTTATTTAAGTAGTTGTGTTAATGTATTACTTTATGTTGTAGATGAACCATTACAGAATGAGGACCGGGACATATGCTGACTCCCAATTGCAATACGTTGTGGGAAGAGTGAGCCCAGGTATATTTTATTTTTTGGATTTCTTAACCTGATGAATATATATTTCTACAACTAAAATACATTTGTTTATGGTTGGGGGAACAGCTGACTGGTGGATAATGGTGAACAACCGAGATGTGGGCAGCAATGCATTGGCTTTCATTGCAGTTAGGGTGCTCAGTCAAACAACATCGGCAAGCCAATGTGAAAGAAATTGGAGCACGTTCGGCCTTATACACTCAAAGGTTCGCAATCGGCTAAAGGCTGAACGGTTAGAGAATTAGTGTACTGTCACTACAATATGAGGTTGAGAATAAAGAATATGAGGTTGAGACAACAGCTGCGAGACAAACGCGCCGCCGGGGATGCCGCCGCAGAAATTGATGGGGATGCCTTATTTGATGATGAGAATCCGTTGCAGTCTTGGGTGGAGACACGAGAGCAGGTTGATGAGCCTGTTTTTGATGATGATGATAGAAGATGGGCAGAGGACATACTAGATGAAGATGAGCCAAGAGATCCCGAATTAAGAAGAAAATCAAAGAGGGCCAGAGATACTCATGCCCACATGTCTAGGGTTGTTGAGGACACTGAGGAGCAGCATGATTTTCAGCCAGCTAGACACTCCGACTCAGATAGCAGGCCAGTCACTCCTAGAATGGGCAAGGCACCTACATCCTTAAGAAGAAGTACATCAGTGCATGGGCAAACTGAGAGACCAAATGTTGCTGCTCGAGAGGACCCGGCAATTGAGCAGTTGAAGCATATTTATTTGAGGCACACGCCAAGGGGAACAGGATTCATGTCAAGGGTGCAAGAAGAAAACACACCGGCACAGGAAAAAGCATCCCCAAAGGCCAAAAGGCGACTGGAGATTGCAGGTTTCGTGATCCTTTGATTTTTTGTTTTTGAAAGTAACGTAAATTCTTATTATCAGTTCGAATCAGAAAAGGTTTTGGTAGGAGATAAATTCTATATTTTCGTATGTGCCAGGTGCTACTACTGGCGGTGGGGATGTTGGTGGTCCTTCCTCCTTCCACGCAGACACAGGCAGAGGATACAGTCAGGGTGAGGGAGGACATGAGTCACAGAGTCAATATGGGCATCCATCAGGTTATGGAGGTGGTCAACAGGAGGCAGCGATTTATGGGTCGTGGGGTTATGAACCATCATTCAACTTCCATCCGGCCAGTTCCTCTTCTCTTCCTCAAGATTCTTATGCTGATACTGGATTTGGCTCAAGCCAACCAAACACTCCAAGAGGGATCCAAAGAGGGATGCAGGACTTGGCTACCTCATTGTTTGGTTATAGTGAATATAGACCATACATGCAACCTAGTTATGGGTATCAACATCAAGGGCCAGACGATGAGGGAGAAGGTTCTTCTAGTAATTATTATCCATATTAGGTAAGAATCAATGAATTTTTGTAACATTTATTTTGTCTAATTTGGTTTATTGTACTGCTTGTATTAATGTACAATATAATATTACTTTAACTTTCACATGTTCAATGTTTGAAATTCAATTTTTGTAGTTGTCTACTTCAAAGATATTGCACTAACTTATACAGTCAAATGCATGTGTAATGATTTTTGTGATTTTAAGTGATTATTTATATTTTTTATGAGTTTTTATCAGATTTTTTAGAATTAATTTGATTTTTTTAACCTTTTATCTGGGTTTCGGCCGGTTTCGGCAGAAACCGAAACCGATACCGAGTAGTATCGGTTTCATACCCGGCCGAAACCGAGTCCGAAACCGAGTTTGCCATCCTTGCGTCAGTGGACGCATCCGGCCTTGCTTCTAGTGGGTTGGTACTCCTGTCTTGTGTGGTAGCGACTCTTTGGCTTTTGACGAGTTGTCTCGATTTTCGTGCCGTGTGTTCGGTACTAGCCGTCATAGTAGCTTGTAGTTACTTTCCGCGCAGTTTCTCGGTTTGCGAGATGGGGACCGGATGATGCCTAATGAGCCTTGTGTTTTGAGGCTCATTCCCTGCGTGTTTTCACTGTGTTTCAGGTGAGACGAGGCTTCAGGGGAGCGCTTCAGAGGCTCCGCGTGGTTCTAGTGCCCAGGGTTAGTTGCCAGTTGCCAGGCCGGGGTATACCCCGTGTAGTTGTACTTTTCTCTTTTGACCGTACTAGTTGTGGACTACTGTCTTTTTTAGACTGTTGTTATTTTGTGGACCATGTAATTTAATTAATGTTATTTATTGCGTCCTGCTTAATTCATTTAACTGCGTAACTCTGCAATTATTTTAGATTCTTGTGTATCTCCACACCATCCTTTCAACCCTTCCGAGTCTTCGGGCTCGTGGGTGGCGGTTCGAGATTCGGGCTATCGGGCCTTCCCGGTGTTCGGATTTCGGGTCGTTACAATAGGGGTGACCTTAGGCGGGCCGGGTGGAAGTGGAGGAGTGGTAGTGCTCCTCGGGCTATGACTACCCGGGTAGCAGGGGGAGGGTTGTGGTGTGTAGACCTTTCTAAGCTCGGCCTTCATTTCTTCCCAAGTGTTAATCGGGGCTTGCCCGCGGATCCTCCTTAAACCCTCAACCATTAGCCAATAAGTTTTGGCTTGCTTGGAGAGGTGCATTTTGGCTAGTCTCACTTTCCTCTCTTCGGCCAAGGGGTACCAATCAAAGTATTGGCCCATCGAAAATTCCCAATCTAGATAGAGGCTTGGGTTGTAAGATCCCTCAAAGGCGGGGGTTTTGATTTTCAAAAGCGCCAAGAGGTGGTCATCCGGATTTTTCCGGGGGTAACTCTCATCCATTCTTGGTGCAAGCCCATTTCCCTAAAGTCGGTCGAGTCGGAACTTGATGTCTTCTAGCCGATCAAAGACATTAGGTAGGGCTTTTATGACGGAGTTGATGCCGCCCACTTTGTTGGCAGCGGAGCTTCCATGAGGATTTGGGCCTTTTGGGAAAGGTGATGGGGATGGGTATGACGGGTGTGAAATGGCCATTCTAGTGGACAAGGGGGAGGTATCGGGTGACACGAAATGCATATGCGTCCTAGGACCAACTTGTGGAGAGACAAGTTGTGAACTTGCTCTGATACCATTGATGTGACACCACCTTGGGGGTGATAGCCACTAGACCGATGCCCTTGGACCTACAATCGCAAGCAAGCAACTTTGACGGCGGACTAACTCGGGCGAGCTCACTCGCGTAGCGCACACAATTGCCAGTAGGCCAACCGGCGATAGTGGAGAGGGTCTGAGGTGGGACCTTGACGTTCCGGGGTAAGGCTAGCTTAGGATGGACCCCTAAGGGCCTGGGATGCCCAATTCCGCGGGCGGCCAGCACGCCAAGGCGTGAGTTGTAGGGTCTCTCTCAAAACTCGCTCCGCGGTGGTCGCTCAATTTGATAACAATTTGGGACCGGGCACTCTCTCACCGTCCGACGGAGCTAAGAGGCAATACTAATTAAGCAAAATAAAACCAGCAAGGAGAGGGGCCAGAAGCTCACCTGATCGACGTGAAGACGCCGATCCCGGCCGGAGACGAGGGCGAGCGAGGAAGCGTGGGCTTACCCGCACGCCACGCCGATGAAGCTTCAACCTGAATTAATAATTTACATTCACTACGCCCCTTGCAAGGGGGGGTTGACTAGGGGTGGGGGACTGTAGGATTACACTCAAACACTACCTCCACGCAGGGAGGGACTATAAGCCGGCCAGGCGGGGTGGGGAAGCTAAGTTAGACACCGAATTGCCGAGCTAAGCCGGTTCTGCAAGCTTTCTGGACAGCGAGATAGGCAGTCGTTGTCGGCTCCGCTACGGGCTCTCCCGAACTCCGTTGTTGACGAAACCAGCGCCAAAACCTCCTGGGTTGGCCCAGGACCCAGGAGGACGTCAGAATTATTGGAGAATTTCTTGATGACGACGACAGCCGGGGCAGGGTCGGGATCAGGACTGCTGCACTCTGCTCCTGGCAGTGTCTGGACCGTTGTTGTTGGAAGGGAAGGCTGTCACGACCACTCCCGTGCTCAGTTGATGGCGAGATCGGGACCGTTGAGTTCGTGGTCGAGTTCTCTTCGAACGGATACCCACGGGGCCGCCGGCGGAGGTCAGAGCAGACCACGAGGGCCAGAAGAGTGGAAGGAGGTCGAATCTGTCTCCACTTGGACTGACATGCGCACTCGGGGTAGGAAATTTGGAACTTTGTGCTTCGGGCTTCAAACGACGCTCCGCTTCTTGGAGATGAAAGGGGACTCGTAGCAGAAGTCTTCAGCCAAACGCCGCTCCAATATCTTCAAGGTACTGGTCGTGGTAGCCTCTGCAAGCTGCAGTTGGGTGTCTGCCAGGGAGGAATTGCGCAGTCCGGTGGTGAAGACTCCTCCGGGCAGCCACGAACTCAGACGGAGGCGGGACCACCTCCATTGCGAAGTAGACTGGACGACGATTCCACCGGTATATGGTACGCTCTCTAAAGCTTCTTGGTGATGACGTGGCAGCCTCAGAAAGTCGCTGGTACTCTGCTGCCTGCAAGCTGGGAATAGGCTGATGGTGTAGGGTTGTGTGTATGAGGGTGGGATGGCCAAGGGAAGCAAGAGGAAATGGGGAGGGCGACTAGGGTAGGAAGGGGGTGTTGGGGAGGGGTGAGGGGCAGCTAGCAAGGGAGGGAGATTCAAATTTGGCCTAGGGTTTGAACCCCTTCAGCCTTGGGGAGATGGAAGGGTGTTTGGGAAAGGGTAGTGGGTGGTTGGAGGTTGGAGGGTGACTTGGAGATTGGTGGGTTCTCCCTTAGGGCTAGGGGTGGAGTAAAGAGGTGTTGTGGGAAGTTGTGGTAACTATTGAATGAGGGGAGGAGAGAAAAAGGGGCGCACCCCTCTTGGAGAGAGAGAGAGAGAGAGGGAGAAAGGGGAGAGTCACACTCCACTTGAAGAGGGGGAAGATTTCACTCAAATGTGAATTTTTTTTCTAATTCTCAAAGCATTAGTTCTACGGCAGCTAATGGAGAAGTATAGAGAGATGAGAAAAGATTTGTATATAATTTTTCTTGATTTAGAGAAGGCATACGATCGAGTACCGAGAGAATTGATTTGGTGGACATTAAGAAAGAAAGAAATCTCTCAAAGATATGTTGATTTGATTAAGGATATGTACGGCGGTGCTATTACTAGTGTTCGAACTATTGCTGGGGAGACTGGTGAATTTCCCGTTTCTATAGGTTTGCATCAAGGTTCTGCACTAAGTCCGTATCTCTTTGCCTTAGTTATGGATGAAGTAACTAAACAATTGCATGAGGATATCCCTTGGTGTATGCTATTTGCAGACGATATTGTTTTAATTGATGAGAGTATTGATGCTCTAAATGCTAAGTTAGAGCGTTGGAGACTTGCCTTGGAGTCTAAAGGTTTTAAAATTAGTAGGAGTAAGTCAGAGTTTATGCACTATAATTTTAGTAATGGGAGAGTGGTTCAGGAAGATATAGTTCCAATTGATGGACATAACATTCCGAAGAGTAGTAGCTTTCGATACTTAGGGTCTATCATACAAGAGAATGGGGAGATTTATGATGACGTTACACATAGGATTAAGACAGGCTGGTTAAGATGGAGAAGTGCATCAGGTGTCCTTTGTGATCGTCGTATGCCTGTGAAACTCAAAGGGAGATTTTATAGAACGGCTGTGAGACCTGCTTTGTTATATGGTACCGAGTGTTGGGCAATACGAAAGGAACACATCCACAAAATGTGTGTATCAGAGATGAGGATGTTGAGATGGATGTGTGGCAAGACTAAGAAAGACAAGATTAGGAATGAGCGCATCCGTAAGGACTTAGGGATAGCTCCAATTGATAATAAAATGAGAGAAAATAGACTCAGGTGGTTTGGACATGTGTTTCGTCGCCCTAACTCAGCGCCGGTTAAAAGATGTGACCAAATCTTAGTGGATGCTAGTAAAAGAGCTCGAGGAAGGCCAAAAATGAGATGGTGCGATGTTATTAGGAAGGACATTAGTTCCTTGAGTTTAAATATGAATATTGCACTTGATAAAAATCTTTAGCGGAACAGGATTCATGTAGCCGACCCCAATTAATTGGGATAAGGCTCTGATGATGATGATGATGATGAAAGCATTAGTTCTACAATGGAGGGGTTGGGGTCTATTTATAGGCACCCAACTTTTCACATGACCATACTGACCTTGACAAACAAGCAAATGACCAACAAGTCCAAGGGAGGGGCGCCCCTGGGCCTAGCCCACTAGTTGGGCCCAATTGACTCTACTAACCAATCTAATGACCCATTAACTGACTAAGTGACTCAAAAAGGAAAAATTACATATAAAGAGACTCAAATAAAATGAATTTTACATGCTATGACTCGAAATTAAGTGGCGAACAAGATGTAGCACTACTGGCGATCATCAGGAGCTTTGAAAAAGTGTGGACGGGCAGGAGATGTCCCCATCACAATCAACTGATACTAGGAATCTGTCCAACCTGGACATAAAGATGTTGCCCTCATGTTAGACCAAGTAAACTGCACATTTGCCAAGCCGATATCGATCAGTGCCGCTTCCTCAATGAAATCACGAAAGTCCTCCATCGCCCCCAAATGGGGGTTCTCCTCTATCCTCTCCCAAGTCATAGCAACTGCATTAAAGTCACAACCCATACACTAGGGTTGACCTAATTTTTGGTGGTATACAAGTAACTCATCCCACAATGATCTCTTCCCTTCCCTAGTTTAGGGACCATAAATCCCCAAGAAGCCATCCCTTACGTTGCGAAAGTGAAGGGAAATATCCCCCCGACTGACCGTTCTATCTTCCTCCACCTCTTTTACCTCAAATTGATTCCACAGCACCATGATGCCACCAACCCTCCCCTCTGCCAAGGAGGCCACCCCCTTTGAGAGCTTGACTCTCCCAATCTCCCTCATAATAGACTCCCCATCCCCTTCACACTTAGACTCTTGCAGGCGCAAGATATCGATCTTGCATCTTCTATCTATCTCCTTCACTACCCTCCTCTTCACACCTCCACAGATCCCCCTCACATTCCGTAAGACTATCCTCATATAGACAAGGAGGCCACCCCCTTTGAGAGCGTGACTCCCCCAATCTCCCTCATAATAGGCTCCACATCCCCTTCACACTTAGACTCTTGCAAGCGCAAGATATCGATCTTGCATCTTCGGACTATCTCCTTCACTACCCTCCTCTTCTCACCTCCACAGATCCCCCTCACATTCTATAAGACTATCCTCATGTAAACAAGGCTATACACCTACTCCCTCCTCCTTTGACTCATTCCTCCTCTCCTCTCCTCTCCTCCCCCACTCCCCCTTACCGCCCTTTTCTATGCATTCCCACCCTTCGCCTCCCTAGCCATGCTGATCAGCCACCTCTTTTGGACCTTGTTGAAGACCCCCCTTAGGTCCTTCTCCAAGCCTGCAAAGGATACCCCAACCTTGTCGGCCAACTCCCTCACCTGTGTCTCCGTCAGCTTCTCCACCACCACAAGCAGCTCCCTCACCTCCCCTCTTCACAGTCTGCCCCTCTCTGCAGCTTCCTCTCCTTCTAAGTTTCCCTCCTCCGACCATGTAGCCTCTCCCGGTGTATCTGAAATTGTCTCTTCCTCCTTAGGTGGTATTGCTTCCTCCTCTGCCCTCAGCAATGTCCCTATCTCCTGCACCAACAGACATTGTCATGGGACCAAGCCGTCGCGCCAGACGGCTAGCCCAGCTAAGAGTCGACGGCATCGGCTCGTCGTTGGCCTCCAACTCCTCGCCTGCATGCTCGCACGCCTCCAGAAAGAGCAGCTTTGGAAGATGGGGTGGCCGGTGTCATCTGCCCTCTACTACAATCTGTTAGGCACATAGGAGAGGACCGACGGCGACGGCGACTGTATCTACCAACAGGGAGCTCGCCAGATGGTACTAAGAGCACATGCGACGTCGTTCACAGTCGCCGACGACGTCAACTAGCTGGGCAGAGAGCCATGGGCTATTGCTGCTTGAGGGTACTTGTAGCGTCGTTCGGGCAGGGGAGACGACAGTTACCTGGCTCCCAAGACCCGATAACCCCATGAGTCCCAGTAACAAGTCAAAGGTAATAAGGGTCGGGTCCGGGTGGTTACATGCACCCAGGTCCGGCCCATGGCCAGTTCCGGTGGCACTTGGGTCATAACGAGGCCCAATTTATGGCCCACTCTCCAGTCCAGAGACACCCAATGGCCCGACCGGCCCACCCAGTATCACGGCCAATTTTGAATTCGATCCAACTGTTCGGAGGGGGCCATGCCCCCCCTAGCCATCTTCCACCTCTATTTGCTCCTTGGGTTACTCTCGGCTCCCTTGTCTCCGATGACGCCGCAACGGCTCGCCCGGCTAGAGAGCTACTCAGAAAACAAAGGTGTGCCCGCCTATGGCCAAGGAGATCGTCGGGGGCACCATCGCCGAATTGGACGTCCAGATGGAGGCTTCCACCGCCATTATGGATCCGGCCAGGGAGAAGCCGAGACTGTCCGGCTCGACCTCTCCGAAGCTCCGGGCGACGTA
This sequence comes from Amorphophallus konjac, assembly GCA_022559845.1. NCBI lineage: Eukaryota > Viridiplantae > Streptophyta > Magnoliopsida > Alismatales > Araceae > Amorphophallus > Amorphophallus konjac. The sequence continues at coordinate 161,158,787 of CM040129.1, read as the reverse complement.
GACGATCCCTGGCCCGTCATAGAGGACGATGGGAAGCCCAATCAACCTGATGTGAACCCCAACATCCCTCGGGTCAAGGTATGTCCCTCTTGTGAGGGTCCACGGTTGGATGTGGATGGTGGCTCCATCCACCATCATGACACCTACTTCTGCCACCACGTATACCACCTCCTCGACCGGTCCGACAGCTAATAGGCCATTTTCCATGACTTGTCGGATATCCCATGGACCGTGCCCTCCCCACCTAGCGTTCATGAACACCCTAACCACCTCCGGCTCCACTGCTCCCTCTAATGGCAACAGGAACAAGCAACGCCTGATTCATTCCACCGGCCATGGAGGAGGTCTAGGGAGAACCCTACCTCTAGGCATTCCCTCCTCTCTTGCTGGGTCAGTGGAGAGGGTCCCTTGTTCCTGACAACCTCTATGAAGGAGCGCTTGAAAAGGCCTCCTCTCTCCCCACTGCCAATCTCCAGCCATTTCGAGCTTTCCGACACTTTACAGAATCTCTGCAGATGGCCCGTCCTCCCACAACGGAAGCACATCGGGACTCTCCCTTGAAGGCCCCGAGGGGCCACCCGAGGACACCGGATACCTCCCCGTCGACCACCCTCCGCGTCATCCTCTTGAGCCACTGACAGCCAACCGAGAATGGCCACCCCCCAGCAAAACTCAGTTCTGCCCGGGCGCCACCTACGGCGGCCATGGTATGCTTTTCCCAGAGCTTCTCTCTCTAGAATCGGCTAGAGAGAGAAGGATATGGAACGTCTCAAATGAATGAAATAGATACTCTCAGAACCAAGAATAGATACTCCTCAAAGTCTAACTTGATCACCATCCCCTTCTTATATTGATGTTTCAAAGCATGAAGCCACTCATCATTTCACCAAAACCACAAATCTGACACATGCGATGCATGATTTTGTCCAAGTAACCCATCTTTCATTGAAGCCTGTCTCACTCAAAAACCTGAAACAAGCAATCCCAGCTCACTTTCTCACATAACTATTTGAATATAATCATGTGCCATCATAAAATTCTCCTGAACTTGCCTTGTCTTTCATGAGTGTACTCCAACTCCAACTCATTAGCTTGTCCAACAAGCATCTTCATGACACTTCGGTACATCCAACATTCTAGTGAGTCAAAAATCACGCAAGCAGTCCACCCCTTTTTTCTTCCGAATGAGATCCAAGCGGGTCTTGTGAAGACCTCTTAGATGAGCCCTGCCATTTTGAAATTCCACAATAGCATTAAACAGGACATCCTTGATGATGTCTCAAAAAACCTCGAAAAACATAAGAAAGAAACCTTCATGGTCAGGAGCTTTACCACTCCTTGGTGCAAATACAAATCTTTTCACCTCCTCTAAAGTGAAAATTCTTGATGTTTTAGCAGAGTCCATGACTTTTTTCAAGTTAAAAAGATGGAGATGTGATGACATAAATTGAGAACTTCTCCAACTTGTCTCAAGTACTTCAAAAATATGGCATAATCTATAGTGAACATATTAAACTAAAGGTACAAGCTTTCAAGTACTTCCCTAAGGGCCACTTTGATAACGGAATAAGGGACGAGTAGGGTGAGTTATTCCACCTACTCACCCTTAACCGAGTTTGATAGCAGGGTTAAGTTATCTAGGGTCGGTTAGGATTAAGGCTCTTATTCTAGGAATAACTCATTCTACCATTTCACATGGAATGAGTTATTCCTAGGGTAAGAATAAGTTATCAAACTGAAAAAGAGAAAACTCAAGGAATAACTCACCCTGACCCACCTCATATGAGTTATCCTAACCTGTTATCAAAGTGGCTCTAAGAGTTTCTAGAGAGAGAAACTCTGCGAAAAGAGAGGGGATGGGATGTCGAGATGGAGGGTAAGGTACCTGCCGAGGGTCGCCTCTGGGGCTAACTGCATTCCACTAGGCGGCGGCAGCGGCGGCGGCAGTAGGCCCGGGCAGGCTTCCCTAGCGTGCCCCCAAGCATGGGAGATGGCAGGATCTGCTACTGCTACCTGCAAAGGGATCACACGCAACGTTTCTGCAAAGCCTGGGAGCGAAGGACGGGTCCAAGGGCTGGTGGTATGGAGGGGGGTTTCCTGACTAAGGGAACATATGCGGAGGTCGTCTGAAGAAGAGCACCAGCTCCGTCCACTCAAAACGGTGATTGCTATGAGTTCGGACACCTCCCACCGCACCTACTCCGTGGTCGAATGGAGTGGCTCTACCAGTGCTTATGGCTATCGCCGGTGGAAGGAGAGGTGGATGTGAGGGTCGTAAGGTCGCTACTGAGGGCAAGGGGGGACAGGAAGGACCAATGGGAGGTCCTGCGAGTGCATCAGCACGACTTCCTAGCCACCGGCCGCAGTGCATAAGCGGCACAGGCCGCGGCGCAGGCGGGGTTCTTGGTGGCCGGAGCGGCAGCCATTCGGATCCAACCATGGATGCTTGTGAGGGGGACCTTTCCCAGCCCATATCATTTCTGCCTCCAAGTCAAACTAGTAGCACTCCCAATCCTCTTATGTGATGAGGAGGCGGTGGCTAGACTAGTTGGAGCTTTTAGGAAACTGGCGGCTGACAGCTTGAGGATCCTCCCCACCTGCGACTTAAAGACGGTGGAGGGACTTCTCTGGGTGTCCAGCCCTGAAACAGTGACCCCCTTAGTGTCTCTAGAGTCTAGACGTTGGAGGAGAGCCCTTCATAATCCGCATCACAACCATGCTAGAGATGCAGGAGCAACGGTGGCCTTTGGGCAGCAGCATCGCGGGAGAGAGGAGGAAGATGCATAGTATGGAGGGGTACGTGAAGGCTTCACAGGCCGTGATTGAAATTCGAATCAGGGCGGGCTTTCACTTGGGCCAACAGGGCCAGGTTTTGGGCCGTCCATTAGGCCAGGAGGGCCGAGACCTTGTGGTGGGTTGAAAGATGGGCCGGGTTTAGCATCTCATACAGTTGTATTGACCCAAAGCCCAGACCCGATACTGGATGCCCACAACCAACCCGAGTCCACTTTTCAGGAAGATATCGGATCCAATGGAACCAATAGGACTCGTCGTCCCAACTCGGTTGATGCTCTAGGGCAGACGATGCACCAAGTGGGCGAGGCCCCCACCGGTGGGTGGCCGGCGCTAGCGATCGCCTCAATCATTTTGTCAACCGCTCTAGTTGACGTCCTCCGACCATCCAAGCTGCAAGTCTCCTCTTCTCTCCTCTGGGATAGGCTACTAGGGGCCTTTCCTCCCAACGCGATCAGCCTACCTGTGCGAGCAGTAGCCATCCCCAATGGGCAGCTGGCATCTTCGAGAACTTCAATGGCTCTATCGACAGGACGAATGGGAGTGGCTCAAAAAAGGGGTCTGCCACAAGGGACAGTGGGCAGCAGCAGTGCTTGGACATCCGTGTCGGGTGTCAGGCCGTTTGACTGACGGCAACCTGTCGAGGTCACTGCAATGTTGGCCGCCAACACCATGAAGGTTATCGGCGTCCGCCTAGGAACTACCGGACTCGATCTCGCCTACAAGACACACGGCAGTTGAAAGAAATGAAGGCTCCATGCTGGAAGATATGGAGGGGGGCATCGGAGATCAACTTCCACCGGCTCTAGGGAACCTTGCAGTCCTCATCAGGGGACTGATTGAGGAAGAAGAACCTCCTTCAATTTTCATGGAGGAGGACCAACCACGTGGGTCTACAGAAGTTGTCCTAGGGAGTCCGGCCCCTAGAGAGGAACTAACCGCAGGGATGGGTGACACACAGGTGGAGTTGTATGGGTTGGGGAGACAGGAGGTCAAAGAGATGGTTGAGGTGGTGGAGAGATGGATAGAGGAGTGGGTGAGAGAGCTAGCCGAGAAGGTCGGGGTGTCTTTCTCGAGGCTTGAGAAGGACATAAAAGGGGTTTTTTTGAAGGTCCATAAGAGATGGCTGCTCACACTAACCAGAGAGAGTAGAGGAGGGAAATCTATTAGGAAGAATGATAAAAGGAAGTGAAACGAATGAGAGAGAACAAGGTGTTCAGAAGGGTGAGGAGGGAAAAAACAACTTCTAATACCAATGAGGATTGTGTCGTGGACGTGAGGGAGATAGACATGAGGGAGAAAAGAAGCGCACTGATAGACCTTGCCTGAAGATGCACGATAGATATTTTATGTTTACAAGAAAAAAATGGGAGGAGATGGGGATACCATTATGAAGGAGATTGGGGGTATAAGGCTGTCCATAGGGATTGATTCTCCGATAGAGGGGAGAGCATGGGGTGTCATGGTTTGGTGAAATGAGTTTGAGGTGGAGGAGGTGGAAAAAGTTCTAGCGTATTGGTAGGGTGGTGTTTCCTTCTCTTTCCCAACATCAGTGATGGCTTCTAGTGGGACTTCACTGGGGGTGTATAGCCTCAAAATAGGAGGAGGAACTACTCCATCATGTCAATTCTGGTCGCCCATGGTGTGTTAGAGGGGAAATAGATGCTGTCCTCTCTATGTAGGAGAGGTCAGATGCCTCAGTCGTATAGGGGAGGTGGAAGACTTCAGGACTTCGTGGCTGCAATAGCCTTGATTGATGTTCACACTTCCAATGCACAGTTCACATGGTCCAACTTGAGAGCCGATCTAGCACTATCCAGGCTTGGCAAATTCTTAGTCTTCGTTGATTGGGAAGACCACTTCCCTCACATGGAGACTATAGCCTTAGCCAAATCTGTCTCTAAACACAGGCCTATTATGCTCTCAAGATTAGCTGTAGGTGTGCGAGGAAAAGACAATTCAGACTAGAGAACTATTGGCTCAAAGAGGAAGACTTCATGGACACTATCAGCAAATTTAGGGGATTCAAAGGCAGGACATGTCAGCTATGATAAAGCTGATAGGCAAATTGAAGCACTTAGCATAGGAGTTGTCCAAGTGGGGTGCCAGCAAGACTCCCCTTGCTCTCCCCGGCAAAGCTACAAAGGAGGGGATTCTTCTTCAATTGGAGGGGCTGGATGCATTGGAGGAGGCGGGCATATTGGATGAATCTGACAGGAACCAGGGGGACAAGCTCAAGGCTGATTTTGAAGACATCCTCATCAAAGAGGAGATCTACTAGAACTAGATAGCTATAGAAAAATGGATCAAGGAGGAAAACAGGAATACCTCCTATTTCCAAAAAAATGCCTTAGGACGAAAGCAGCTAAACCGCATGAAATGCTTTAGGGAGGGGAGTCAATTTCTCTTCACATCAGAAGACATCAGGAGGCATGTCAGTCAGTTCTACTAGTGACTTTTCACTGAGAAGGAGGTAGTCAGACCATCCATAGCAAGGGATCTCCTTCTGCGCCTATCTATAGAGGAGAGTAGTGTGCTCTCCCGCCCTTTTGAGGAGGGGAAGAAGGCAGTCTTCTAGCTTGCAGGTGACAAAGCCCTAGGGCCAGATAGTTTCCCAATGACCTTTTTCCACCACTGTTGGGTCATTATTAAAGCAGACTTGCTACAGGCTGTGTGAGAATTCTAGGAAGGGAGGGTTCATTTGAGAGGCATTAACAAGACCTTGCTCGTCCTCATCCCTAAGAAGTAGGGTGCTGAGAGTTTGAGAGATTATAGGCCCGTCAGCCTGCTCAATGGGATCTATAAAATAATCACTAAGCTATTGGCCGTGGGACTTGATAGTGTAATGGGCAAGATTGTTAGTGGGTACCAGGGAGCTTTCATCAAAGGAAGCATCATTCAGGATAATTTTTTGATTGCCACAAATGCATCCATGCTATCAAAACACAAAGGAAGGAGGACTAGTCTTCAAACTTGATTTTGAGAAGGCTATGACCATGTTAGTTGGCAATGTCTACTAGATGTTCTCAATAGATGGCTTTTGATGACAAGTGGATTAGTTAAATTCGGGCATGTATCCAGTCAGCCATATTTGTTGCCTTATTAATGGGGAACCATCACCCTACTTTCACAGTAGGAGGGGGCTCAGGCAAGGGGACCTCATATCTCCTCTTTTGTTTGTTCTAGTGGCACAAATCATAGCAGAATATGGACGAGAGCTGAGGCCCATGGCCTGATTAAGGGGATCCAGGTCCAGTGCATTTCCTACTTGCAATATGCTAGTGACATTACACTATTTGTGGCAGAAGTGGGGGTCAATTATACAACATCAGAATGATGTTGGATTTGCTTCAGAAGGTTAGTGAGTTAAAGGTGAATCTTGACAAGAGCCAGGTGACCGGTGTTAATATGGAACATAGAGCTATAAGGAGAGCTGCTATTATTCTAGGCTGTCAGGTTGACCAGTTCCGTATTACCTATTTCGGACATCCTTTGACCCATAATGGTCTCCAGCGCAAGGCTTGGCAACTAGTGGTGTAGAGGTTTAAGTCCAGACTAGCAGTGTGGAAGGCGAAGCTGCTCTTTTATGAAGGCTGATTGGTGCTGTGCAAATCAGTCTTGGATAGCCTCCCTATTTACTTCCTCTCCTCTTTCCAGATCCTAATCTCCATAACAAAGAAGTTGCAGTCCATTCAAGTAAGGTTCTTTTGGCATGGCAGTGAAATGAGTGACAAAGACTAGCATGACGTTGCACGGAAAAAGGCATGTAAGTGCAAGGAAGTGTGTGTACTGGGCTTAAAGAACATTAGGGATTTCAACTTTGCCCTATTGAGCAAGTAGCTTTGGAAAAGTGCCACAGTGGAATAGGGGTTATGGATTTCAGTCATCAGGCAAAAATACTACTGCAGAACAAGGGCATGGCATTTGTCCACCTCACCCACCGTCACATATCCTACATCTAGAAGGGCATATGGAGAATGGGTAAAAATTCCGGTTCTGGAAAGATAGATGGTGCACAAACTGTCCTCTTTAGGAACTTTTCCCTCGGCTATATGCAGTCTGATGGAACCGCAAGCAGTGGTGTGTCAATTTTTTAACAGGTTGGCATTATATGCAGTCTCAATAGAGCCGCAGGCAGTGGTGTGTCAGTTTTTTAACAGGTAGACATCAAGGGGGTATTTGGACACCAGTTTTCAAAAAGCATCTATGTGAAGAGGAGATTGACCAGCTCGGGATTCTGCACTCATTGCTTCAGCAGCATAAGCCAGATGAAAGCAAACAGATGGATGGACGTGGAGATGGGACAAGGAGGGTCGCTTCTCAATCAGATCAACATACCGGATGATTGTTGACAATGGTATGAAACATCTTGGAGAGGCAAGTATGGCAACCTAGGAGTCCTCTTAAAGTGAAGGTACTACTTTGGAGGATCTCACGCGCGAGACTTCCCACTTGTGACGAACTTGCTACCTTTTTGGATAATATCCAGACTTGATGCTGCCTCTATGGGGTAGAGGAGGAGGATATTGATCATTTCTTCATTAGATGCCAATTCTCCTAAGATGTGTAGTGGCATGTATTGTCTAAGATCCAATATGGTTTGCAGACTATACAGATGATCTAACAATTGATGAGGGAGTAGCAGAGGCACTGACCACTCAAGCGAGATAGGCGAATCTGGTGGCTCATCCTTCATGCCACTCTTTGGGCCATCTGGGGACAAAGGAACAAGTGGATCTTTAGAAAGGAGGCCACCATTCGAGAGAGAGTTGGGGATTTTGTTGGGAACAGAGTGAGAGAGTGGGTTGTTCTTCTTTGTAAAGTTGATACACATAACTCTTCTCTTTTGTCATTGACGGGGGGTTAGAGGATCGATTTTACAGGGTGTATAGGGATGTTTTAAAAGCACATAGCTTACACTTGTAAATCCCTTTTCTATTTTTAACTAATATATACAGTGGTACCTTCCACTTTCAAAAAAAAATCTATAGTGAACATACTTCCAGAAGAACTAATCATGTAGCTCATGCAGTCCTCTCGTCACTTCCTCTGTTAATGAAATGTTGCCTTTTTAAAAAAAAAGTCCAGAAAATGGGTAAGATCACCACAAAGTTTATTTATAAGAAAGTGCAATATATCCTCAGTGATCTACCTATAGTACTCAAATACAAAAAGTGAAGCACACACAAGAAACTGAAATCAGATGAAATATGGATGACAAGTCCATAGGAACCCCTCTCCCATTCAGCGGCTTAACTATTTCAGTCCTGCATTCAATCAGTAGATAATACATCCTTTCAACAAAGAACGGAAATTATCTATAATCACACTCTTTGACTCCGGGAAAACGAAAAGAACATATACACATACAAACACATTGCCCACCTTCAGAAAAGAAATGATGGAAAGGCATTTTCCCCACCTAATAATAAGACTTAACAATAATTCTCAGTGGACCTTTCCCATCGTTGCCAAAAAGAGAAGGGGGGAAGGTCTAAAGCCCTACCAGCACCCATGATTAGGACCCCAAAAAATAAAAATAAAAATAGAGATATTCCGAACACTGATTAAGCTTCTCCTGAGAACATAGTGAAGGATTCTCCCAATGATCTTCCACCATTCCACCACCTTCAATGAAGAACCATTATCCCTCCATGCAGAACAAAAAAAAGGCCTTGGACTGGGAAAGGATGTGAATCAGGGATGCACACTAGGACAATAGCCTCACACCAGAAAGAGGAAGGAGCTCCACTGCTTATAAGGAGGTAGTAAGGGTATCACACTTTTTTTAACTTCTTTTTGCTGCAATATGAATGGCTATTAACCTAAACCGCATAGGGGACAAAAACCAGCCCAAGCTCCAACTACTATTTTAGACACAAAGCCAGTTATCACATTATACTGGACCATTGAGGCTTTACAATGAACTGAAATAATAGTCTCCATCCATTGACACAGACTTCTCAACCTTACAAGTGGAATTGAACCTACTTCTAAGAGTCTAGTTCCTACAAAGAAAGGCAACACACCGAACAAGATCTTCAAGAAGATTGCACAAAGTGAATAGAGCATAAGTAAACCTGGTACAACAATGGATACGAGGATGTAAATTCAATAGAAGGCCGTAGCATTACATTTGAATACATTTACATGGAGGAAAAGGAGGAACTAAATCACATGATTACAACATACCTCATGTAACAATGCTTCGAGAAAACAATCAGTTCTCTTTCTATTTGATTTCATTTTCTCATTTGCAATTTCAACAAGGTATCTGACATACTCTGGTGGAACCATCAACCGACCAACCTCTCCCAATGGCACTTCCAGCCTTATAGAGCACCGTATTGCAACCATAATGCGTCTGTGCAAGCTTGTTATGCCTATTAACAACTCGTTGTTTAAATTGTGTAAAATGAGTCAGTACATGTCATGCAGAAACAATGAATTAGGAAACCACAATAAGAAAAGGCCTAGGTGAGAGAAACAATGTGAGAGGACATTACAACAGGGCAAGAATCAAAAGATGAGACCTAGGGGGAGCACAATCTCAGAACCGTAGAATATAACTAAGAATGAGAAAAGGATACATGGCGACAAAACTTATTCATGTATTTGGTAGCTACAGTCCAGTTTAAGTTCAAAATGTCACTGTTTTTTGCCAGTATAACCTCATATAAGGCACTGTAACCCACCTACAAGGTTGAAGTTTTACGTGCACTTATACCGTAGAGACCCCACGCTGCAGTGAATGAAGTGGGCGTAGATAGCTAATCGCTTACTAGGGACTATAAGAATTATAACAAAAACAAGCACTCTGAATGGAACCCGACAACCAGTCAAATGCAATGCAAGTATGAAGTGAAGAAAGTGATGCAGACAATAAAAATAATAACTATAGTAAAAAAAGAAAAGGAAACGGAGGCCTCGAATCGACACTTACCCGACTCCCTAAACCCGCAAGAAATTGCAGTGGACACCAGCAACTGGGCCGACGCAGCATCCCTGCATTCTACCGCCAAGATGAATGGTTCAAACCGGAAGACCAGGGTATCGCCGGCAGGGCCACCATGCGCGGCACCGTCACCGAAGAGGAGGTCCACAACGGACTGGGGGTCTGCGGGGTCGTGGGTCACGAGGACCCAGCTTCCACCTCCGGCCTTCCTCCTCGCCTTCTCCCCTTTCCTCCCTTCCTTCTTCTCCGCACCATCCTGGCTGTCGGAAGCGCTCTCCTCGCCAGTGGTGGCAGCGGGCGGCGGTGGGTGGGAGAGGATGGAGATTCGCCCGGAGCAGGAGGAGGTGGTGAATAAGGACGGGTGGCGGTTGATGGCGTCGAGGAGGGGGACGATGGGGGCGTCCAGCGTGCCCTTAGGGGACTTGTCGGGCACCGGTGCTGCCATGGTGGCCAGTGCCGACGCCTTCCTCTTCTCGAACTCCATCACCCTCTCTCTCTCTCTCTCTCTCTCTCTCTCTCTCTCTCTCGGACTGGAAACCGGTTTTGTGTGGGGAGCTAAAACCTCTTGCTTGGGGTTTGGCGTCCCGACCGGACGTCTGCGGATTTAACCCGGTTCATCGCAGCGGCCCGGTTTGGATCAACCGGATAATCATTGCGTCCATCTAATAAATATCTAGACGTCCAGATTATCACATCCCTACAAAATGTCAAAAAATATATAAAATGTAATAAATAAAATGGTTCAGTAAACGTATGCCTTTGACATGTTTCTCTAATATATCTTTAAAATGTCAAAGATACGTTTCTGATCCCAAAAGATATCTAATTATTACAAAATGATGATAATGTTTTTTTCACATCATCGTACCCGCTAAATATTGGGGGTGTCAATTTTTGGTGTCAAAATTTCAGAGTTCACGACAAAAATGTAATGCTGGCTACGGGATTGTTTGGATGCAATCTATGGTAAACATGTTTTTATAACTTCGTTTTTTTTTAAAAAGATGTTTTGCATTGTTGGTGTATGAATTTTTTTGCTAACTTGTACTAAATTTTTAATCAAAGAGTTAGCCAAAGTTAAAATAAATATCATCACTAATGATCTACTTACAAGGAAATTCTCAATCGTCGGAATGAAAGTATGGAAACAAACAAATTAGCGAAAGAATCCTCACTTATAACTGGGAGAACACCTTCTCGATATTAAGTTGGTTGAGAAAGAAAATGTCAAAAAGAGACAAACAAGAATATTTTATCACAAAAAATGTGATTACCTTTTGTCATATAATGGTTGAAATCATTTACATCGTTGTAGTAAAATAAAAATATTTTATTAGAAGAATAATGATGGACTCTCGTCGTAAGATGATTTAAATCATTTATATTATCATCATATCAGTCTCTCATTTTTTTATATAATAATACTATAATGAAATTTCACATCAAGAGTGTGTGATGATTATTATATTTATTATTTTAAAAAATATAGAGAGAGGGCACGAGCGACATATCCATTCATACGGTTTAACTTTTGACCGGACATATATATAGATGTCAAGTCAAACTTATAATTGAAAAACTTCAATAAAATAATTAAAAAATAGACATTTATGTCGATTCAATAGTGGAACTGTACGAATCGATACGTGAGGTCGACTCTCGATCTCTGTATATTTTTAAATAAATAATAAAATAATTATTATAGACTTGGGATGTTTTAATGGATCTTAGTGTGTAGTAAATATTATTCTTACTCTTTTTTTTATTCTTTGATATGAAATTATTTTAACACAAGAGAGACACATGTCACTTCGTTGCATTGGGCTAAAATTTGGAAACTTAGTGAGTGGACTTTTATTAGTGTTTAAGATTCGCTATTAAATTTGACAGTGCAAATCAGTGTGTTATTCTTTTGATTGCATCTTCCAATGATTTTAACCGAGTTGATATCTACGAGACGAGATTGTTAGAATGATAACAAAATATTAAGGAGACGACGTCTAGATATGTTATGGTGGACGATATCTAAGTGCCGTGAAGTTGAGATGGTATGACAACCTGATTAATCATAAATGTAATTTTAAAAATTATTGTTCGATTACCCTCAATAAATATAGTCGAGTTTATGCTAAATTTTGTTTAATTAACATATGATAAATAAAAACAAAGTGAGCAATACTAAACTTTAAGGGCCTATTTGATAATGGAATTGTCGGGAGATTTGTTATACAATGAGAGAGAAGTGGGGGTGGGGCCCACACATCCCCCCTCACACACATGCGTGTTGTTAGACCCCGGGCGACTTGTTCGACCCGAAGGGTCGAACAGCTCTATCCTACCTGAAAAATAAAGAGACCCTAATGAACTTTGGGAAAACTTGTCCCAGATCTAAGAAGGACTAATCTAGCATGAGTTACATGCTTATGATAGCTCTTGGGAAGACCCATGAGTAGAACCAAATGGGTCAACGTCCTATCATATTTTCAAAAAAGTCACTAGATATATAAAAGGAGAGAAAATTGTGACATTTGAAAGTCCTCGTGATATATTTTAACTTGCTTTTTTCTCTCCCTATTAGATTACATAAAGAATGAACAAGTGATAGAAAAAAATGGTGAAGTTTGTACGTCCTCAAAATCAACAAATAAAGAAAAAGATGTAGATATGTGAAAAAAGATAAGGAATTTAAAAGATATCAGAGGTATTTTGATTATTTTAAAATGTTAGAAAAAGATTAAATAAATTTAAATGAGATATTTTAACGAAATGCTAACAATCAATGACGACGAGGATATTTTTACGAGCACTACTATGTAGCAAGGTTATTCAAAATAGTATAAAAATAAGAGGAACAATTTCAAATATAAATATGTAAGGAGGGTGTGTTTGCAAAAAAAAAGATAAAGATACTATATTCTTTGAAAGTGAATATTACTAATCAAGATAATATACTTGTATTTGTAAATTTATTTTTTAAAAGCATATGTCCTATAAATTTTGGATAAGAAAGAGTAATTCAAACTTTTAAGCTTATTTGAAAGTGACATTTATTATTAGATATTCTAATTTAATTAGTAACTAAGTTGACATTCGAACCATTGACATATGAACATAATACGTAATCTCACCTACTTTGAAAAGGTAATGTTTATTACACCATGGGATGATTTTATATTTAGCCATTTAATAATATCTATCAATAATTAATCTTAGGGCATCTTTGATAACATTCTAGACTCTTGAGATTTTGTAAAATTCTTTACACGGACACAATTTGACTAGGTATCACACGATAGTTTTCGAATAAGAAATAAATGTTACAAAATCACATTTGGAGTAGTGGATGTTGAATCAGAGACATGAGGAAGGGGTTAACATTGAAAAAGATCAGTTTACTCTCTTTTACTATTATCTTTGTCGGATGAACAACATTCGATAGTTTTGCCACTATTCATCTAATCGCGATAATATTTATCCAAATTTGCAACAATGTTCATCCGTCACTATTCATCTTCTTCTCTCTTCTCTCTCCCTTCTCTCACATGCATCAACAGTGAGTTTCAGAAGGAGGGCAACAAGAGCTTCGATGTTGGAGCACCCCGACAGAGAGTAGGTGGGTGACGAAGACTAATAAGAGTCGATCGACATGAAAGCCCGTGCGAGCATGGTGCATTTAGAAGAGATGAACTTTTGTCGTGAGATTTCGATCATTTAACTTCCCAAAATCTCTTCCTATGGTTATTCCCAAACGTAGGCTTAGACGGATGAAGGGATTCAAATGACAAAAAACTTTTATTAAAACAATCAATTAAAAATATATAGTCTATTGTTTTACAAGTCGAAATCAATTAGATGTTCAATCATTAGAATCCCCAAGATCCCTTCACATGGTGTTCCTACGTGCGTTTAAAAGGATGATGGGATTTAAAGGATAAAAAAATCACGTTAAAAATATTAAACAAAATCATATGAACTATTACTTTGCGAAATCAATTAGATATTTATTTATGATTGATGTGTTTTCATCCCAAATGTCTCAATTCTTTCTTTACATGCAAAACATTAGGCCGGCCCAATTTCACGACTCAGATCCAACTCAAGTATCTGACTAAATACTCATAATTTTAGTTATATATTAGAAGCCCGATAAGTATTATCAAGGGGACTAACTATAAAATAACCATTACATACCTCTTAAATAATGTATTTAATACTCCATTTTTTTGAAAATTTGTATATGTAGAATTGACTTGAATGTTAAAGGGTTATACCCTTCCCTCCATCACTATAGAGGCCCTTGACGCTCATGTGATATTGTAGGACTCAAACTCAAATAAGCTTCCTTAAAGAGGGAAGTCTATTTGAGTTTGAGTCCTATGAGACCACACAAGTGTCAAGGACTTTTCGAGTGATTAGGGGGATAATATTCTGAATGTCAAGTCAAATTTGAGTTTAGAGGTTTTTAATGAAATTGAGTATTAGATGTTTGTCCTAAGATGTTTTTATATGATTCGATGTTGGTCACCTTATGGGAAGCCTCCCATTAGGAGAAGTGAGATTTATGATATGAGACTAAAGTCTCGCGTTGTGACGTCTCATTCTCGAGATCCGGTATCTGGTATCCGACTTGGGGACATCAGATCATACACAAATGTTGTGAGCCGAGAAATCTGCAAGGCACTAAATGTCAAACCATTACATATTCTAATAGCACAACCACACCATTTACATAAACATAAACATATATTCATCAATGTTATACATCTCTCAGCTGAAAGTCACATTAACATCCATTATACAAAAAAAAATTAAATCTATTTGTTATATGTAGTGGAATCCAAAATATCCCCAATGTCATTCTCTAACCTACTTCTCGTATGAGTCAAAACTGTACACTTAATAGCTCTCTGAAAAATAGTTAAATAATATGTGTGAGTTTGAATACTCGGTAGGCATCAAAATTAATAACATGCATAATACACAATATTTTTTATAAATCACATAATATTTGTAAACCTATCATGATTTTAATATGTTTTAAACATATAGCATAAACTCAAGGAATGTAAATCACGAAATAAAGTAGATATTAGATGTATCTACAGAAATTTTAATTATCTAAATGGCTCGCAGAACATATCAAATCATATTCAGATGAGTTTAATAGGTCGAATCACATATGCAAGCCTCCCAAATCGAATCATAATTTGTTGCATCCCCTAGTTCGTGTTTGGTTTCAATGATATCAAAACGATTGTGTTTGTGTGTGTATGTGTTTCATCGAGTAATATGTTTTATATCTTGATTTGATGAGTTAAAAAATGGAGTCAATGTTCACTCTTGAAAGTCATGTGAACCCTTGGTGTTTAAAGAACTAATGTTATATTTATGTTGGTTTGTAGGAACACAAATTCATGGCTCATACTTGGAATCTAAAGGAGTCCATCAATGAAGCCCTTATTCTAAAATGGAGTTAACTATGTTCACATTTGAAAGTCATATTAATGATTTGTATTTAAGGATCTCATGCTTTGAATATTTTGATTTGTAGGATAAAAATCCATGATTCATGTTTGAAACTCAAAGGAGTGTATCAATGAAGATCTTATTGAAAAAGGGAGTTGACTCACTCATTACATTACGTCGACTCTTCTATATTTCATGCATTTCATCAAATAGCTTTTCAAAGTCTTGGTTGGATATTTTCATGAGTTTTCATCATAAGATTTTTGGGCTTGAAATATTCATACAAGACTTCATGAGAGTTGGTTCTATATTGCTCATGCATTGCATGAATGATTGGTCTTGTGTACTATGCACTAAAAACTTGAGTTAATGACTTACCGTGTGAAAGAATTGCATGAAGATGGCTTAATTTGGGTCTCAATCAAGGAGATTGTGTTCACTGAACATACCTTTCTATTTGAATGATAGTGACATATTATTCATAGAGTTATTGTGATTTCAATGTGTGCATGAATTTGTGAAACATGCTTGAAAGAAGCACATGCCCTGTACTCAATGAGAATTCATGAGAAAATGTGTTTGCATGATTGGATATTTAATGATGTGTGAGATGCACGTGAAGACAATACTCCTCGTGAAAATAATATTTCATGAATGTTAGCTTTTATCAACAAGAATGCTATTTGAATGATTGAGCTCCCATATCATTGTATATGCCTTGGATGCAATGGAAGGTTAAAAGTTCCCCAAATGTCAAAGCTTGTAACTTATGTCTTTATGGAAACATTTATTTATGCAATGAGCATTTGGATGGTTGACAAGTTATGGAGGTTCTTTTGGAAGAATTTAGTTTATGAGCTCTTAACTTTCATATCTATGGTAACTTGATACTCTTGTGATTTTGCATGTCCAATGATGATTTTCATACCCTACCATATCAAGTGGATCATGGTAATATCTAACCACCTTATGTGTTTGAATTGGAGGAGATTGTGGTTGAGCTCCAATGTCATTATAGTTGGTTGTTTGAGAGAGAGTCTTATTCATCATATCAAAATATTGTTATTTGGTGGAATGCATTTTTGTTGATTGATAAGAGAAGCCAAATACAAATTTGAATGTGTTTATGATGTATTTTATTGTGAATATGTTCAAAGAGTTATTGGTTGATACAAGGAATTTGATTCTCAACTAATCTCTTGTTTCATCATGTGTTTCAGGTTAAAAAATCATGGTTAATCATCATGGGATTATGATAATATTTAATCATTTATTCTCCCTTGAATTCTTGGAGGTTTGAAGTATTTTTGTAACCCTCTCTGGTAGGGGTCGACCCTTACAGTTTCTAGTAGAACAGAAGTTATTTTTTGTTATCTGCATGTGTTATTAGGGTGTTTTTAACATGTATCGGGAGGGTTTTATGAGTCCTTTCCTCACCCCTTGAGTTGCATATATAAGAGCTACGATTTTGTGAGAAAAAAAACCTAATACTCATTCGTTCATTCTTGTAGGTGAAGAAAAAGGGAAAAACGTGGTGGTGTTCTTGCAAGGTGGTTTTCATCTACTTCCATGGAGATCTGGAGCTCGTGGTAGAAGAAGACAAGAAGCATCTCGAAGAGAGGAACGCGATGATGCCAAAATCGCCATCATCCGACATCAAACCAAGAAGAGCCGGAGATTCAATTGAAGGGGGAGTCTTGTGCTTGTTGAATCTTTCTTGTTTTAGTCTTTAGCACATGTTTTGGGCTTAGAGCATTCATTTGCTAGCTTGTTACAAACCTATAAACGATTTTCTTTGTGTGGGTTTGGAGAACGGTTTCTCCGAGTGGTTTGAGTTGACGTTTGTGCGTCGTTTGGTGCGGAGCATATCCGCGTGTGTGTTGGGGTTTTTGCCTCGTGTGTGTGGGGAGAAATCCCTGTGTGTGTGTGCTACTTTTGTAGCGTGTTTGTGTTGGGGTTTTTATCCCGTGTGTGGGGGGAGAAATCTCCGTGTTTGCAGTATTTGCAGCGTGTGGAGAAAGCCTTACCGGTTTGGTAAGGGGTGGACGTAGGGAGCCAGTCGTGGTCCCAAACCACCTTAAAAAGCTTCATCTCCTGTGGTTTGAATTGTGTGATTGTATGGTTAGCTTGTTATACTTATTTGTGTGATCATGTGTGAATGGAGAGAGTGAGAGAATCTAGTTAACTTGTGTAGCATTAAATTCCTCTATCTTATCAATCTTGTTAATTCCGCTGTGCGCTAGTTTGTGTTTTTAATTGGACATAGTTTTTAGTAGAATGATCTATTCACCCCCACTCTAGATTCGTGTTCATGCACTACGGGACCCAACATAATTAAATCGAATTATAACTAAGTCTATCGATTTTGTCATTTTAATTTAAATCAGACTATAACTAAGCTTATCAATATTATCGTTTTAATTTAAACCAGATTAAAATATCTCCAGATAGTTTATACAAAATTTGCATACACAAATTAAAATTATAAATATTCAAATAAAATCAAAACGTCACAAATAATAAATAACATGATCTTAGTCTATCACATACCTACCTTTAAAGTACAATATGAAATAAACTCTAAAATATCTCATATGAGCTTCCATCAAATAATCACCATATTCTTTAACATAATAAAATATAATGTATAATTAAACATTCTTCTAAATATCATATTAATACGAGTCTAATAAAAAAATAAACAAATCCTAACCTCCTCCGTCTTCCTCTCCGCCTTCTCACGTTAATCTCTCTTTTCTTGTGTTAGTCTCGACTTTTTTCTTTTCTTCTCACTCACTCACATCAAATACGGGAAGGGGAAAAGATGAGAAATGAGAGAGAGACGAGAGAAAAAAAGAGTTAAGAGAAATGGGAGAGATCGACGAAGGAAATGAAAGAGTTAAGAGAAAGAGAAAGATGAGAGAATGAGAGACGGGGGAAATTAGAGAATGAGAGAAATATAATAGGATTTAAATAATCTCTCTCTCCCCACCACCGGAAAGAGAATAATATCCAACTTTTTTTTACCCAAATCCATGTGAGCTTATTCAGATTTCAAAAGGTGAGCTTTTTATCGCAAAATTTCAAAAATTCCTTATACTTTTTTTTTTCTAATCACACACAAACTTCAGTAAATCTATTTTTTTTCTTCCCAATCAACCTCACGTAACTCTCTTTTGGATACGGAGATGAGAGGTGAAAAGTATCACGTAACCTCCTCTTAAATCCACTAATAATTAAGTTTTAATTTTTTAGTTTATTTATTTATTTATTTTGATCTACTTAATAGAGAAATCTAAAAAGTGTTCAACATGAAACTTGTAGATCATTAAAATCTCTTTCTAATAAGTTTAATATTGGCCATAGTCTAATCAATTATGTACTTATAAAATGGAATATTTATTTAATTTACTTAATGAAATTTATTTAACTTGTATCAAAAGTGGGTCAACTTATCAAGTTTTATTTAAGCGAACTCAATATGTAATCGGGCTTCTTAAAAGTCGAGGTGTTACACGGATACCAGTCCAACACTCAAAGTTCGGGTGGTGAACCAAGCAAATTTCTTGTCTCTAGTGCACAAGTGAGAACTAAGCCATTCCACCCAAAACCCTATCAATTGTCATATACGTGGTCGCACTTGACCAAATTATACATTATAACAAGTCTAGCGGGATAAACCCTCAACTACATGATATTTTAAAATTGAGATATTTATAAATTATTATTATTTACGGATACTTCTTTAGCGTATCGTGTTGAGATGTATAATATTGATTATTTTAATTATCAAAAGTATTCCTAAATACTTTTAAATATTTATAGTTAGATAAGGGCAAACTTTAAAATACTATTTCATGGTAAAAGATATTAATATTAATAAGAATAAAATAACATTAAAAACCATGTAATCTCATAATGTTTCCGTAAAACCTAACCTAAGACTGCGTTTGGAAATCAAATGAAGGGGAGTAAAATTATTATAATCTGAAATATGGCAGTGCATGGGAGAATGTGAGGATTTGTCGGGCCAGTTCTTGAAATGTGACATTTCATTGAATGTGCAGTCAGTGTTAAATGATTAAGATGTGTGATTTATATTTATACCCTCACTTTTACCATTTCACATGCCTCACCCGGACCAAGCCCTTCTGTGACATTTCACATGAATAATCTACCTTACCTGTTGTAAAATCCACATGAGACTTGCTTCGCCGATGTTATTTCCCGCGTTCATTTTGTGTCTAACACTCTCACCTTTGAAAATATGCCATGCACTAAAGTCGATGAACACTTCAAAACATTTGATAAAAATTATTTCCTGTCGGGGGATTCCAATGATTGGAATCCCCCTCCATTTAATTCTCAAACGCGTCATAAGAGCAGGTACCATAAATAAGTATTCCTTGCCTTGACACTTCATTGTCTGACCAACAAGTCTTACAAATCAAAAAGCTCATCAAAATCACTAAGGCCATCTTTGATTCTCGGACGGGATAGGTTGTTCGACCCTCCAGGGTCGAACAAGCTCGAACAAGAGGATGTGTGTGAGGGGGGGGGTGTGGGCCCACCGCGCCCTCCACCCGACATGCAGTCGACAGTTCGGTTATCAAAGAGACGCTAATAGCATTATTATTCATGCTTCAATCTCCGTTGATGGTTTAGAACAATGGAAAAATGTCATTTTTTTGTTGACACAGGAGTAAACGTTAATTGGTGTATCAAATCCCTTTGGCATAATTGGCTATATTGTCCAGCTGGTGGTGAAATAGAAACAATGAATGGAACTAGAGTTGTCTCTCATTTTACCCTTCAAGTTCCTATAAAGATTGGAACCCAAGTATTATTCCTTGATTTCTTTCAAATCAATGATAGTGGCTACGAGATTGGATTAGGCTGTGTTTCCTTTGATAAACTTGGTCCATATACTGTGTCTAAAGATATGGTAGTTCTGAATATCAATAATACTCGGGAGATCATTCCTCACATTTCTCCATATCTGAAAGGGCCCAATAATTTGCTATCTGTTGAAGATGTGTCTATCTCTCAGCTCATCAAGTATAAAGAAAAGTAAGAACTTTATGCAATTATTAAGCATTTAAACACTTTGGCTCCCTTTGCTCACTGCTGTCACATCTATGTTGAAAGAATGTTGTGTTGAACACCCGATAGAACATTGGGATAAAACATCTCTTGAAGTATTTATCCCGGCAGTTCATAATATTCCAGGACAGAGAAAACCAATTCGGCATTCATCAGAGGACAAAGAAAAATTGAGCAAGCAAATAGCATAATTTCTTCGGAAACAGCTTAAGCAGAAATCTTCGTCAAATTATTCTTGCTCAGCCTTTATTGTGAGAAATCATGCCAAATAAAAAAGAGAAAAAGCTCGAATGATTATTGATTATGGCCCTCTAAATACAGTTACCATTGATATCAAGTGGCCTTTGCCAAACAACAAAGAATTAATTCAAAGAGTGGCACAAAAATATATATTTTCAAAGTTTGACTGTAAATCGAGCTATCATCAAATTAAACTAGCAGCAGCAAATATCCATAAAACTGCTTTCTCTTATCCATGTGGCTTATATGAATGGCTTGTATTACCTTTCGGCCTTAAGAATGCCCCGGCTCAGTTTCGACGGTGCATGGACGAAATCTTTAAGCCATATATTCATTTTATTACTAACTACATTGATGATTTTGTGATATTTTCTGACACGGTCCAGGAACATATACAATATCTTCAGCTCTTTGCTGAAGTCGTTCGCCAACATGGTATTGGCTAATCTTCTTCTCCTGATAAGTTTCAAATTGCAGCCTCTTCTATTGAATTTATGGGATTAACGGTACAACATGGAAAAATCACTATGCAAGCACATCCACTGGCAAAGTTATCCCAGTTTTCTACAACTCTAGACAATTTTAAACAATGTCAAAGGTTTATGGGTTGTGCCAATTATCTACGTCATTTTATTCCCAGATTGTTAGAAAAAATTAAAAATATTCGCAAAGCTATGCGCACTCAGTCTTTTACTTGAAATCAGTCTGCTTCCAAAGAAATTAGTGCCCTACAAGAAGAATGCAAAAATCTACCATGGCTTACCCCAGCTTATACATGCCCTTATGTTCTTGCTACCGACGCATCTGAAGATACATGGTCAGCAGTATTACTCTGAAAAGAAAATCAGGAAGAACGAGTATGTGCTTATCAAAACGGTCAATTCAAAAAACATGAGTTAGATTATTAGCCAGTAGAAAAGGAAATTGTAGCTGCGGTTAATGGAGTGCAAAAGTTTCATACTTATATAATTGGAGAAACTTTTATTCTTCACACATATTCTTCAACTTTAGGAGCATTTTTGAAGCGCAAGTTATCTGACAATTCTAAATTAAGGCGCTATGTTTGGTGACAGTTTCTCTTAGCACACTATTTTTTTTATAGAAAGAATACCAGGTAGAGATCATCATCTTCCGGATATTCTCACAAGAGAACTAAAAGGGCATATCAAAATGCTCAGAAATAACCAGCCACCAGTATGGAAAAAATTGCCACTTCGCACTCCACAGCAAAGATTACATTTTTGTCAACATATTCGCCTCCTATATCCTCAAGGAAGTTCTGCCCAAGGAGACTATCATACGTTGGATCTGTTTGTTACCTCCGCAGGCAGGATCCATTGCTTAGTAAATAATTTAAAATGGTCTTCCCTCGAAGGAGATATCTTACAACTTCTTTTGGATCAAGAAATCTTAGACGATATCTTATTAACCAGAAGACAATTATATGCTAATCTCCAAGCTCGAGAATGTTTAAACAAAATCGTGTAGACATCATCATGGGAAGTCGATTTATGTTCCTTCTTTCAAAGATATAATTTCTCGGAACCCGACAATTTGAGGCGTTATATAGATGAAGAATTAATACTGGAAGACCCAGCAGAGGAAGTCACATCTCCCTCTTCTATACGACAACTATGTTCTTTAGTCGAAGAATGTCGTAGCTGTGCAAAAAAGGCAGTATGATTTTGCCCAACTCAAGCCAAACTATTACAACAGTTATCAAAGTAACACGTTGGCATGTGGCCCCAGAAAAAAATATTGTGGACGCGCCACCAAATTTTAACCCTATGGAATAACGGATGGGCCGCCGGACTTAAAGAACATTTAACTTCGGATTTCATTGTAATCATATAATAGCGGACGTCAGTCCGTACACTTCATTATAATAGAATATAGTAGCGGACATGAGTCCACATTGTAATAGAATAGATACTTAACATCTATATAAGAGTACTCGAGGCTTCACATTGAGGCATCGAAATTTACAAACCAGACTTTGGTGTTCTTACCTTCGTGTAAGTCTTGTTTGTGGTCTTGAAGTCTTGAAACCTCAAGTCTTATAAGTCTTAAACACCCTTTGTCTCAAGATCCCTTCACTATTTATATTTCACCATCGGCAGGATAATATAACTAACTCAAGTTGAGAGTCTGATGACAACTATTTGAAAAATATTTAAATATATATTTTTAACAATCCATAAAAAATATAAATATAGATATGCATAAATACGATAGTTTACATAACTACACGTGCAAAAAATTTTACATAATTTAACTATCATAACTATTGTCGTTCACAAAAAGAAAAAGGATTATCTCTATGTGACGATGGTTTATGTTATCCTCGTACATGCTTATCTTATTTCAGTTGAAATGAAATTTTTTCTTATGATCATAAAAAAACTCACATTTATTGTAAGAAACATTTGGATGATTTGCATTTGTCAAATTTTCAATGTTTTTGTCTTTCTAATTAATTTTCACATATTTTCTAGACATGTGAAAAAGTATTTTAAAACATATTTTTCTGAATGAAAAAAATATATCACGTGGAGAAATATATTATAAGGAAAATTTTCATTCACTTCCCTCTCTCATAATTGAATGCAAACATGAGATTTAATTTTCATGTGTTTTTTTCCTTAAAAATTGCAAGCGTGTGTTTTTTATTTTATCAAAAACTTTTGATCATGATTTTTTATTTGTTGAAAATTATTTTCAACATCTCTATATTTTTTGAAAAATATTTAAATATAAACACTCTCTAAGATAAAAGAAGGTCTACGTACGTATCGGAGAATGAGAATATTACGGTGTTATTTGTTCCTAGGTAATTCTCAAACTTTAGAATAGTTCATTTCACTAGTTTTAAAATTGATAGATTC
This sequence comes from Amorphophallus konjac, assembly GCA_022559845.1. Lineage (NCBI taxonomy): Eukaryota > Viridiplantae > Streptophyta > Magnoliopsida > Alismatales > Araceae > Amorphophallus > Amorphophallus konjac. Next base: position 161,135,345 of record CM040129.1, on the reverse strand, counting down.
TTTTAATTTCAAAATAAAAAATATTTTATTTTAATGGTGGTAAATAAAAAATATGTATATTTGTTAATTTGTTATAATATTAAATTAATTTTTAATTTAATTTTTTCAAAAGATATAGATCTTAGAATCAAAACAAACAATCTTAATATCACGTGGACCCCACGTAATAATATTATTTTACACCAAATTACGGCGAAACAAACGAACAAAGGTCCAAAACATATTGTGAAATAAAATAGGTTTGTTAATTTTATATTATTTTAAGACCAAAACAAAGAAACCCTATTATCTGAAAAATAAGATCCCACTTCGTCCGGTTCCCTTCCTTTCGATTATTTACCGCGTGGGCCCTTCCACAGTTGGGTTTTCGCCTCCCACATCTGCATTCTGGAAGTGCCTGACCTGACCTCTCTCTCTCTCTCTCAACCTCAGTCCCAATCCCCGACTCCCACGCGCGATGGTGTGCGAGAAGTGTAAGCAGCTGCAACCTCTCCTCCCTCCTCCCTCGCGTCTCCGTTCTACGAGCACTGTCCCGATCAATTCTCGTTTCTGTCGCGTTGGTTTTGATCGGTTTCTCCTTCTTTGTGTTTGTTCTCTTTTTAATTTTTATTTTTTTCAGGCGAGAAGAAGCTGGGGAAGGTGATCGTCCCCGACAAGTGGAAGGAGGGGGCCAGCAACACCACCGAGGGCGGCGGCCGCAAGATCAACGAGAATAAGCTCCTCTCCAAGAAGAACAGGTCCTTCCTCTCATCTCTCCTCCTTGTCCTCCCTGTCCGGTAGTTTCGCATCTCCAGTTATCCTAAATTTCGAAATCTGGGCTTTAGGGATTGCCGGGTCGGGGTTCTTCTCTATCTGAACGATTTTATCGTGACCGGGCACTTATGGCTGTCCCTGTAAGGAGATTGATCTATCTGGTGCCCGTGTAAGCTTGCAATAGCGGTGCACTGCTGGATGCTACTTATCATGTATAACTGTGCGGGATACGATCTATGCTGTCGCTCATGGAAGGCAGATGCCGGTGCTCTCTATTCATGACCACTTCCCGATTTAACATTAAACAGAGTTTCTACAATGCAGTCAAACATTATGTGCACATTGATATTGAACCCTTTTTTCTTAGTAATTGTCCTTAAATTTCATACTTTTCTGGAAACTCCATATCCACATCTTTCATTCTTAACCGTCAATCACTTGCTATTGATCGTGAGAAACTATTATGCATGATCAGTTCTTTTTCCCTAAATAATCAGATCCAAACAAAATATTATAAGCACTTGTTTTTGAAGGCTGAGTCTTTGAGAGTTACACCCAAATGGTTCTTGGTTGTTACACATTAAAAAATTATTTATCAGTTCTGTGCCTTCCTTCAAAATGAAAAAAAGGTTTCCTGCCAATATTTCCTATTTTTCTCAAGTCATCTTTGTCTGCAGTCTCTCCTTTTTTAGTCTTCCATGCACATATATCCTAAATAGAGGGGACCAGTCATAGTTCTTTTTGGCTTTCCCACCTCACACTTGTTTCCTGTTATTTTCTGAAAGGAATTCGACCATAGGCTTCTTTGTTTCCCATTAAAATCGTGCTTCACCTAATTCATCCTTTAAGTGTCTATCTTGGAGGGTGTCCAGACATATTTCCCTGATGTTCTATGTTGTCCTTCCTTATTCGTGCATGAATCAGGAGATCTGACATCTCGTGTACCATGCTGTCATGCAACCAATGGAAAGGCTACGTGCGTTAACCTTTTTGAGAAGCTTGCAAAGGGGCGTAGCCTTGAATGCCTTCACTAACCCATTAGGTGTCGCGTTGTAGGGAGTTGAGTACTGCTGTTTGATACTTTGATATTGTATTTGGCAAAGAATTTATTCGACACTCGGTTCTGGAAAGGAGTTCCATCGGTTTTGGAAAGGAGTTCCATTATCGAGGATATTTTAGCTGGCACACCATATCAGTAGATGATATGAGTGTAAAAAAATATTCAATCATGTGGTCTTTGACATCTCGCAGAGGGATAGCCTCCACCCACTTTGAGAAGTAGTCTGTTGCTGCCAGAGTGAAGATGAGCCCTCTGGAGGACGGTGGGTGGATAGGCCTGCTGATGTCTGTGCCCATTCGGCGAAAGGCCAAGACGTCGCCGTTGGATGCAGTGGCTCTGGCGGTTGATGTACGAGGTCGCTGTTAATCTGGCACAGGTGGCACATCTTACCGAACTTGATGGAATCTCGAACTATAGTGGGCCAATAATAGCCTACTCCGAGTTGCATGTAAAGTTTGGGTCCTGATGGGAACTGCAAACCCCAGCATTCGGCCAGTATCTGAGGTCAAGCAATGTTCTGACAATTCTGTGTGGACCTGAAATTGGTCTGTCATCTCCACCCCCCCACCCAAAAACACACACACACACGTGCGCAAAAAAAGGGAAAGAAAAGAAAAGTGTTCTGAATTTCTGGTTTAATCCCCTAGGCTGATCCTGCTTACAATTCTGACTCGAGGTTTCCTCCCTCTCTTCAGATACTAATATGGTACCTGTTTCAAATTTTTCATTACCCTACTTTCTTATAATAACCCCAAGACTCCCTTAAGTATAGTTATCAGTCTTGTCCCAGTCACTGTCCTATTTTTCCTACTGGGGCAGGGCATCCCACTGGACGAACAATTCCAGCATCCCACCTGGAAATTTTTACTTATTTGTTACAACAAGTATAGAGAATATATATACACACACATATAACATCAGAATAAACATATCACTTAAAAAAAAGACATCAGAATAAACGTGTCACACAAAAAGAACACTTTATTATAAATGAATCCTAAAATAAGCTCATCAAAGAGTTTACGGAGCTTGGATGATTCTAGTTAGGATAGGTTGGGAAAGTCTAGGACAGCTGAGACTGGCTGAGACAGCCACTAAGACAGCATACAAAATGTCCCATCCCATTTTCTCTTTGGGAAGGGACATCCCAGCCAATTCCGGCTGGAACAGGATGGGATTGGCTCTGCAGTTTCAAGATGAACTTAATTAATATTCTATCCTTTTTCTTTGAAGCTTTTGAACTCATATTCCCATACTATCCAATTCAATCCGCTTTCATTTACCTGGAATGAACTGAACTGAAAGCCTCAAACTATCAAACTATGTCATTATCTAATTTTCACCAAGGAGCAGAAGTTCAAGTTGTAATTTCTCGCAACAAGACAAAAGCATTTAATCGTTAGAGCTGAAACCTCTTGGATATAGGGTTCACAACAGCTTACTATTCTAATTTTATTTAGATATGGGAATATGCTTGAATGCGCTCCTTCTCTGTCCATTTCAATGTGCGGGCCAAGGCAGTAGGCCCCCTACATCCTAGGTGGACCTTCGCAATTGGTGAGGTGGGTTGTGCACCTTAGTAATCAGGCAGTTACTTTTGCCCTTTTATGTCATTTTAGACGATGTTTGTGTATTGTTTGGTCTGGAAATTCTGGTTGTTTATTAATCATAAAGGGAAAAAATCGAGGCCTATTTTTATGTTTCGAAGTGTAAAACAACATACGGGGCTGCATGCATGCAAAAGATCAGAATCATATTTACTTTTGTGATAAACCATATAACTTCTACTATATACCCCTGCATTCTTTATATATTGTCATATATACTTCTGTAATAAACCAAATTCTGTTTGCCTTGTTGGGGGGGTGGGGGGGGTAGACCGCCTCACACCGTGTTGGTGTGGTTTTTTGTACAGGATCTTTTTTTGGGAGCTTTTTATTTGCACTTGTACACCTTCCTTTTCATTTAATACATACAGTGGTATTACCCACTTTCAAAAAAATAAACCATATTTTGTTATATACAACCCTATCATTATCTGCCATGTGCTTAACTTAACCTTAGGTAGGCTGAGAAGAAAAAAGACTAATATATTTTTGTTTAATTTCCTAACATAATCAAAACGATGACATACATGTCCCTAGAATCTATCATATTTTCTTATATATCCTCCAAAACCTTATATTTTAGATTGTCAAGTGACTATTCTGTCAATTCTGATGGTACTGAAATCAGAGGGATATAACTGAAATGTTATTCCTTAATATGAGGGTGTACCTGACAATATAAAGAATATGGGGTTGTGGATAGAATTCAAAAGATTCTATGGCATATATATATGTAATTATCCCAAAAATTAATGTCAACATGGGAAGGATTTATTTGTAAAGTCAAAAGATTTGAGGGACTAAAAATCTGAAAACTAGGAGTACGGATAAAGCGGTTTATGGGCAATTGTGAAGTTGCATTATCAACTCCCAACATGGTCATAATTGTAAGGAGGGTATGAAACTATGGCTCACATGGGTTCCGACCTCATGGACTTCGTCGTGCTAGGGGGGTGGGGGGCGCATTGTCCAAGAGACATTTGGCCTGTCCATGGCTCGAGCTACTGATTGTTGGAATTATTAGATTGGGTCACCCAACTTAAAACCCCCAGGTGTTGGGTGGAGAGGACTCCACTATTATAAACATATTGTGATTTTGTCGTTTTCCAATATAGGACTATTTTAACATGCCTCTTCATGTGCGGGCTAATTTAGGTTTTTTTATGCAAACCATGACAAAAACACTGGATGTGTGGCCCGGATTATTACAATGGGCACGGACATCATGTTTAAATTATTAGATTGGACCATCCAACTCAAAAACCTTAAGGTGTTTAGTGGAGAGGACTCTATTATTATAAACATATTGTGATTTTGTCTCTTTCCAAGCCATATCCCAGAAGTCTGCACTTGTGCAGGTCTTGGGGATCCAATACCTGAGGGCTATGAACGTCATTTTGCTGACCGGCAACCTGATTTCCAACCATTTATACTGCTATAGATCTAGTTGTGCTAGTGGGCAGAGAGGACACATCCTTGCAGGAATGGATGCTAGATTCCTAGCCAATAGATGGTTGGCTGGCAAGGATGGCAGTTTCGGTTTCGACCTGATATGAAATAAAATACTATTTTTTTTGCAGGGGAGTTGGCGTCCGGTTTTGCCCCGTTGGTTTCAGATCGTCTAGAGTCGAAACCGAGTTTCGGCTGAAACGCATCGGTTTTGACCGAAATTGCCATCCATGTTGGCTGGTAGTGAACTTACCACATTGCAAAAATATATTTCAACTTCTAATAGGCTAACAAATAGTAAAGACTTAAAAACACAAAAAGGAGTGATAAACAATGAAAGGAAGAAAAAAACTGTTGTCTTAAATCTTTAATCCATCTACACAGTGCATAGTTTCCTTTTCTGAAGACAAGTATACGGCTCTTATACCTTTTTTCTTTAGTTTCTTCGATGTGTATCTATGAAGTTGGTCTTTCATCAGACACTTTGGATTTGACACAACATATTTTGTTTGAAACCAAATTTTCTAAATGCATTACAAGTATCTCCCTATTGTCAAATGTTGCATCATTTGTCATGTTTGTTTTTTATTTATTCTTTCGTTTCGATTTTTGTTGTCCCAAGTTTCACCTTTTAGTGTGATACAAAATATATTTTCTCACAAGGATAAAAATGTTCTGATGTAGATGGACTCCTTATGGAAATGCCAAGTGCATCATTTGTAAGCAACAAGTCCATCAGGATGCTCGTTACTGTCATACATGCGCCTATTCAAAAGGTATGAAATCTGATGCTTCTTATGCGGTTCTAGGTACATCCTCCTCATCTGTGGTTACAGTATCTTTTGGTAGTAGTCGTGGCTCATGAAGGTCATAATTATATACAACTGAAGTGGCTGTACATCCGTCCCTTGATCTTCCTTGTGGATTGTCCAATTAAAGGTTTGGTCGTTTAATTGGGTTTAATTTGTAGGCATCTCTTATCTGTGAATTGTGGTCTCTTGGCCACCTTCCAAAAAAAAATTTGTAGGCATCTCTATTTCTGCGATCTGTAGCGCATTGATATAGCGTTTCTACCTGTTGGCGGCTAGGTTGTTTTAGCCACACTATATTTATCACGGATGGAATTCATGCATGTATTGTCTGATGTCTGCCATTTATGTGCAGGAGTCTGTGCCATGTGTGGAAAGCAAGTTCTCGACACAAAGTTTTACAAACAGAGCAATGTATAAGGGTGGCTAGGAAGCTGGATCGTCCATCTCTTTTCCCGCTGGTGTACTTGTAACTCATCCTGGGCTAAAAGAAACTTGACGAGCCGTAAGATTTGATGTCTCCATCTGTAACAGAAAAGCATTTTGTGGATTAACTTCCTTCATGCGGTGTTCCATTCTTGGTTGCGCCGATCCGTACTGGCGATGCTGAAACCGTATTTGCTGTAAGTAAACTATTGGGCACCCTGTAAAATATCTCTACCGCGGTGGTGGGTTAAAAAGATTGTCACGGCAAGATTTGCATTACCTACTTGGTTATTCACTACGAAGTAGAGTCCGGTGGGGCTGTGCTCATCTTGCATGCTTAGGTATGTAAACGAGAGTAATAAATACGTGCTGCATTGCCGCCGGTCCAGCTGCGGGCGTGACGTCTTTTGTTTTTTCAGAAAAAAAAATCACGTTGAATCTTATTCGAGATGACATATCTCTGTAGTTTGATTCGATCATCCGACAGCTCAACAGAAATTGTTCATCTAAAATGAGATGAAAGTGGTTGACCCATTCCTTCGGTGCATGTTTTTTTTTTGGGAGTCATTCATTAGTCGATCGGACCATACTGCATGTGTCTTGGAGAGGACCTGATGTTAATATCTTCTTTTTTGGTAGGCACTTTTTTTTTTCTGTTAACAGGGAGGGAGAACTCAAGATCGAACTCAGGACTTCCACCAATAAGGAGAGGGGGTGATGCCACGGCGGCAAGCCGCGGGTTCCCTGATGTCGACAATTTTTGTTTTGTTTTGTTTTGTTTTTTTTCAATAATATTCTAAATGGTTAGTGAGTATTTGCGTTTAGACCTCTTTTGGAGATAACAACGTCAAAGCATCAAATAGAGATGTTCCAACAATGGAAGACACATGGAAGCGAGCCATCAAAATAAATATAAATTGTTTGTCTCACGTCAAAATAGGATTACATGACATTAGGAAATGGAGTGATCTTTAAGGATATAATCATACTGGGGGCAGTCCTACGCATTTGTCGCCTAGTTATCTTCATGTAGTGTTCGAACCAACAGAATTAAGGCGTCTGCCAATGGAACTGTCTAGCAAATTTACCGTCGTATCTTTTTTTTTTTCCACATGGAACATACATTTTAAAGACAAACATCAGGGGCAAAATTAGGAGTGTAGTTTTTCCTTTTAGTGTTAGCTAGTTTCTGTCAAAACTGAAGTCATTTTGTTTGATCTTATATTACATATCTGTTAGATCTTCGTTTCATCTGTTAATAGGGGGATATACATTGTTCTGACGGCACAATCTTTACAACCGTTTGCTTCCACCATTTACACTAATCCTCCCATAATTTACCCATATCTCTCTCGTTTATTATCCCTTTTCCAACCGTGTGAACTCCGCTCGTGAAAGAGAATGCACGAAAGAAAGGTGGAGGAGGTTGAAAACGGGAGGGGAAACAGAAAGATTTGCTACTCAGGAGACTTCGTTGAGCACTACAAGCAGGAAGATTCAAATAGCATTCGGTTGGTTTTTATTTTTGCTGTAACCCTCTATGTTTGGTTTCGACATTGAGTTTCCCGTAGTACCTGGTGACTTTATGCTCATTGTTCGTTGTTGTCTTGGCGTCTTGAGCGGTGATCCAACTCTTTTGCTGGTTAAGTCTGCGGAGTCAAAACGAAGCATCGATAGAGCAAAACACCCACGACATTTTTGAAAACTAATTAGGATACTGATCCATACTACGAAGAGGGGATAAGGTAATATTCACTTCGATTCCATCTGTCAAGATGATTTCAGCCATTAGATCCAGAAATTTCACCACAGCTGTTCATTCACTCTGTTTTTTTTTTCATTTATGTAACGGTACATTTTCACCCTAATTATAGGGAGGTCTTCAAGTTGGGGTTGGGGAGTGGACTTACCCGACTCATATTTAATTCTCAAACGATATGACCTCAAAGTTTATTTACCTAAAAAAAAAAGATGTGTTGAATTGGGCAACTACTGGGCTGGAACTCATGCCTAACAATTTGCATAAGTCCGAACAAAGATGTGTTGGGTTTCTCGTCATAAAATAAATATTTTCATTCTAATAATTACTTTTTGATAATGGTAATAGAATAATATGGATCATGACAACTCTCCCACCTTCTATGCCATCAACTATTCTCGCATTAGTACTGACCCTTGCACCATCTTTTTCTTTTCTCATGGCTAAAAAGAAAAGAATACGGATCATTTGTAACTCTCCGCCTCCTCTGCCTAATAAATGTTTAACTAGTAAGTAGAGCATTTGCCAAAGGGTCCCTCCTGATTACAGCTCAGGTTCATGCAACCAATCAGCAATTTGTTTTAGATGTAATTAAAAAATCCCCCCACAAGCATTAACGTAGCAACCTGTGATCTTCATTAGATAATTAAAAATACTTCTTGTGGCATTGTAATAAATCTTCAAAGATTATTTAAAACTGTAAAGCTTTTAATCATCTACTACCAGAATCCATGAATAAAATTTTCTTATTGCTACATATTTTTTAGCTTCTCCTTTAACGTGCATTATTGCACTTGTTCTTTTACTCGTATGAAATAAATTAAACAAACCTGTTCCAACTTCTTAAGCCATCCAAATTATTTTGATAACATTATTTTTCATGAACCAAGGGCGTCTCTCACTGCTACCTGAATCAAGCACTATATCAATCAAGTGGCAATCATCTATTTTATGGCGTTTTCAAGAGTTCCATTTGGGATCTTTTTCTCGTAACATAAAAACTTCCATAACTGGGAGACGATCATTTTCCCGTGGCCTCACATTTCCTATCAGATTTAAGTGCCAATATATATATAAGATAAAAGTTGACGAGTCCTTATATTTGGAAATCCTGTCAGACACATTCTTCAGTTTTTTGTCTGTCACATGATCACTCCGTTGCCTCTGCTACTTTCATCCGTCGTGAATCTAACCGACTCTTTCATCTTCGAATCTGCAGAACCTACATTTTCTTTTTCTTCGGTTGGCATCAACCGCATCTCCTTATAGTCTCTGCTCTTTGTTATACGCCAGGGACATGCCTGAATTGTTACCGTCACCACTTAATTATGCGATCGTCCGCCAACGAGGTCAAGAGGAGGAAAGACGCTTGCCTGCTGTTCCTTTGTGCTACAGTGCATCGCAGGTACCCTGGAACCGACTGCCTGGTTTCGGAGGAGTTACTAGCATCCTGGTATCCATTTAAAGGAAGATAAAGGGAACGAGGTAGAGTCGGTTAACGGTGAAGATAAACTTACTTTAGAGTTGGAGAAGAGAGATTATTTTACCATCGGTGGCAACAGAAGAATGAAGCTACCAATTTCGAAACCACGTGATTTCATATTAAATTATCAATTCATGTAGTTAAATTTTCTCTACCATCATAAATTTTACTCCACAAGAAAAAATCATTCAAATCTAAACTCAGATATTATATGATTCCAAATTAGTAATTCATTTTATGCTCTTCTAATGCATAACAAATAAATGTTAAAATTTATAATTCACAAATAATTTATGAGAAGATTTTCCAATATAAATTAAAAATTAAAAATTTAATTATATGATTTTAAAAATGATGACATCACTATACCGTTGTCGATAATCAAACGATGACACCGCTCCTCCTGTTGTCACCGATGACAATGGATCCCACGTGGTTGGTTTCCTACTCATCTTTGTTATTACTTGCATATCATATGACACCCATTTCTCCCCATTTATATTACATCCTAATCACGTACCCACCTTATTACAACCCACGTTGCTCTTTTAACCACTTCTTATTGCATTGTTTATGAAATGTATTCACATGTATCACATACTCCATAAGTAGAAATTGGGCAAACTACCAAAATAAGTTTTGCATAACTTTGTTTTTGAAGTAAGCTTTTCCCCTAAAACCAACATAATAAGAAAGTTCTATTCACAAGTGTTATGTGATCATTTATTTTTTATTCTTTAAAAACATGAGAAACAACAAAAAGAAGAATAAGGATAGACAACTCTACGGTAAGACAATAAGACTACCATCCACCGTGTTACGCAAGTTCAATAAACCGGGCAACCCATTCACTTCAATCTAGTGGCCTATGTAAGCAATAATTTTAAGTTCAATTTCGTTCCTCGAACCTTAAGAACTCTTTCATTTTTATTTTCTCCATTCACCAACCTCACTTCCATGTTACCCTGCCATTCTAACTTAAATACTATCAATTCATATTCTGATATTGCTGTAATTCATAAGAAAATTGCAAGAGTCCAGGTTTTTAAGATATAGCCAGCCACAAACAATAAATTCTTCCATCACATAAGTGGTATAACAGAATTCATCGGGGAAACCTGAGCATCCACCTGCCATTTTCTGGTGTTTCCGTGAGAAATGGTGAGTAATTAGCTGCCAAGTTCTTCTACACGTTTACACTGTTTTAGATCTGCCAGCGACAATAACAGAAATCTATGTGATTTTAAGTTGTTACATCAAGACATAACAGCTTATACTTGAATGAGTACTACGATCAGCCATCATTGACCAACACTAAACCTATCGGTCATCTCTAGGTAATAAGGGAAATGTTTCTCCTTTTTCCCCCCTTTTTGGTGGGGGGAGGCCGGGAGGGGGGTTGGCTAAATTCATAGCACTTCTATACCATCAACGGAGGGGAGCAGGATGGAATTACGAAGGGAAGATATCTCCAAAGAACAACTTGAGGTCACCCTTGTGAGCATCAAATGCCAACATTTTATCCACATAATCCTGCAGGCCCAGAAAATAGTCCATGCAAATGATATTAGCAACACTATATTTTGTTGGTATCACCATAGATGACGACGGTGATCAGCAGAAGACGACTAGCATAGGATATGCCTTTTTCCTTTTCTGAGTTCATGAACAATTCCTAAATCAATTTGTTAATTAATTATCCTTAAGCTGCAAAAGCATTCAGACAGACTCAGATGTGTAGAATCTACAGTTGAAGTTCGAACGTGTATCTCAAATGAAATAAAAACTAGACATCACCTTGTACTGCTGATCCATGGAAACTATGCTGTCGCTGTGCAAACGCTCAATAGGCTCATTGGACCTGACCACCTCCAACATAGCAGCAGCCCTTTGGACAACATCTTCTGGTACTCCTAATTAAAGCAAAAGAGAGGATATAGCCAGCTTCATTTTAGACGACAAATTTCGTTAATGCTCATACAGGCTACATAAAGCACCATGCCTCTTATACGTCTTAACATAGTTGTCTCTCTCATCATCAGTCTTACAAAATATTAATCCCGCAATAACACAAGTTAGAATCTACTGTTCTCTTATGATAATTGATCAGGTGAACCTGCAGGGAGTTCTATGTGGGTACAGTAGTCATGCAGGTTTTTTTTTACAGAGTTGTTGTATAGGGAGTTTTCACAAGTACACTATGTTAGGGGGTTGTTTTTAATTGACCCAAAAATAAAATAACATCAAAACAAACATATCACATGAAAATAACACGAGATGAATGCATTCTAATCCTTGCAAAAGGTACATTATGATAACTTATTTTTCAAAGGGTATATTTGATAAATGAATCCCTAAAATAAGCTTATAAAAGGTCTAAGGATTTTGGAAATTCCAGCCTGGATAGGTTGGGACAACAGGGACAGCTGGGGGAAGTTGGGATAGCCGGGGCACCCAGTTGGACAAAGTATAATGTGTCCCGTCCTGTTTCTCACTGGGACAGGATATCTTGGTCAATTCCCACCAACGTGGGACAAGATTGACTACTATGGATAAAAGACACTCACAGATGATGCTTGAAAATTAGAGACTCAAATAGGCAATTTAAATATGAAAAACCATTACCATCAATCTAAAAGCATAATTACAATTCTAAAAGCATAATTACAATTCAATCACACCAAGTTATGACGAACAAAGTAAAATCTCCAAATACATAACTAGGACCATTTGTTACACAATAACCCATAATAAACTACTGCACACCCTATAACATACACTTAAACAGAGGCCTACACTACCAGGGCAAAAGTAGGTCCCAAGCTCTGTGAATTAGAAGTCTGCTATTACAAGCGCCTGAAAAATGTCAGCGACAGAAATGAGTCTTGCAATCCGGTAGGAATCTGCACCAAATTTGTGACATAATATATTTTATAACCGGAAAACCACATGGTACATATTTATATGATTTCATTTCAGCATATATGTTACTATAACTATTATCCTGAAGGTATAATTTTTGTGCATTTGCATTTGCCAAAATACTTAAGTCATATGATCTACATGATTGGCTCCTTTTACTTCTTTTATAGAAACTTATCGAGTGTTCAGATATTGTGATCTCTTGCACTTACAAACATAAGCTTAACATTTCTTTAACACATCCTAGTAAACTAGCAAATACCAAATGGACTCCACCATGGTGGGGCTTCATGCAAAAAACAAAAGATGAAATATTCTCCTTTGAGCTAAAAGGAGATAACTTCATGTAACTAAAAAGCATATTGTATATTTACAAGGTGCTTGGTGATGGAAATGGGAGAGTGAGGGTATAATTTTCATTTCAGCATATATGTTACTATAGCTATTATCCTGAAAGTATAATTTTGGTGCATTTGCATTGCCAAAATACTCAAGTCATATGATCTTACATGATTGTATCCTTTTACTTCTTTTGTAGAAACTTATCGAGTGTTCAGATATTGTGATCTCAAGCACTTCAAACATAAGCTTAGCATTTCTTTAACATATTCTAGTAAACTAGCAAACTTCCTTCTGGATTTTAGTCCAAACGTTAGGAGGACAGATGCTTGGCAATGGAAATGGGAGAGTGAGGGTCGGTTCTCAGTTAGGTCTGCCATGTCATCCTTTTGCGCCACATATTTGAGTTCCCAAGATCCCTCTCAAGGTGAAGGTGTTGATTTGGACGATCACCCATGATTGACTACCCACCTTTGACAGGGTGGCAACTTTTCTTCAGCACATTTCTACCGTGTGTTGCTTGTGCAGGGCGAGGAGGAGGACCTGAACCATCTATGTTTAGGCTGCCCCTTTGCGAGGGGCATTTGGTTGAGGATTGGCCAGAGGTTCCAGCAGTCCTTTGGCCATGACGGAGGGGTCTAGAAGTGTCAAGTGGCACCGGAGGTGGGGTCCTAAGGGTGACAACATCATTTGGTGGCTCATCCTGCATGTCACTCTTTGGGCCTTGTGGAATGAAAGGAACAACATATTTTTCAGAAAGGAAGCGAGGTCGGATGATATGATTTATCTTCTTTTGTTTGCGAGACAGTGGCCTTTTGGGGAAAACATCTTTGTAATGTGGAGGGTCATAACTCCTCACTCTTTTTGCTCTCGGGGAGATAGTTGGGTCCACCATTCCGGGGTGGGAATCCATTGTATAGGGGTTTTTGTGAGCTGATAGCATATACTTGTACATCCCTCTTTTCTCTTAATATATTTCATAGTATCATCCACGTTTCAAAAAAATATTGTATATTTACAAATCTCATTCCATACTGTATGGTTCTCATTTCAAATTTGAGATCTTATTATTTTATTGTTTCACCTTGCAAATTTGACATGCATCCAAACCATAACATAAACGACCAAACGTACAAACAAATATCCAGGAACCAAGGCAATGGCGTAATGGACTTCAGCTATTACATAGAACTAGGGAACACAATCCTATCCACCATTAGACCAAAATCTAACTTTGGGATTGTAATCCCTTGCCCTTGAATGAAGGTGACCCATCAATTGGATAGGGCCCAAAATCTCCCTAAAACAGCATTGTTCTTCCTTTTCTTTTCCCCGAAAGAATGTAGACTATACCACCAATTTTATCCAACATAAACAGAAGTAGGACTAGGTTTGCTGTACTGTACCAAATCCGTGTGTATCGGCCGTGCCAGATTGTGCCAGCGGAAAATCGGCTCGCCGGTATGTTGGCACGCCCTCGATCTGGTATCAAGTCGCTGACGTCCTGGCAGCAGCGGCGGCCGACGGGGAGGGTAGCAGGAGGTTGGTGGAGGGGGGGGGGAGGTCTGAGGAGAGGGCAGAGGGGGAGGGACCTCTGAGAATCAATCTTAAAAAAAAATGCATGCAGAGGCGGCAGCGGAGGGGGAAGGGAGGAGGCGGCCGTAGTGGTGCATTCCCCTCTCTCTCCAGTGGACCCCGGTAGGCATCGGTAGAAGTGGTGGCGGAGGGTAGAGGGTGGAGGAGGAGGTTGCGGCTGAGGAGGAGGGAGGAGAAGGCGGCCGCGGCGGTGGAGGGCAGAGGAAGGAGGCGGCCGCGGCGCATTCCCCTCTCTCTCTTGGGTTCCCCCGATGGATCCCTCTCCCTCCCTCTCTCCGTCCAGAGCTTCTGTAGCCCCCGGCGGACCACGCTCCCTCCCTCTCTCTGCCCGGAGAAGGCAAAAGATAAAAAAACAGGAAGAGTTGTGGCATGGCTGCAACATGGCAGAACCGTACCATGCCGCCGGGGAACTGGTACGCCCTGGACTGGCAGTACAGTGAACCTTGGGTAGGACAATCAAAGATGGAGGAGATATTGCTCATTTGAAAAAAAAAATGAAGAAAAGCAACTTCAAACACCTACTAAACAACTCCTCAACTAGCATGATGACTTCTAAAAAACAAAACAAATGGATATGACCAGAAAGGTGTAGATCGAAACCTCCTCGCAGAAGCACACGACCTCTGTCAGGTAATCACACCTGCTGATTGGACATCCTTCATCAATGATACCACTCGCCATCTCTCTTTGCCACGAACTTGTTTCTGTTGTGGGATTCCATTAAGACTGAGATTCTTCAGTAACTTTCTGAATTGCCCTTGTTTGGAATTGGTTTTTATTCCTAACAAATTTACCTTCTGCATTAATTCTTCGTCACTCCAGGTTGACAAGAATGCTTCACTTACTAGATCCCCCGGTTTCTTCTACATCAGCCTGAAAAGAGGACGCCACAGCTTCCAACGAACTATCACTCGCTCCAGTGTAGACTACCAGAGGAAGGTTGTCCTTGGCTGGATGAACACCCCCGGGAAACTGTAGTGGAGGGTTAACCTCCAGACTTGGCACCCCATTGTTCTGCCAGCGCAGCAAATTAGAACTCCTGACAGCATTGTTCTTCCTCATAAATAACTTTTTTTAGTCTTTATATGAAAAACTATGGGATAAACCTTTAACATTTTCTTTCTCTCTCTAGCCTTTTGTAGAGAGAGAGACTTTGGGTATACAGTGGGTTTCTGATGCGAGCCTCCTGGCCCAACAGTTCCTAGTGGGGGGTGATCGCCTTCGCCGGCCCTCGCCGGTGTCTAAGGCTCACCCATCTGGAGGGCGGAGTGTTGGGCTGGGGCCAACGTGCTTCAGCTGTGATGGGAGAGGCCACGTACAAAGGTTTTGCAGGGGAAAGGAGACTGCTCAGGGGGTTGGGGTTCATTCAAGCTTACCGGAGGGGCTCCGTGGAAGGGCCGTTCATCCTACCTCCTATGCGGAGGCAGTGAGAGGGTTCCATCCAACGGGGCCATTGGGGTCGAGGAACAAGAGACTTTTGGATGCAGGAGAGGTTCCGGTGGAGCTTTTGCTCAACTGGGTTGGATGGCTCCGGCGGAGTCTGTGTGTCGGAGGTGGAAGGGTCGTTGGAAGCGATGGAGGCCTCTACCGCAGGATCGCAGAGATAGCAGGGGGTTACTGGGATGCCTCAATGGTGTCTGACTCAACCTTCATGGTTGTTGGGCACGAAGAAGAAGCGGTGACGGTGATGGCAGAGGCGGGTTGGGTCTTGGTCGTGGGAGGTGCGCTCGTCCATATCTAGCACTGGCATAAGTGCAGAGGCACTTTCCCTAATCCAAAGCTGCGGAGGGTGCATATTGTCTTGGAGGGTGTTCCCCTGCTCCTCTGTGATGAGGAAGGCATCTCCTTCATCGTCCGTGACTTTGGGAGCTTGGAGAAGGGTATCTTGGGGTTCTCGCCGTTGAGTTCTAGGATGGGGGTTGTGGCCGTCGTGTAGGTGGCGATCCCGACGGAGATCCCAGCGGTCGTTACAGTGCAGTTGGGGGGGGGGAGCCTTTCGTGTTGCGGCTCTGGATCAGAGAAGTGCTACCGGAGGTGTCGTCGTTTGAGCTAGGACAACCAGGGGAGAGGTATGAGGTTAGGAATGTACGGTTGATGGATTGGGCGAAAATTCAAATTGTTGGGCCTTCTCTCCCGGTTCGGGCTGAGACCAATTGCCTTGTGGGCCCCCGTGTTGCAGGTGGATCAGGCATTGGCCCGTCTAGCAGGTAATGGTTTCGGGTTGTTCGGGCAGACTTGGAACTTACCCGACTCTGACTCGGGAGACGATGTCGATTTTGAAGGATCCGATAGCAGCCTTCTTCCTCTCCCGCTTCGTCCCGACGTGTTTCGGTCATCTGTGAGGGAATCCGGCGTCGCGAGGGCGTCCACCCTTTCAGTGTCGGCTACTGAGGGTGGAGAGGGGCCTCTGTTTGTTGCTCCCTCACTCGCGCTGATGAGGAGAGGAGACAAGTCGCTTGTTGTTGACTGTCGACAGCCGGAGGGAGTGCTGGTCCCTGGGTCTCTTGTCTCCTTCGGTGCTGCAGGGGAGTGTGGCGTCAACGGTCTTCAGTTGTGTCTGTCGTCAGCCTTGCTTCCAGGCCTACAGTCTATAACTGGAGAAGGTGAGCAGTGTAGGGAGCTAGAGATCACTGAGCCTCTTCCGGAATTGTTGCTGCTTCGTGCGTTTTATCAGGAGGTGGCCGCCTTGGATGTGGATGCCTTTGAAGAGAAAATGCAGTAGAGGCAGCCGGCAACAGTTCCAGTGGAGGAGGGCTTGCTCTGTAGCTGCCATCCGGTGGCTGATGTGGGGCTTCTTCAAGGGACGGTGGACGACGTTGAGGATCTCCCGAGTACTCCTGATTCTGGTTGTCAGTTTGCTGAGGAGTACGAGGAGATGGAGGATAGTGTTATACCTGGCAAGGAGGAGGGGAGAGAACTTCTGGGAGTGGTGGAGAGGTTAACGGAGGACTATATGAAGGGCCTGATAGATAAAGTGGGAGTCTCATATGTGAGGGTTGAGAAGGGTATTAGGGGGTCTCTCTTCCTCATCCAGAAGAGATGGCTTGTAGCATTGGCTAGAGAAGCGAAGAAGGTTAAATCTCTGAAATGGGCTGTGAAGTGTGGTAAGGAGAGTGAGGGGGCGGGAGAGGAGGAGGGTGGGGAGGGACAGACATTTCAACGCCCATGAGGATCATCTCATGGAATGTGAGAGGCTTAAGGAGAGGTGAGAAAAGGAGGATGGTGAAGGAGATGGTGAGGAGGTGCAAGGTACACATTTTGTGCTTGCAGGAGACAAATGTGAGAGAGATGGGGAGGTGTTGATGAGGGAGATCGGGGGCGGCAGACTATTGAAGGGGGTTGCATCCTCATCAGTGGGTAGGGCAGGAGGTATCTGTTGTGTCCCTGTGATTTTGATGATAGCAAACACTATAAGTCATCACGTGTGCTTGCATGAAAGATTGAATGATGATAACATATGACATTGCTTATGAATCTGGTTTCTGTATGTTATGTTGCATAGAACTTCATCAGTGCATTCATTGTTTAACTCTGTACATAAACATACTTGTCGCGTGTAGAGGTCTGTGCATTTCATTGCTTAGATTATATTAAGTCAGTGCATGTTTGCATGATGCATATTGTGAGTCGATACATGTCCTGACACTTGGTGCAACACTTAGTTCATTCTGTATTGAGTCCGTGCATATGCTGCATTTCAACTGAATAAGGTCTGTGCATACATACATGAGTCACCATACATATACTTGAGATGATTGATTGATACTTCTTAAATGAGAATTGATGAGAATTTTGTTTGCTGTATGTTGCTTTTATAAGGTCATGTGTTGATGTTAAAGCATGCATTTGTCATTACTCTGTATGCACATGAGGCCTATGCATATACGTCCAAGGGTGCATCTCTTAGTAGTCTGGTGGTCCGTGAAGTCTGTGCACCTCACTGTAGCAAGTCCTTGAATGAACGCTGCTCACTTTGTATTTCATCATAAGGTCCGAGCATGTCTCAGCTCATATGCATATGGTTGGACTACACACGTTGCATAACTCTGTGCAAGTGTCCATACAGCTGGACTTAGGCACCTCTGCCTTGCATTTCAAGGTCGATGCATTCACTGTAGTGTGCACCTCTGCCAATGCTCATTCATCAGTGCACCTTCTACCTTATGCATATAGGCCTGTGGATATAAGCTCACTAAGTCTATGCATGATTTAGTCTACACTTAGCTGAGTTGGTGCGCATCTGCTCTATGCCTGTGCATCTCCCTGTAGCCGTGTCGGTGCAACTCTCGCACCGTTGCACGCAATCAAGTTGAAGTCGGTGCACTCCTCAAATGGTTAGCTTAGCTCATAATTCAAGTCGGTGCAATGCACGTTAGCGCACGTAGTCGAAGTCTGTGCATACTGTCTTTAGGCTCATTGATTCGGTGCATATGTGTTAAGTTCATGTCATGTAGGTCTGAGCACTCTTTGCATCGGGCATGCTGAGTTGGTGGAGGTATTGTCCTCACTTCACAAGTCGGTACACTTCCTGCTTATGAACACACGAAGTCTGTGCATCTCTGTTCTCTGCACTCAGATTAAGTCTGTGCATATGTCTGCTGTGTGACCAAATTGAGTCCGTGCATATGTGTACTTATGCTATATTGAGTCTGTGCATGTTTGCTCTAATACCTTATCAAGTCTATACAATCTTCATAAGTACCTGACTATCGTATGTCTTGACAGACTAACAGGACAACTGCTCGTGATTGTTAAGTAGGGCACGTGATCCAAGGCGGACCGTCTCTGTCCAAGGACTGCCACATGGAAAGCTACAGTGCCCAGATTTGGACACGTGGCTGAGAGCCTTCTGGAAGCATTTGGCGGGAGTGTTTCCTCCACACGCCCAATGCGTGAGCTCGTGGGTCTCAGGCTGAAGCAATATAAGATCCCTCTTCTGTGATTAGAAAGACATAGAACATAATAGAGGGAATAGAAGGAGAACGAAGAAAAAGGGGATCGAAGAAGATAGAAGAACACGAACTGAAGAGATCTGAGGTGAGACAGGTGAAGAGCAGAGTTCAAGAAAAAGACAGAGAGATCAGAGATAGTCTAAAGAAGAGCACGAGAGCAGTGAGAAGAAGAAAGAGGAAGAGATCAAAAGTTTGGGGAAGAAGAAAAAGAAGAAAGAGTGAGAAAGTTTGTGAAGAGGAGGCTGAATCTGCTTGAAGACATGTTCTACTGGACTTGGATCAAATCCAATCCAGTCAGCTCCAGCTAGAGCCCAATTTATTTTACGATGTCTTTCAGCTTTCAGTTGCTGTGTTTTCCATCTTTTGTTTTTCTTTTAAACCTTTGTTTCTTCAAGCTGTGAGTCAGCGGAGCAAGCTGTGTTGCTCAGCGGTTGCAGAGGATCGGTTCCTCTGATCGGCTAAGCTGTATTGCCCAACGGGCAAGCTGTCAGTCAGCGGTTGTTGGCAAGCTGTGAAGCCCAGCAGTTAAGCTGTGTATCAGCGGGAAACCACACTCTGGTTTGAGTGTGAGGTGGACGTAGGTCTGGAGGACCGAATCACCTAAAAATCTTTTGTCTATCGTGGTTTGATTACCTTGTCTGATTCGCTAGATGTATACTTAGGCTCGATCTCTATTTCCCATCTAGTGAATTTTTGGTTTGCACATCGAACATTTGACTCTGGTTTTGAGAGAGTCACTTTGAATTCTTGATCATTGTTCCAGGAGAGTGTAAAATTCACTCAAATCGTTTGACCGTCTAAGTTGCATTTGATTGCTTGATTGAGTTCGGTCAATAGCATATGTTTGTTTAAGAGTATGCATTCTTGCAGCTCAACTGTTTGATCAAGAGAATCATTATCCACCTTATTCTGTGAAGATTGAATAGTTTTAATTTCGCATTTGTGTCCTGTTACAGTTTTAATCGGGCAATTCTTATAAGGGGATTCATTCACCCCCCTCTGAATCCGGGCCAAGCATCCCAACACTTGGTATCAGAGCGGGTCTCTGACTTTCCAGATCCAACGATCTGCAGAGGATCCTGCTGCTTTTGGTGCTTTACTGATTTCTGTTATCTTATTCTGGTGCATTACTCATTGAGCGCTTACTGTTTTAAAATCTGTTTGAAACAATGGCATCTTCTATAGTTTTTGATGGTTCTAACTTCGAGAAATGGTTAGACAGTCTGTGCGGTATTATAAACTCTATAGATCCGAAATTGTGGAATCTCATTAAAAATAGTCCACATGTTTTGCCTCGAGAGGAGAGTAAATGGTCCCAGAAGGACAAACAAAAGAATAGTGAGAATATAAGAGTTCGGGACATTCTGCTGAATGCTGTAGATATTAATGTCATCTCTTCTATTTCTACCTGGAGGACTGCGAAGGATATCTGGGATTCAGTGATCATATTTCATGAGAACCAGAAATGTCTTATGGCTAGAGGAAGTACTTCAAGTGATAAAAAGGAAGATCAATTAAATTCTGAATCTGATTTTGATGAAATGACTGTTGATGATTTAAAAGAAATGTATGCTGAATTGTATGAAAAATATAGAAAAGTAAAATCTGAATGCAAAAAATTGAAAAAGAAACTGGATGCTAGCATGAGCCCATGTTTCGAAAATGTTGACTTTGAAGATCTGAGAGCTGAGAACAATTGTTTGAAGCAACAACTAGAAAATCTTGACGCAATCAAATCTGTAAATATATCAATTCAGAAAGATATTGAAAATCTGAAAAGAGAATCTGAAACTGATAATAATTAGAAGAATTCCAAATTTCATTGTGAAAACTGTGAAAAATTGAAGAATTCTTATGATAATTGCTTGTCTGAACTAAAGGAAAGACTTGGCTCGATTGATGATAATCAGGCTCATATCAATAATGTAATTCAAAATGAAAAACCCTTGAATGATTTTGAGTGCGATAGCTCTGAATTGAATGCTCTAAAGTATGAGAATGAATGTCTTAGGAAACAATGTGAAAAATACACAGCTGAAATAACTTACTCTGATAAATCAGTTTGTAATAAATGTCAATTTCTGGAGGAATTAAATGAAAGCCTTCACAGTGATTTAGAATGACATCAAAACTTAATTGCATCATTGTGGGAAGAAAATAAAAATTTGTTGGATGAAAAACTGGAAACTGAACAAAGAGAGGAAAGACTGAGTGAAGAGTTGAATTCCAAATCTGATGACCATAGTGAACAGATTGAACAATTGAAATTAGAAAATGAGAGACTCAAACATCTCAACTCTGCAATTTCTGAAAAAACTCTTAGCCTTAGAAAAAGGAAAAATTATTTATAATGAAGAATCTAAAAAACTGAACAATCTGGAACAAGAAATTGAGAAATATAAAACTGCAAACAAAGTACTAAGTGAATGTGTTAATTGCAGTGAACAGGAGATTGCTAGTTATGAAATTCACATTGCCTCTTTGGAAAATGAAATTTATGATCTAAAAGACTCTGTCGAGAACTCTCAAAGATAAAGAAAAGTCAAAAGATCCCTTGAATGATGAAGCAACTGAACAAAGAAAAAGGGTGGGCTGTAATTCTAGGATCAATAATGCTACCTTTGTGCATAACTCAGATATAGCCAACACTTCTGCATTCTCCTCAAAACAATCTACTTATTAGAAAATTCAAACTGAAAACCAAAGTCAGAAAAATGAGAAGTCATTTGTTTTTAAATTCACGGCTCAGAGGAATCCTAAGCAAGCTGCTGTTGAGAAAATTCAGAAATAAAGTAAAAACTTGAAAGTGCAAAAACAAAAGAAGAATAAGAAAACACTTAAAAAGAATGACAAACTGCATGCAAACAATTCACAGGCTAAGAAATTTCCTGCTGTTAAAATAAACAACATTGAATGTTTTTATTGTGGGAAATCTGGTCATATAATGAATAATTATTTAATAATGGAGAAGGATGATTTGAATGTTGGTAAAATTCATGCAAGAAATTCTCATGCTAAGAAACCTTCTCCTGTTCAAAAGAAAAGAGTTCACTGCTTTTACTGTCATAAGATAGGTCACCTCATGCATGAGTGTAGACAAATGGAACTAGATGACCTAGCTACTATAGGGATGCATGATAAACAACTCCATGATAAAGATCATGCAATTCCTAAAAAGAAATTTCATTGTGGCAAATTAGGCCATATTACTGCACATTGCTGGCATGCACCGGGGAGTAACAATCACCACAGATTTGTGAAAACCTCTGTGTATCAAAATGTTTTTGATAAGAATAAATCAGGTTTTAGAGAAAAGAGTTTTGCATGTTTTGAATGTGGAAAACCTGGCCATAGAGCAAATCAGTGCCGGTTGGCAGGTTTCAGAAAACAGATCTCTCATGTGTATAATAATAAAAACTTCAATGTCCATGCTCATAGATTTAATGATCACAATAATGTGCATAAAAAGAATTTAAAATTTGTTACTTGTCATTACTGTGGACAGTTTGGACATTCAATGTCCAACTGTAAGCTGATGGATCTTGATGATCTTTTAGCTCAGAAAAAGCTGAAAGCACCCTTTAGAGGTGCCACTCACTCTGCAGGACCCAAGACATCTTGGGTATCTATTGGAACAAAATAGTCTGCCACTTTGCAGGTGTGTCTTGGAATGAAATAAAGGGGGTTAATGAACCAAGACACTCAAGAATGAAAACCCCATGATTGTACTCTTCAGGTCAGTTCTGAAAACTTTGTTTAAATTCTGTCTTTTGAATTAGTCTGTTTTAAATGGTTGCACGTAGTGATAATTCCTTGAACAAATTTGCATATCTTTGTCACGATGCATGATCTGTCAATTTCCCTACATGTTGAGTATTGCACACATTGCATTCAATCAGGGGGAGTCAAAGCAATTCTTGTGTATCATGCATACTTGTTTAGGCTAACTCCCTGCATGTTTCTTCATGTCTTTCATGAGTGAAACCCATGTGCATATATGATTGAATATCATCATATTAAAAATTCCAAAAAGAAGAGAATCACTGCATGTAGACAGGGGGAGCCTTCTAGTTTCATCAATCCTATCTGAATTATGTCTGCTTCTCCTCTAAGTTGCTGATAAAGAGTTGAACTAGAATTCATTGTTGTCAAGCTGATTTGTCTGAACTCCAGACTCAGCTACTAGTTTCTGAACTGGATTACTCGAGTGCATACCTCCTGCTCCATCCTTGTTAACTCACTGACTCCTTAAAATCTGTTTGATACACAAGCATGTGTTTCAATTCTGCCATTTTATATGCATGCTTGATAATGTCTTCTGCTGTTCTCTCAATGAAAATTTCTTGCTGCTTCCATTGATTTGCTGCACTGTCAATGTTGATTCATCTGATTTTGAGAGGAGATTTCAATGTGTGTACCCTAATCATAAATTCGACATATTTCAAAAAGAAGAATCTTCTATTATACTGATTTAAGAATGTCTGATGAATCAAATTGATTTAAGTCTAATGTATTCACTAAGTTTTGAATTAAAAGACTTGAAAATATCTGAATCATTATGTTTAATAAATCTTAACCAATTGTCTCATGTAATTTCATGCAGAACCTTCTGAAATCTGAAATTTTAAAATTATGGCCTTCTTTGGGTAAGATACTTGTAGAGAGTATTGTTCTTAAACACTTCAATGTAGAGAATTGTCTAAAAAATCTGAAACAATTGAAAGAAATCTTGGTTAGAACAATGACTTTAGACACCGAGAAACTGGGTCCTCTATCAAAGAAATGGAGTAAACCCATGTCATGCAGTGTTATAGTTACCTCTGCTGTAAAAATGATTGAAAATATGACAGAGCAATGGCATAGTTGTGTTGAGTAATTGGGGATTCCTGCCTCTAACCAAAGTGTCTCCTCATGTAAAAAGACATTTCTATTGCTAACTCTGTTCTCATGACTGAGAAGCAATGCAGTTATCACACTAAGTAACTGGATCACTTCACCTAAGACGTGTTGTGCCTTATGTAAAAATGTGTTGATCAACTAAGATTGCTCAGGAAAAAGAGTGTGCTGTTCAAAAGAAAAATCTGAAAAATTGGTGTAATCAAAGACAAGTTCAGATACATTTATAACTGTTTAATCTCAATACTATCTTGTGTAACTTCCATAGGAGTCATTAATTTTCAATGAGTAAGATAGAAGAAGGTTAAGACAAGAATGTCATATGTGCATTTGGTTCATTTTTATTAAAAGGTGTTTCAGATATGAGTATTGAATTTTCTTGATAAACTTTGCATACATCATTCTTAAATCATGCTGGTAAGTTTAGACTTATTCATAATCTCTTATAATAGAAGAGTCTGAAATTCTCTCTTATCAAGATTTATGAATTTGGTACCCTATTGAAAATCTTTCTGTCTCATCTATTCATTGGCAATCCAGTCAATATCTTTCTCCACTCTTGGTATCAGACTTACCTCTGATAGTCCCACTTGGTTGTCCTTGCGATGTTCATAAATCATAACAATTGGTATCATTTGCCTGAATTCCCTCATTTCATGACAATTGGTTTCATAACAATTGGTATCACATGTTCATGGGGGGAAGGTCGTGCCTTAGTGTTCCTCCATTTTAACTGATTGTCAAAGGGAGAGAATAGTTTGAGTCAGTGTGACTCATAGTGTTGCCATCATCAAAAAGGGGGAGATTGTTGTGTCCCTGTGGTTTTGATGATAACAAACACTATAAGTCATCAGGTGTGCTTGCATGAAAGATTGAATGATGATAACATATGACATTGCTTATGAATCTGGTTTCTGTATGTTATGTTGCATAGAACTTCATCAGTGCATTCATTGTTTAACTCTGTGCATAAACATGCTTGTCGCGTGTAGAGGTCTGTGCATTTCATTGCTTAGATCATATTAAGTCAGTGCATGTTTGCATGATGCATATTGTGAGTCGATACATGTCCTGACACTTGGTGCAACACTTAGTTCATTCTGTATTGAGTCCGTGCATATGCTGCATTTCAACTGAATAAGGTCTGTGCATACATACATGAGTCACCATACATATACTTGAGATGATTGATTGATACTTCTTAAATGAGAATTGATGAGAATTTTGTTTGCTGTATGTTGCTTTTATAAGGTCATGTGTTGATGTTAAAGCATGCATTTGTCATTACTCTGTATGCACATGAGGCCTATGCATATACGTCCAAGGGTGCATCTCTTAGTAGTCTGGTGGTCCGTGAAGTCTGTGCACCTCACTGTAGCAAGTCCTTGAATGAACGCTGCTCACTTTGTATTTCATCATAAGGTCCGAGCATGTCTCAGCTCATATGCATATGGTTGGACTACACACGTTACACAACTCTGTGCAAGTGTCCATACAGCTGGACTTAGGCACCTCTGCCTTGCATTTCAAGGTCGATGCATTCACTGTAGTGTGCACCTCTGCCAATGCTCATTCATCAGTGCACCTTCTACCTTATGCATATAGGCCTGTGGATATATGCTCACTAAGTCTGTGCATGATTTAGTCTACACTTAGCTGAGTCGGTGCACATCTGCTCTATGCCTGTGCATCTCCCTGTAGCCGTGTCGGTGCAACTCTCGCACCGTTGCACGCAATCAAGTTGAAGTCGGTGCACTCCTCAAATGGTTAGCTCAGCTCATATTTCAAGTCGGTGCAATGCACGTTAGCGCACGTAGTCGAAGTCTGTGCATACTGTCTTTAGGCTCATTGATTCGGTGCATATGTGTTAAGTTCATGTCATGTAGGTCTGAGCACTCTTTGCATCGGGCAGGCTGAGTTGGTGGAGGTATTGTCCTCACTTCACAAGTCGGTACACTTCCTGCTTATGAACACACGAAGTCTGTGCATCTCTGTTCTCTGCACTCAGATTAAGTTTGTGCATATGCCTGCTGTGTGACCAAATTGAGTCCGTGCATATGTGTACTTATGCTATATTGAGTCTATGCATGTTTGCTCTAATACCTTATCAAGTCCATACAATCTTCATAAGTACCTGACTATCGTATGTCTTGACAGACTAATAGGACAACTGCTCGTGATTGTTAAGTAGGGCACGTGATCCAAGGCGGACCGTCTCTGTCCAAGGATTGCCACGTGGAAAGCTACAGTGCCCAGATTTGGACACGTGGCTGAGAGCCTTCTGGAAGCATTTGGCGGGAGTGTTTCCTCCACACGCCCAATGCGTGAGCTCGTGGGTCTCATGCTGAAGCTATATAAGATCCCTCTTCTGTGATTAGAAAGACAGAGAACATAATAGAGGGAATAGAAGGAGAACGAAGAAAAAGGGGATCGAAGAAGATAGAAGAACACGAACTGAAGAGATCTGAGGTGAGACAGGAGAAGAGCAGAGTTCAAGAAAAAGAGAGAGAGATCAGAGATAGTCTAAAGAAGAGCACGAGAGCAGTGAGAAGAAGAAAGAGGAAGAGATCAAAAGTTTGAGGAAGAAGAAAAAGAAGAAAGAGTGAGAAAGTTCGTGAAGAGGAGGCTGAATCTGCTTGAAGACATGTT
Source organism: Amorphophallus konjac (assembly GCA_022559845.1). NCBI lineage: Eukaryota > Viridiplantae > Streptophyta > Magnoliopsida > Alismatales > Araceae > Amorphophallus > Amorphophallus konjac. The sequence continues at coordinate 161,108,645 of CM040129.1, read as the reverse complement.
CTACTGGACTTGGATCAAATCCAATCCAGTCAGCTCCAGCTAGAGCCCAATTTGTTTTACGATGTCTTTCAGCTTTCAGTTGCTGTGTTTTCCATCTTTTGTTTTTCTTTTAAACCTTTGTTTCTTCAAGCTGTGAGTCAGCGGAGCAAGCTGTGTTGCTCAGCGGTTGCAGAGGATCGGTTCCTCTGGTCAGCTAAGCTGTATTGCCCAGCGGGCAAGCTGTCAGTAAGCAGTTGTTGGCAAGCTGTGAAACCCAGCAGTTAAGCTGTGTATTAGCGGGAATCCACACTCTGGTTTGAGTGTGGGGTGGACGTAGGTCTGGAGGACCGAACCACCTAAAAATCTTTTGTCCATCGTGGTTTGATTATCTTGTCTGATTCGCTAGATGTATGTTTAGGCTCGATCTCTATTTCCCATCTAGTGGATTTTTGGTTTGCACACCGAACATTTGACTCTAGTTTTGAGAGTCACTTTGAATTCTTGATCATTGTTCCTGGAGAGTGTAAAATTCACTCAAATCGTCTGACCGTCTAAGTTGCATTTGATTGCTTGATTGAGTTCGGTCAATAGCATAGGTTTGTTTAAGAGTATGCATTCTTGCAGCTCAACTGTTTGATCAAGAGAATCATTGTCCACCTTATTCTGTGAAGATTGAATAGTTTTAATTTCGCATTTGTGTCCTGTTACAGTTTTAATCGGGCAATTCTTATAAGGGGATTCATTCAACCCCCTCTGAATCCGGGCCAAGCATCCCAATAGTATCATGGTTTTGTGGAATCCTTTTGCGGTGGAGGAGGACAGACAGGTTGGCCGGTGGGCTCTCTCCCTTCACTTTCGTTGCTTGAGGGATGGCTTCTCTTGGATCTTCTCCGGCATTTATGGCCCTCAACTAGGGAGGGGAAGAGAGATCTTTGGCAGGAGCTGCTTGCTTTCCACCTTTCCTCGGGCAGGCCCTAGTGTGTGGATGACGACTTCAATGCAATGACGGCAGTTATAGAGAGGACGAGTTTTCATCCTCACTCGGGGGAGACTGAGGATTTCTATGAGTTCATTCAGCAGGCAGCCCTTATCGACGTTGGATTGGTGAATGCTCAGCTCACTTGGTCCAATTTGAGGGAGTCTCCTTCCTGTTCTAGGCTTGAAAAATTCTTGGTGTCTATGGACTAGGAGGGGCATTTCCCCTATGTACGATGCTCATGTTTGCCAAGGCCGACGTCGGATCACAAGCCTATCCTTTTGTCCACCAGCCGACAACATGAGAGGAGGAATGCTTTCAGATTTAGGAAATATTGGATTAGAGAGGCAAACTTCTTACACATTGTTAAGTGTGCGTGGGATGATCAGAGGCAGAGACGACATGGAACCTCCATGGCTACTATGATTGGTAAATTGAAACACTTGGCACAAGTGCTCAGAATTTGGGGTGCTAGCAAGAGATTACCAAGGAGACAGGAGAAAGAGAGGATTCTTCACCAACTGTAGACTTTAGATAGTTTGGAGGAAGCATGTTTGTTGGATGATGATGATAGGCTCAATAGAGATTCCCTTAGAACAGAGTATGATGAGATCCTTATGAGATAGGAAATCCACTGGAAGCAGAGATCGAGAGAGAGATGGCTTAAAGGGATACGAACACTTTTACTTCCGCATGATTGCTTCAAGTAGGAGGAGGATGAATCACATTGCTTGTATCAAGGCTGAAAATCAACTACTTCACAGGGATGGTGATATTAGGAGTTTTGCCCAGGAGTTCTATGGTTCCTTGTTCACTAAGGAGCAGATGAGCAGATTTGAGTTTGCTCATGACTTGCTCCCTCACCTCTCGGCGGCTCAAAGTGAGGCTCTTGAGAGCCCCTTCCTAGAGGAGCAGATTAGGTAGGCGGTATTTTCTCTAGCAAGTGATAAGACCCCTGGGCCAGATGGTTTCTTATGATGTTCTTTAAACATTGTTGGGATATTATCAAGGAGGATCTCACGGGTGTAGTTAGAGAATTTCAGGAGGACAGGGCTCATTTGAAGGGTATTAATAAAACCCTTTTGGTCCTCATCCCTACGAAGAAGGGTGCACAAGACTTGGCAGACTTCTGTCCTATTAGTTTACTGAATAGTACCTATAAAATTATCTCTAAGGTTTTGGCTAGGGGGCTTGATAGAGTGGTGGATGAGCTAGTTAGTGTCTATTAGAGAGCCTTCATCAGGGTAAGACAAATCTAGAAGAATTTTCTTGTTGCTCACGAATGTTTGTTTGCCATAAAAAAACAGAGGAAGAGGGGTTTGGTTCTCAAGCTAAATTCTGAGAAAACTTATAACAGGGTAAATTGGAACTGCCTCCTTCAGGTTATGACGAAGATGGGCTTTGGTCAGGTTTGTATCTCACGGATACGAGAGTGTATCTCGTCTACTTCTTTTGCTGTGCTCATTAATGGCAACCCTCCTCCTTTTTCCCTAGTGGGAGAGGGCTCCGACAGGGAGACCCACTCTCCCCTCTCTTGTTTGTCCTGGTGACACAGATCTTGAGTAGGTTGTAGATGAGAGCTGAGGTGGTAGAGATTATTACATGCTTGCAAACTGGTCAGTCCAGCAACTGTGTCACCCACCTGCAGTATGCGGATGACACTATTCTTTTTTTAGCCGATGAGGAGCAGTAGCTAGTGGATGCCGGGTTGTTGTTGGAAGTAGTACATGATGTCACTGGGCTGAAGGTGAACTACATCAAGAACCACATTACGAGGATCAATATGGTTGAGTCAGCCATCGAGAGGGCAACTCTCATCTTCAGTTGCCAGATTGGGAGGTTCCCTTTCACCTACCTTGGCCTTCCTCTTTCCTTAGGACCTCTTCATTGTAGGGATTGGCAGGGGGTGGTGCAGAGGTACGAGAGGAGGCTTGCAAGATGGAAGGCTAGATTACTCTCTTATGGAGGTCGTTTGGTACTAAGCAGATATGTGTTGGACAGTTTGTTGATTTACTTCCTCTCCATTTTCAGAGTACCGAAGACAATGTCTAAGAATTTGGAATCTATTCAGGCCAGATTCTTTTGGCATGTCATCGGGAGCGGAGAAAGGGGTTGGCATGATATTTCATGGGGTAGAACCTGTCAGATGAAGTGGGTGGTTTGGGCATCGAGAGCATACGATATTTTAATTGGGCCTTACTTTGCAAATGGCTCTGGAGGCTTGGGACAGAGGAAGGGGGCTTGTGGGTGCAGGTGGCCAGACAAAGATACTATTACTCGTCCAGAGCCCAACATGCTTATAATGTATCTCCAATTTGGAGAGGCATTTTACAGTGTATAGACTTTTTGAGAGCTAGTGTTCGGGTCAGGTTAGGTGGGAAGTCTTGCCTGTTCTGGCGAGACAGGTGGTGTGGCGACTCATCGCTGGCGAAGGACTTTCTAGAGCTTTTTGCTATTACGAGTATTCCAGGTGCTTCTGTGGTTCAGTCTTTCGATGCGCAAGTAGTCGGGGGTGTCTGGGTCCCCACTTTCAAGAGGAATCTCTCTCTAGAAGAGATGGACCAGCTGGAACATCTCTTTACTTCCCTCCTGGATTTTGCTCTAGACGGCAACAGGGCAGATACATGGTTGTGGAGATGGGCGAAGGGGGGGGGGGGGGCAGTTCTCAGTTAGGTTGACTTATGCTCTCCTTTCTGATAGGGGGGGGTTCGCCATCCCTTTGCACCTCACATTTGGTCTCCCTGGATCCCACTCAAGGTGAAGGTGTTGGTTTGGAGGATCTCCCATGGTCGGCTGCCCACTTGTGACAAGGTGGCACCTTTTCTGCAGCAAATATCTTCCCTATGTTGCTTGTGTGGGGATGAGGAGGAGGACCTCGATCATTTATTTATAGGCTGCCCTTTTGCGAAAGAAATTTGGAGGCACATTGGTAAGAGCTTATAGCTATCCCTTACTCATTTTGAAGGGGTGCATCATCTACTTGCCAAGTGACACATGAGGTGGCTTTCTAAGGGAGACAATATTATCTGGTATCTTATCCTACATGCCACTCTTTGGGCCTTGTGGAGTGAGAGGAACAACATACTTTTCAGGAGGGAAATGAGGATAGAAGATAGTCTTTTTTCCTTTGTTTGTGAGGAAGTGGCTTTTTGGGCAAAATATGTTTGTAAAGTGGAGGCTCATAACTCCTCCCTTTGCACCTCACATTTGGGCTCCCTGGATCCCACTCAAGGTGAAGGTGTTGGTTTGGAGGATCTCCCATGGCCGGCTACCCACTTGTGACAGGGTGGCACCTTTTCTGCAGCAAATATCTTCTCTATGTTGCTTGTGTGGGGATGAGGAGGAGGACCTCGATCATTTATTTACAGGCTGCCCTTTTGCGAAAGGAATTTGGAGGCACATTGGTAAGAGCTTATAGCTATCCCTTACTCATTTTGAAGGGGAGCATCATCTACTTGCCAAGTGACACATGAGGTGGCTTTCTAAGGGAGACAATATTATCTGGTGTCTTATCCTACATGCCACTCTTTGGGCCTTGTGGAGTGAGAGGAACAACATACTTTTCAAGAGGGAAGCGAGGATAGAAGATAGTCTTTTTTCCTTTGTTTGTGAGAAAGTGGCTTTTTGGGCAAAACATGTTTGTAAAGTGGAGGCTCATAACTCCTCGCTCTTTTTGCTTTTGGGGAGTTAGTTTGGTGCACCATTTTGGGATGGCCTTCTTGTAAAGGGGTTTTGTGACTTGTCAATTTTTTTACTTGTATATTCTTGCCTTTTCTTAATATACTTCATGGTACCAACCACGTTTCAAAAAAAACACGATGAAATTTTATGTGTATTTCCTCGTAAGTCTTTACCTTCCAAAAAATTTCCTCGTAAGTCTTTGGTTCTTTATTTAAGCTTATGCATGTTCTATAAAACTATAAATTATAAAACCCTACAATGCCCTTATCTGTCAGCAATTAATCAGAAAATGAGCATACATCTAGAGAATACAACATCGACTCTTTTACCACGAGTCATAGGAGGTTGTTAGGAGTTAATAAAAGATCAAAAATATATCAAATATTGTTCAATGGTACACAAAACTCTAAACCTCATCTGAAAAGCCTTTATTTTCAGTTGCATGCTTAACCTTGCTAGACAGTAACATTGGTTTAATCACATTCTTTTACTAGAAAGAAAATGCTAAACATTCTTAACTTAAAAAGACAGCAGGTTGTGAGCTTAGGGACAATCAAGTGAGGTCCACCTCCAGTAATTATGCAATCAAAGACACAATGTGTGCTGGGTTTCTAGTGTGTATGATCTAATGCCATGTAGTTGGCCTCAATTAGACAAACACTAATAACAGAACAATTTTACTGCAGCAGGTCTTCTTATTGTGAAAAACCCTCCATTTTTGCTGTAAGCTATTTTTCCATTATTAACAATACCTAGTGGCAATACCTATTACCAAGGATGCTACATATGTTTTTAGATAGCCTAACTGAACAAGCATGAACTTAATGAAAAAAAAATAAAAAATACCTGTTTCCCAGCAATAAATATGTGTTGTCATAACTCATATAAAAATTAAAAAATACTTGACAAATGTTAAATATCTTAACATAACATAACAAACATTAAATGCCTTCAAGATATCACATTCTTCTACAAGGTGGTAATAAAAGCCCTATAGTTTTACAGAAAGCAATAAGAAGCGGCAGATCAAGAAAATTTAGTCTTAGGAGGTCAAGAAAAGAGATATGGTGCACAGTTTTCCCCCAAAGAAGAAAGTATATCGACAGCGGACCATGGCCCTGTTTGCCACTCTGCCAAGGCAAAGAGGTCACCTTATTGGCAGCAAACTTTAACTCATACCCTGTCGGGAGTTAGATTAATGAATAGTTATAAAATTTAGCATGCAAATCCTTAGGCCCACTAGAGTTTGCTTGCCATCAACTCCATCAAGGCAATGATTGTACAACCATAACCACTGTATTGGCATCCTTGTGAAAGTTTAGACTAGCCCACTCTGATATTAATATAGAACAAACCAGTCATGTTTGATGCCATATGAGAATTGGCACCAGTGCGAGACCTACTGGCTTGTTTGGGCAGCATTTGTGAAAGTCAGGACAAGAGGAAGGAGCAATAGAAGCCTGCAAACCTGAGTTTGTGTGACATTTCTCCCATATCATGCAACTTTTCAGGCAAAGATACTATAACCTTAGTGCATACCAATAAAATTAAATGCAATAGTTAAATAATACCAGGCAAACATGAATTCCATGGTGTACTGCACAATTGATAGGCACTAATCAATTCAGAGCCATATGTTCAACATAGAGCATACGCTTGAGAATCAGTTAGGTTAGCAATTTCATACCATGGAATAACATTGACATGTTTCATTCCCAATAGAACATAATATTAGGTAAATAAGAAATTAAGAACAATCTTTCATGGAGCTGTTCAGAAAAAAAGAAGTCACCATCCATGTACATGCAAGGAGCAAAAGCATACCCGCAAGCAAGGCACAATGCAATCCTGCAAGACATACAGATAACATTATCATTCATGACATGAAAGGCATTATTGAGTCTGAAACAATGGGAAATAATAGACATGTACCATAGCTCAAAAATGCATGCCCAGGAATGAGCCTTCCATCCAAAAACAAACAAAGGAAAAAGAACTCTGGTTTAGCAGGCTAAGGGGGGAATTACCATTATGGTGAATCAAAGCAGAGAATAAAAGATTTTACAAAGAGATAGCATTATGACAATACCGATATAGGAAAATGATGTCTTCAGTGCCCGGGCAGTTGTTGGGTCCCAGAATACTCATCGTGTAAAATTTGATATTCTCAGACTGAAACAAGCTTTTGAACATTATTACCTCCCAAAGAACAAATAGAGAAAACTGTCATAGCTAAAACAAGCCTAACTTTTCAGACCTTACAAATGTAACTATCATTGAATATCTCAGATAGATGAGTACACAACAGAACCTGCAAAATAGATACATTAACTCTCAGAAAATTACATCACTAAGAAGTTAATACATATGTATGTGGGCATTATACAAGTTATATGATTCTATTGCCTGTAGGTTGATAATGTATAACTTCACTTTAAGAAATTGTATGCATAAGTCACTCGAACTCGAGTTACTCGACAAAGTTATGAAGAGGAAGCAAGTCCAAGTTATTGCCTTGACACACTGGCATGGCCATGAAGCAATAGAAAAAGTAGGCATCTGTCTGGGGGAGGTACATATATTCCCTTCCAGAATAAGTATGAACACAGAATGAGGGCAAAAAAAAGAGGAAAAAGAAGGCCAGATGAGGGGTTTGGAGGAAAAATAGAAGAGAGCAAGAGGAAGAATGCAAGGGGAAAAAGGAAAAACTGTATGAAGGCAGAGCCAACAACCATGGTGGGCAATGATAGTAGCTAGTAGTCACCACTACCGCCACCTCCTCAACCACCAGTGGGCTTCAGGGGTAGCAGTCAGCAGACGTGTAGCAGAGGGGGGCCAAAAATGGTCAGAGTAAAAGCAAACAGGGCTCATGCGGTTCTCTCCCTTGACTTCTTCCTGACTTGTGAAGATCAAATAGACCTCCCATATAACTATAAAATAAAAAAGTTCTTAAAATAAAAAAACTGCAAAAAAGTCATAAGATATAGATATACTTAAAAGAGTACTCGTGTGTATGTGTCGCCTCCATGCATACAAATAATACTCTTTGAGATCTACTAAGAACTGATGCGCGTGTGTGTGTGCGTGTGACCCCCTCTATGTATACAAACAACATCATTTCCACCCACAAATCAAACCTTCAAGTCAAATTAAAATTGAAGATCTAGTAAAAAATAATGATGTGTGTGCGTGCATGCAAAAGGATGGCCACAATGGAAGCGAACTATTGCCATCGTCAAAAGATTCCATGACTCACTAGCTGCTCTGAGCAACAGAAAAGTGTAATATTTGCACCTGATCACTTAAGGTAAATCTGTAACCCTGCCAGATCCTATATTGTCTGTAAGCGTGTACAACTTCCTTACAGCTTCAACTCACTTCTGATGACGGTTGGGGCTCAGTTGCAATCTTCAGATAAAAGATACGATTACCAAACCTAAACATAAGCTCACCAGGTGTAAACAACTTCTGTTCAACTTCAAAATGGAGACGGACTTCATATTCCTTCAGAACCCTGTCTCGATGCACTTCCTTCAGGAACCTCCACATGTCAGAGATGGCAAGGGATTCCAGAGATAAGGCATCAAATGGACACACACGGGAGGGATTCTTTCCTATCCACCTTAGCATTTCATTCTGACCAGAAAACAATGACGTGCTGAATGCATAAAACCTTTCTACTAAGACTCAAGCACCTGATATCAAACCAAAACATTCTGGTCATTAGTACTGCTAAACCTCCATGATTATCTGCGGGCTGGAACTGGTGAAGTTCCTTCGCAAGATCTTCTATGGCCAGTCAGCCATTCTGGACAGAACTTATAAGACTACTCTGTAGCAGCATCAGATAGGCTGGAACCCAAGGTGCAGCTGCTATCAGTATCCTTCTTTCTGGATTTGAACCTGAGGTGGAAATCCTTTCTCAAACCAGAACCTCCTTTTGTCAACAATTGAAGCTCTGATGCCTAACATCCTGCATCTCCAACAGATAACAGCATAATGACAACAATCACATTGTGTTCTTGCCTAGACATCAATAACATTATCTGCTCTCAAGGATGGGCTTCTTGATCTCCGGCCTCTGCCTAACTGACTTCCCCCTCTTGCACCTTCAGGCTTTCTAACTCATGGCATCCACCTCTTCTCTTTGCGATCCTCTGTCTAAAAGTGCATTGCCTTTTAATCAGAATGATAGTTTTGATATTGGGTCTTCTGCACGTCTACTTGCTTAGGAATATTTTTTGATATCCTGATGTCATTAACATAAGAGTATCTTTTGCAGGATGCACACCTATGACCATTCTGAGTAATGATCTTTCCTACCCCTGATTCTAGAAAGAAACGAGAAAAAAACAGGGCTTGGCTGATCAGAACAGTTCCATGGAATGCAATCTCGGCGAGATCTCGGTTTTGGGCGGCTTTCCGAGAAACGAAACCCCCAAAATTGGGCGGTTTCGGCATTCAAATGGCGGGGCAGGTCCTGATTCCTGACTGAAACCCACTGGGGATCCGGACCGCCAGATCCCCTTTACACAACACCCTGCAACCCCATCCCTCGTCCCCACCCTCCCCGATCCCAAACCCTTCGCCCCCAACCCCGGATGCCCCCTTCCTCTCCGATCTCTCCTAGGGTTTGCACCGGGGTTCGTTGCGATAGCCGTCGTATAGCAATGTTCGTCAACGGCCATCGCCGCCATTGTGAAGGACGTCCGCCGTCTTCGCCGTCGCAGACGTGCTCGCCGTCGACCGTCGTCAAGGACCTCCGAGCTCGTCCACCACCTGCTCTTTTCCGGCGGCCACGTGGTAACCTCATTCTCTCTCTCTCCTGCTCTCTCCCTGGCCCCTTCCATCTCTCTCCCCCGTCCCTCCTTCCTTCTCTCTCTCTGTGTCTGAGTGTCTGAGACAGAATTGGACAGTGACAGAGCGACTCTCTCTCTGCATCTCTCTCCCTTGTCCCTCCTCTGTGTGTGTGTGTGTGTGCGTGTGTGTGTCTCTCTCTCTCTCTCTCTCTCTTTGAGAGAGAGAGCCCAGAGCCGAGAGCCGACTCTCTCTCAGTCTCTCTCCTGCTCTGCCCCCTCTCTCTGCCTCTCAGTCTCTCTCTCCCCTTTCCCCTTTCCCCTCTCCCCCACCCCCTGCTCTCTCTTTCACAGTCTGTCCCCAGCCCCCTGATTTTTGTCTCACAGTTCCTCTGTCTCTCAGTCTCTCTATCCCCCGCCCCCTGCTTTTTGTCTCTCAGATCCTCTGTCTTTGAGTCTCTGCCCCGCAACCCCTGCCCCCTTTGTCTCTCCGTCCTGTCTGGGGGGTTGTCTTAGTTTGAATTTTTCATGTTAATATTTTGTGTGTGTCAATTGTCTTAGTTTAATTCGTCAAAGTTGCTGATCAGGGTGACAGTCGTGTGAAAGTAGCGAATTCTTGAAGAGTTATTCGAATTTCATAAGGTATAATTTTAGTTCCATTGCACTATTTTTTAATATGATATCAATGAGAGATTGTGTTATTTGAATTTTTATTTAATTTTTATTTATTACTTATGTTCCACTTCTATCAGAAACATGTCTTCTCAAGATATAGGTTGGCGATATGGCAAGGCCATAGGAAAGGGGTTGCAATGTAATTTTTGTGGGAAGGTAATGAAGGCAGGTGGTGTTACAAGATTAAAGAATCATTTTATCAGAGAAAAAGGACAAGATGAGTTCTCCACTTGAAGTCCGAAAAGAATTGAAAGGATCTAAACAATAGAAGGGCAAGGAAGTTAGGAAGCTTAAGACAAATAGAGAATTGATTATAGAAGAGTTGCGTCACATGGGAAGGGATGATGATGATAGTGAAGAAGTGCCAGAAACTCCAAGGCAGAGAAAAATTGCAAAGTCTTCGGCGGAATGTAGATGGCGAGAGGATGAGATGGAACGTAGGGTGGTTCACATTCAAAAGATTGGAGCTGGTAAGAAATCCAAATGAGGCATAGCTGATTTTATGCGCCGTAGTTCGAGTATGAGGATTGCTAAGCCACGGACATAGTATAGAAAATACACTTTTGATGATGCCAAGTAACAAATAATATAATCAATGTTGAGTAAGGGAACATTGAGACATTCCCTTGGGAAGATGGTATAATTTTTTTTTAATCATATTCCAGGCAATGGTGCAGGGGACCATCATTTCAAGAATATGAAAAATGAAGTTGAACAACTTGGTCGTGGAGTACTTCCAACCACCCCTAAGGAAATCTTAGGAAAATATCTCAATGAATTGGTTCTTAAAATAAAAGTTGAAATTAAGAAGTTAGAACCACATTAGGATGCATATGGGTGCTCTCTTTTATGTGATGGGTGGATAAGATCTAGAAGAATGTCCATCATTAATTTCATGGTATACAGTGCAGGTCGTGTTATTTCTTTAGACTTTGTTGACGCCACAGGAAAAGAGAAAAATCATGAATACATAATGAAGTTGATGGAGGACAAGATTAAAGAAATTAAAAAGAGAAGAGTTGTATAAATTGTTACAGATAATGCCAACAACTACAAGAAAGCAGGTAAATTGTTACATGATGAGTACCCTCCTTTTTTGGACTCCTTGCACTGCACATTGTATTGATTTGATGTTTGAAGCTATGGCAAAGCACAACATGGTGAAGGCAGCTGTGGATATGGGTATAATTGTCACAATATTTATATATAATCGTGATTGGGTTGAAGATCGAGTGCGAAAAGCTTGCGGTCGAGATTTAGTTCGACCTGGAGCTCCTTGGTTTGCAACAAATTATTTTGTCCTTCAAAACTTGTTGTTGGAGAAATATAGCCTGCGAACTTTTTCCCTTGGATTAGAATGGTCCAATTCCAATTATAGCACCAACCCAGTGGGAAAGAACGTGGAACAAATTATATGCACTCCTATGTCTTGGGATTATGCAAGAGATGCAATAAAAATCATGGAGCCAATGTATCAAGTGTTGAGAGTTATGGATATTGAGAGATATCCGAGTATGGGTTGTATACCATTCTATGGTCATTATGAAGGAATGCCATCAAGATATCTTCTCTAAGAAATTTTACTTGGGTGCATAAGATTATTGATGAGAGATGGCTCAAATCTATGGATGCACCTACTACAAGCAAGGTATTCAAAGCCGGTACCGATTTCAGTATCAGGCATGGCCAAAATCGGTACCAATACCGAGATGAACCAGGACCGACCGATACAATACCGGTCCGGCCTATCCCCCACCCCTATATAAATATAGATAATTATACATTTATATATATGTTTAAGAATTATAATATATATATATAAATAAAATAAGGAAAACATAATTGAATGTCAAATTCAATATGATTGAACACAATAAACATTTACAACCATAATAAACATGATTTCTTCACCATAACGGCGGCGGCAGAGGAGGGAATAGGCGGCGTCAGGGGGGATCTCACTCACGGGCACTCACGGGCTGGCACACAGTGCAGCCGGTGAGTGGGATCCCGATTTCAATATCAGGTGGTCTCGATGGTGAACCAACTGGAACAACCCGGTTCACCCGATTTTCTTCTTCCTTAAATTTTTTAAGCGGTACCGGATGGTACAGATATAAAACAGGCCGAACCGTGCCGGTAGGGACTGATTCCAATACGAACCGGCCCGTATGATACGCACCGGGTGGCTTTGAATACCATGTCTACAAGGCTGGTAAATACTCAAACTTTGAAGTTTTAATAGTTATCATCCTTCAATTTGTTGTTATTATTTAAAAGATATAATGACTTCTTTCCTTGATGATTTTATGTGATTAGCATCTTTTCTTAACCCCAAGTACCAATATAAGCAAAATTTGGGGGATGATCAGGCATTGATCAAGGTTGTGCATGAAGTATATGAGAAATTACTTCCTAAATCTACAAGGAGAGCACATTTTGACAATGAGGTAATTTCAAGTTGTTAACATTAAATCATATTTTTTAATACTTGAGATATTTATTAGTTTTTTCTTGATATGTCAAGTTTGGAGATGCGGTAGCCTCTTTCAAGACTAGGATTGTTATAGCAAGTAGGGAAAGTATGTGGCTCGGTTGGTAGTGATGGATTTGATGGGTTTTATTGAACTTATTTTTTTTATAACAATTATTACTTACTAGACTAATTGATCTTCAGGTGAGTGGTGGAAGATGTATGTATAGAACATATGCTCCTACACTTGGGCAACTTGCGGTTCGGGTCTTATCACAAATTGCATCAACCTCACCTTGTGAAAGGAATTGAAGCACACTTGCCTTGATACATACGAAGCCTAGAAATAGGTTATCATATATAAAGTTGAAGAAGCTTGCGTATTGTCATCATAACATAAAGTTGAAGATAAAGAGAATGGAGGCTGAGTGTGGACGTGGAGGTGATCCTGAGGATGATCCACTTGACTATTTCAACATGTTGGATGCGAATGAAATGGATGATCGGGAGAACCCATATGTAGAATGGATTGCTTCTAACACTTTGGAAAAAGATGGCCAGACATGTAAAGAAATATCAAATGCAGCACGAGAGGCAGGAAATGATGTAGATGCTATAACACAACCAATTGTTGATTCATCTTCAGAGGCTGCTCATCATCACAACATTGACCCTCCATATATAGATATCTCTCATCCTGATGATGATAATAAAAGTGATAAAGGAGATGATGGTGATGAAGGTGAGATAGGAGGAGATGGAGGTGGGATAGGTGGAGATGAAGGTGTTCGGTCACATGAGTCCATTCTCGGGAGAAGATCATTTCACTCATGCTACTCAGGATGAAGATCATGGATCTTGGCCGACATAAGGAGGATATTGAAGTTATCAACGTAGAAAAGATGATCAAGGCACATCAAGACAACAAAGATTATATGATGATGAAGAACAAGATCTTTCTCATACTTTCACTTCTATGGATCTCTCATCTGGACAAGCATATAGAGGCCACCAACACCAAGATTCATCTTATGGCTATGGATATGGACATACGACACATGAGTCATCAAGTTTGTCATATGGATCATACACTACTCCATATGCATATCCATATCCTGTCCCAGTTGCTGTACCTGTGCCCACAATGGCATATGCTTATCTCCTTTATCCACGCACTTGTGTGTTGGTTCACGTTTCTATTCAGGATTATGATAGATATGTGAGAGAGTATATACAGATGCATGAACAAAGGATAACATGGGAACAATATTGTGCTTATGTTCAGAATTATTACTTTAGACAATATGAGAGTGGAGAGATTGAGGCACACTGCTCTTCTGTTTACTATTGATGATTTTTGATGTATTCTTCCGTTTGTGATACATGTACCATTTTATGTATCTCTTTTTAGTGTTACTTTTGATGTATATTGACATTGGTGCATGTGAATGGATTTGCTATTGTTATTATTACTCTTCATTTTGTAAAATTGAGTTGTCAGCTAGAAAAATATGTTTGTGACATTGAGTGGTTAGTAGAAAAAATTAGGATTTTCTTAAAATAGAAATAGGCTATATATATGAAAAACTATTCCGAAATCCCCGAACCTGATCTCCCGAGATTTTTCCGAGATCTCCTCTTCCACCTTTCTGAGACGGAAAACCATCAACAGTTCTAAAGATAAAAGAAATTTGCATGCGTATTCTCTATCTTAGTGGGGAGCTGATATAACCTATAAACATGCATACAATCATAAATAAACCCAAGAGCCACATATATGTAACTAACTTTTGGAGGGTGTTCACTCTGAGCAAAATGATTTATGATTCCTCCAAGGAGACCAATCCCATCTGCATGTAGAGAAGCTGTTTAGCAAAGCATCATTCCTAGAGAAAAAATGTGTATGGAGAAGAGTTCAATGAATTAGGAGCCTGACCTGCTGTTAGAGTACCCTTACCAAACTCATCCAATAAACATAAAGAACGAGGTGTAGCCTGCCTAAACAGGTATAGGACTCAGCTAATACAAGTCAACAATAAGCAAGAAATTGAATGCAACTACATGCAAACAAGAACCAGAGATTTAGGAATACCTGAGCATCATCCCTACTTGATGAAGATCGATCATAAACGTTGATTGCTCAGCAGTCATGTGCTTACCACCCACTGCACAAAATATTCTATTTGACTGGTGTGATTAGATAAGTGCTTTGCTGTGCCCAAAAACAAAAAAGAAGAGATGTTTTCCAAGTTGGCAGGTAGAAACCTGTCAGTCAGGCCAACTGTAGCTGCATCAGCAGGAACAAAACTTCCAACATGAGAGAGAAACACCACCAAAGCTACCTGATAAAAGTGCTGCCTCAGTTTCTTTCGAAACCTGTGCAATTCATGCTCAGGGCATGAATGACTCGACCAAGATTAATTGCAATGGAGGTTATGCACCTCGAAAGTATGTACTGAAATGTACGATGCAATAACGACCAATTAAGTGCTGGCATATCCAACAGTTATTCAAATACTAAAAATCAAAATTAAGAACCTGAAAAACCTAGCAGAGGGACAGCATCTTGCAACAGTTCTAAAGCACCCACCATATGCAAAAAGGCGAAAGAAGGAACAAAGAAACAAACTATAACAGAACCTTCTGGCTGCTGTAACTAATCTAGTGTGGAAGACCTTTCAACATCTAGCATACACATAATATCCGAAGGATTTTCCACGAAGCTTCCATCCCTTGAAGAACATAAAAAATCTTTTGCAGTACTGACAGAAGTAATTAGTAAGCATGCTGCATATCTTGTGCTATGTATGGAGTGTAGACAATGTGTAGTAGTTCAATTACTAGAGACTCCTCTTAGAGCACGAGGGTTCTGCTTTGAATTTGGCTCCATCTAATTGGATCATATTTGTTTAAATGGTATGACAGATCATCTGAATATAGTTAGGATATTTCCAACTAATAAATGGAATGGGAATGGAATAGGGAAAATTAATTGGCATCCCGTGTCAGAAGATCTGACACATTGCCTGGTTCCTGTTAGAAGATTAAGCACATTCTGCTCCCTGTCCCCTTCTTTTTGCTGGAACTCATTTTCCAGTCCCTATCATTAACTGTCATTGGAAGGGGTTAACGCATTACAGTAAAAGGCTTTGCAGGATCAATGTATTAACATGTTAACCCTACAACACTAACTGTAACATGTTAAGTCGCTATAAGTGCTACAGTTAAGCATCACAAGATTAAGGCATTAACGCATTTAACTCTGTAACACTAACTGTAACATGTTAAGTAGCTTAAAACATTAAATTTAAAGTGTTGTAGGGGAATTGTGTTGAAGACCTCAAAGCATTACAGAGTCTTAACATGTTAAGACCTGCAACACTTTAAGGCCTTAATGTGTTAACTCTACAACACTATAACTGCAATGCTTTAGGTGACTTAACACGTTATAGTTAAAAGTGTTGTCGGGTTATTGCGTTAAGACCCTGCAGTGCTTAAGGCCTTAATGCATTAAGACCCAGTACTGCATTCACTGTAATACTTTAAAATGTGCTACAATTAAAGTATTGCATGGTTAATGTGTTAAGACCTTGCAATGTGTTAAGGTCTTAATGCATTAACACCCTATAAAACTTAAGCAACTTAACGCATTCCAATTAAAGCATTGCAGGGTCTTAATGCATGAAGATCTTTAAGTATTACATGGGTATTAATACGTTAAGGCCTCCTAATGGTGGTTAACATCAGGGACTAGATAATAAGTTCTGACAAAAAGTAGGGGGCAAAATGTGCTTAATTTTCTGATAGGGACCGAACAGTAAATTAGGCACGGGTTGCAGAACTGGCGGGTCTGGAGCGAACTGGTTTGAACTGGACCAGGATCGCAGGCCACTAATCTGGTTCAGCTGGTTTCAGGACTGAACCAGGTCCTTTAAAAAAAGGAAATGTGAGTTTTTAAAGAAAAAATAGAAAAAAACTTATAAAAATGAATCAATTTAAGTGAGTTAGGGTTTAAATTGCTTCGAAATTAGGTTTAAGTGAGATTAGGGTTTAAATCTCACTTGATTTGGTGAGATTAGGGATTAAACCTCAAATTGAGTCCTAAAGGCTTGAGTAGTCCTTACATTCTTTTATTTTAAACTTAATAATATACAAGTATTTAAGGGAACCGGCGGATACTAGTTCTCCAACATTTGAACCGGCCGGTTCCTGATCTGAACTGAAACCTGGAGCGGAACTGGCCCCCACCAGTCCCAGAAACGGTTCTGGTTTTGCCAACCTTGGTGACAAGGGACATTTATTAATTTTCCCAATGGAAAATGTGTAATCAGTCATTAATGAATGATTTAAATTTATGACAATTAAGTCATTCAATTTTTATGGATAACTACAATGGGTTTTCAGCCAAATTGCTTGACACATAGGGCGAACATGCAAATACCACATTGCTAATGTTCGCATGGTTGCTGCCAATTTTAAAGGGAAATGCAGGCTTTCAATTTCTTCCAAGGCCTGACATGGGACTAAACATAAGCACATTGTACAATGTTAGGTGCTGCCATGTTTAGATACCTATCAATATTCAAAAGAAAAAGGTGACCACCCAACCATGGTTTGTCATTCCCTTCAAGATCCACAAGATCTTTCGAAAATCTCTCCCCAAGGGCCCCAAGATGAAATCTCTACCAAGATCAAGGATAAAAGGGAGATAGAGAAGCAAGGGAAGAACATGATAGAGGAGGAAAGGAGAAGGAGATGAGACTGTCACTAGAGGGGGACATTATTACGACAATAGAGGAGGAGAAGCTCTTAAACATGCTAAGACGGCATTGAGACCTGAGAAAAGAATTCATGTATTAAATGCATTTCACATTGTTCTTATTATTATGCTAGATTAATCATATTGAATGGTTAAATTTATCACATTTAAAGTTCTTTTCCCTGAAAGTATAAGACTATCATGTCTGGCCATCGCTCTCCATCTCTGTAAGATGTCTGAGATCTCCGCTTCGGCCTTCCAGAATGATGTTGAGATCCAATATGGCATTTCTGGGCTCGGCACTTCAAATGGGTGCCGTGCCACTTTGGCAAGTGATTGTGTAAGCAGCCCTCGGGATAAGAGATCTAGTAAGGATGGGTCCCATGTCCATTTCCAGCTTATTTTCAGACAATAGCTGGTTGCAGGGGTGGGGACGTGGGGGGTGGGGTTGGGGCAGGTGGTGCTTTCTTAGTGGGCCAGGTCAGCCATGAGTTTACAGATTTGGCCATCCAGCTTAGAACCTTAGGGTGTTAAGTGGAGAGGACTCCATTGTTATAAGTGCATATAATTTTGTCCCTTTTCAATATAAGACTATTCTAACACCCTCTCCCCCCCTCCCCCCCATGCACAAGCTGAATTAGGCTCTATCACATGGACCATGACAAACACGGGGTGTGCAGCATGGATTATAACCATGGACTCTAATACCATATTAGAACTTATAGATTGGGCCATCCAACTCAAAACCTTAAGATGGTGAGTGGAGAGGACTCCACTGTTATAAGTACATTATAATTTGTCCCCTTTCAATACGGGACTATGATAACACCATACTCATTATCTGAAAGTATCTGATACACCAACCCTGGAGGTTATCCAAATAAGAATATCTGCTCCATGTCTGATGGATAAACAAAGTGGAAAAAGATCAACCAAGATAGATAATTAGATGGTTGTGGAAAATCAATATGCACTCTGTTTTTTGTAGCCCTAGTTTATATACGACTTGGCGAACTGGCCAAGCCAAGAAAAACCACTGGCGAGGGGTTATGACCATCTTTTGCTTTTTCTCCTTTCTTCTTTCCTTTCCCCTTCCTAGTGGAAAGATATTTCTGCTGGTAAGGGGTGTGCGTGAAACCCCGTATAGGTGTCTCAGTTATCTCTCTTCCCCCCCTTTCTTGTGCAAGAACACCCCTGGTAGGAGGTCTATTTCCTCCCTCTCTCCTTTTTTCCTTGTTTCCTGCCTCCTTTCAACCCCCCCCCCCCCCACACACACACACATTATTTGTCTCTCTAGCTCCTGGTTTTCCCTCTCTCCTTTTGGTAGTACAACCCACCTTTCATTAAAAAGGGATTTTTTGCATATAAACCATTGTTGCAACAAAAATTACAATATATCACTCCTGCATTTGCGCACACAGCATTAAAAATCCCAAGTGATGCTTTTGCATATAAAAAGGATGCTGAAAGGCCATTTTATGGCCTTTTAGCACACTATTGGCACTTTTAATGATATATGTGCAAACATAAATGTAAAAATCTACACTTTTCATTTTAATAATGGTCCATATGCAAGAACCCCAAAAGGTTCACTTCAATAAATTTCTGAGTTTTAAACCCATGACTAAGTAGGATATGCTTGTTTTGGACTAATACCAGCTCATATGCACCGATACTAAGAAGTAAACTAACACCAGCTGATATGCTTCCATATCAGAGAAGTACCTCCAACTTTTCATTCTTTCCTTTTGAAGAACTGTGCAATCAACTGTTCAGACATTCTGCCTCTTCCCTGTCATTCCTAAGTGGAACTCTAATTAGGTCTTTTATAAGTTTCAGCACTAGCATAGAATATCAAATGAACATGCTTCCGGCCCTTTTCAGGCCCCCGTGTTCTGCTCATCCCCTTCATCAGCTGTTTGATCAGGAAGCAGGTGAAACTGCAACTGAAAATGGGATTAAAATCATAGCTAGATGTCAATGACATTGAAAGGAAAATAAATCTACAAGAGCCTTGCCTCAAACTAATAATTTCTTGCAATAAGCACATTTGATGCCTATTTTTTTAACACCGTCAAGTAAACATTTTGGTAACTTTTGTTGTGCTGACTTTGATGTAGATATTTACAACAGAATAAGCAAAAGCATGCAGACAGAGCTACATGGACTGAATACAACAATATACTACTGCTGAAAGCAGAAAAGAATGCTGAGTTATCATCAGTTAAGAAAACGCTGTTCTACAATGAGCTACAAAGGCAGATGTATCCCTATCCCTTTGGATCTGAAAAATGTCACAAGAAAGTGGTCAGATGACAGGCGATCAAAGTAAACAATAGTGAACTTCCCTAGATAGTCCTAGCAGAGAATAAGATGTCTTGTGGCACAGAAAATGTATCAAGGTTGTTAGGAATGAATAAACATGTATGCTGAATAGTAAGCTGCAAAATTATATGGCATTAGATGACATAACCTCATGGTTAATATTGGAAACTACAGCAGCCTTTGCAATCAATGAAATTCTTATCCGTAGCATCTCAATTCAGAAAAGGAAAAAAGAAGAATTTTATGTCCTTAAAGGAGTCTTGATGGCACCAAAATTTCCCTTGTTTGAATGCAGTTCTTCAGATAACAAAACAGAAAATTATTCCACATTGTGCAATGCATCCACAATTCAGGTTTAAAACAACAAACTGATAATCTGTAAAGCTAAAACAACAATTTGCATGCTCATGGGTGCTTAAAATAAAGGAGAAAGGCATACATAATCCTGCACAAAGGGAACAACTGATCACCTGCTTAATATAGATGCTTTTTCCAGAATAATTTGGGCCGGTAACAATATTGATCCACCCTGGGAAAATTGCACTAAAAATGAATACAGGAAATGCTAATTGCTGTGCATGATTGACGTCATTGGTAAATCATACACAAACTTGAACAGCATATTACCATCTTGAGAAATCTTTGTATCATTTGGTACAAAAGTTTCAACTGTCATTTCCTGCAGCACATGCCTGGGTTTACAAGCATAAATGACTTGTCATCACATTATACAGCTGGTACAGAAGCAAATCCACTCTCCAAAGGAAGTCAGATGAACAAATTGATATTGGTATTTAGACACCTAACCTTCCATTTTGTATATCAATTAAGTTTTCCCCAGTCAAAATGGGCCGAACATAATTGTTCTGACGAGCAACCAATGCATATGACAAAATACTAAAACATTGACAAATCAAGGAAAATCAGGAAAATAAAACACTAGATGGAATGCAGGATGCATAATGTACATAAACAAATAAAGTAATCCATGTCTACGTACCAATCAATTTCAGCAGCGAAATTCACTGCCTTGATTAGAGGTGATGAAAATTGAAGGATATGAGAGACCAACTCCCTGACAATTGCCCTTTCCATATCTTAATAAAAAATCCGGTTAGATGCAAAATCTAAATTTAAGAAGACAGACTTTGAGTTTCTGAAAATATGCAGCAACATAATAAGCCACAATCTTCCCTAGGAATATTTGTAAACGGATTATAATTTGGGGTGGATTCATGATTGGTCTGGAGAGACAGAGTATGATCATTTGGTTGAAGAGTAAAAATGTAAAAATATCCAAAACGGTGGAACTAGACACTTACCAAAATTAATCTATAAAACTGAAACATACCGAGAATTTTATGATAGATATCACCAAGAAGGTTGTCCAGTTCTCTTGTCTTGGAAGTATGATAATAGAATTTCTTCTCATATTTCTCACTTTCATCCCCTTCAGAAAACTAATTGGTTTCTCACATTACACCGCGGAGTGGAGAGTTTACTCAAAATTCAATAAGCACATACCGCAAATTCAAAATCCTGAAGTTTTTCTAGCATGACTTCATCAAGCTTCTCATCAAAAATGCACATCAAATACCCTGAAAAATCCAAGTAGATTGTTAAAGGAGGTCCCTGATGAAAAACATGCAAGGCAACATAATGAATTAAACCAAACCTTATGCATCAAGGGAAAAGAAAGAGGAAATACGATGAGTTGATGAGATAATAGAGCCATCTTCAAAGATGAATCCATTATATTGCTTGTGGGTGAAACAACAAATTAGAAGGTCAAAACAATGCCAAGAGTATCTTTAAGTAAAATAGAAGGTATCAATTCAAGTTAAACAGCTAGTAAGTAAAAATGTGGAAATGACATAGAATGCTACAAAGTTCTTTAGACTCGTCGATATCGGAGATGCTTTATAGTCCACCATAGTATCAATGAAATAGAGTTTACTTAGAACTTTCCAAGGCAAAATTTAGCCAATAAGCTATTGGATATAAATAGTCCTTGGTTCAAATGTGATTTGTACGTCGCCCTACAGCTACAAGATATATTCATCTATCATTGTAAACCCTTGTCCCATTAATCTGAGGCTGGCTTAGGATGTGCCAGTTGCGAAGTATTGGGCAAATTTTTCTGCCAGCTGCTGCCTGATGCCAACCTTCCAATTGAAGATCCATATAGTGACGAACATCTATTGGTGGTTAGGTAAGGGACTAGCTTAAGAAAGTTGGCAAGAACCTAGCCATGCATAGCCAGCCAATCGCAATATTTACCGAGTTGAACGTTAAAATTAAAAACAAACAGTGCGGTAACATGTAGGAAATACAAGAATCAAATTGAAGAATCAATCATAGAATTCAAAGGCAACAAAAAATAAACTGAATGACCAACATGTGTTAGAAAAGTGAGAAGCAAAAAAGAAAAACAGGAGAAAACAGCAGAATCAACCAAGCCAGGAAGCAACAGATGTACTGCTCAATCAATAACTTTAATCTTGCTCTTCCACAGGTTCCTGTGAAGAAACAACTCTTCCGATATTAACAGTGCATTCAAATCGGCAATAATCACTTCCATCCAAGTCCTGTTTGGTCTTCCCCTCCTTGGAATTCTATTCATGTATGGACTTTTCTACAACTAGAGCTCAGTTATTAAATTTTGTAACCCTTGCAATTTAATGCACATAGCATCGTGACTTTAAGCATGGAATTTTACAAGGTCTTTTCTCCCATTACTAAGTACAAAACATTTGTAACTAACGAGTTCAAAGTAAGCAATGCTGGGTTTTTTGTTGTTAAAAAGTTCATATATTGTTTTCTTCAGGATTGGTCTTATCATTATTAAACTTAATAGCATCCAAAGCACAATTAAGTACATTTGTAGCTCCATAGTTGACCCGCGCTCCTCTAATTTGTGCAGTTGTCCATTCCTCTCCCTTGGTACTAAGAATATAAGACTCTTTTTCGAAAACTATCTAGAACTTAGTTATTAGGATGGGAAATGAAAGCAAGAAGTGAAGCGTGAAGCAAGAATGAGAAATGCTTCATTTGGTTGCATGGAAGGAAGGATCGGATCGGCGGATTTGCGTCGGGCTGATCCGATTGCGATCCCCCCAGTCCCGAGCCATGGACTGGATCAGTTGGGATTGTCCCCAGATCGGCCGATCCGGCACGATCCCCACCCCATAAATAAAAAAAAAAAAAAGAACAGTACTCCTCTTGGATGAATAGTAAAAGTGAGGAATGAACAATACCCAATACTATTTATTCCTCAATTTCACTATTCCTCCCAAGGTTTCCCATCTCGAATATCGGTTCCGTCTTGGAAAGACGGAAGAGAAGAGATCTCGAAAAAATCTCAGGAGATCAGGTTTGGTGATTTCGATTTTTTTTCATATATATATAGCCTATTTCTAAGAAAATGCTAATTTTTTCTATATTTTTTTCAATTGATAACTCAATTTTACAAAATAAAGAGTAACGATAACAATAACAAATCCATTCACACACCAATGTCAATATACATCAAAAGTTACACCAAAAAAAGATACATAAAATGATACATGAATCACAAACTGAAGAATGCATCAAAAATCATAAAAATGGTACATGTATCTATATCCCCCCCCTCTCTGCCCTCTCTCTAAGACAGAGAGAAGGGGGGACGGGGAAGAGAGAGAGAGAGAGAGAGAGAGCGCTCAAGGGGGCCGAGGTAGAGAGACAAGGAGAGAGGAAGGAAGAAACCCGGGGGGGGAGAGAAGTTCTCGGTCTCGGGGGCTCCGTTTCTCACAACCTTTGGAGAGATAGAGATCTCAGAGATCTCGAATATCTCATAAGAGATGACAAACCATGATTCCCCAGAGAAGGAACAATACCCAGAAGAAGAAGAAAGAGAACCAAAGAAGAAGAGAAATGAACAGTACCTGGTACAGTTTATTCCTCTCGGATGAATAGTAAAAGTGAGGAATGAATAGTACCCAATACTGTTCTTTCCTCGATTTTACTATTCCTCCGAGAAGGAATCGTACCCGGAAGAAGAAGAACCAATGAAGAGAAATGAATAGTACCCGGCACCTGATACTATTTATTCCTCTTAGATGAATACTAAACATGAGGAATGAATAGTACCCAATACTGTTCCGATCAAGAAGAAGAGCGGCCAATCCATTCTAGATCCTTCCTTCCTTGTTTGATAGCATCTTGAATTACATTTTTTTTGATAGTACATCTTGAATTACAAATTAAGATGAAATGTGAGACAAGTGTGAGAAACGAGAAGTGAAATTCAATATATTTTACGGCCTGAAAGAGTTTCACAATAATTATGGTCTATGAATCGCCATCTGAATCATTAAGGAGTGGATGCCCATTAACAATTTGACTTTTACAAAAGGGAGAAATTCTGGGGTTAATCATATAATGGACCATTCTTTATGTGACTCAACCGTCACAAAGAGACTAACTTCTCTAAAGACCAAATAAGGCCTGGACTGTTACAACCATAGAGGGTGGTGAATAGTTCTTTTTGTTCAATTAATATCAAAAATTGTTGAATTAAAGTTCTAGAGAATTGAATAACTATTACTGTGAAATTAAATAGAATGAAGATAGAATATAAAAAAATACAATCACACAAAATAAGCAAGCTTTGGCCAAAACCCCAGACCAAAATCCAAACTCCAATACTTCGGTAATTCCCTCATACTAGAAAAGGTTCTAAATACAGACGCCGATTGATCCAATGTTGAACCCACCAACCCTACTAGGCACCAAGTCACTATCTTGGTATATTACTACATGTTAGGTCACGAGCTTGGCACCACTATACACAAGGTTGCTAGTTTGGCCCACTACTTGTAATACCCCAAATCTTATAAGCCTCATTTCCAGAAATCTGTAAGACAATTAAACATCAGTTTGGAAATTATTTTAATGGTTAAATTTTGTGAGATTGAATTGCAAAATTCCTAGAGTTGGTCTTCATATTTGTCAAAAGTTGGTAAAACTAGGTGACACATGTCATTAAATGATAGGAACATCTAGCTTAGAGAAAGGATTAGGTGTTAGAGAAAGTTTAGTCTGATATTGGATAATTAAAAGAGAAAAAGAAGAGTTCCCTTACTCCTATAAATAGATGCCCCCCCCCCCCCCACCTAACCAAACACGGTTTAAAAAGAGAGCTTCATGTCCTAATTAGAAAAAAAGAGGAGTTCCCTTACTCCTATAAATAGATGCCCACACACCTAACCAAACATAGTTCAAGAAGAGTGCTTACTCCTATAAATAGATGCCCACCCACCTAACTGAACATAGTTCAAAAAGTGAGCTTCACGTCCCAACAGGACAAGAAGCTCTATAAATTTGGAGAGGTCTTCCACTTGGTATCTAGCATAAAGGTCCTCTAGCTGTGCAACCCACCAATGAGACATCTAAGGTGGCAGCTGGGCATATAGAGGAGAATTATGGGCTTTCTTCTTCAATCTCCAACTAGAGGTAAGGGTATTTGGTTACTTCTGCTCATGAGGCATGAATTCATTTTATTTTCTTCATTTCTCTGGCTTCTTTAGGTTTTTGCGCAGTTCTTGGGTTTGTGTCAATACCCATGCACGGGAGAGGCTACCCAAGTATTTTCTTGAACTAGTGGAGAGTGGGTATGTTTCTATATCTTTAGAGATTGTAATCAGCAGAAAGGGACTATGAGATTGGGGTTCACACCCTAAGGTGGTTCTACTTGACTCATTGACTTCGCAAGGGTAGTTTCTTTGTAAAGCATGATGATGTTTTCAGCGATTTTACTTACTGTTCTAGTTTTCTATATCATGAGTTCTTGAAAGCACTTCCAGAAAGAATAATAAAATAGATGGACCTTCTATTTCATTTATACAGGATGAGATTTATATTACATACAACATGAAAGTAGGATTCATAATCTGCCATGGTAGTGGATTTTATTAGAACTAACACACAATTGGAAGGTTTTGGGATTATTAATTAAAGTTTCAAAGGAAAGATTTAAAATTTCCTAGTTTATTAAATTGTAGCACTTAATGTCTTGTTAATGTAAACTTAAGGAGCTCAAATTCTCATTTTCATTTCTCAGTTAGCGTCTTCTATAGGAGGCCGTTTTGGGTTCTTGCTTTCTTCCACTTGTACACACACGCTTTCCATTTAATATATCTGTGGTACTATCCACTTCCAGAAAAAAATTTAGGATGACAGGTGAATAGAGAAGCAACTATTTACAGTAAGAGATACATTGTCCACTGTAAAGCATTCTATGTGCATCTGCGAAAATCTGAGAGTCTGACTGATAGCAAGACACTTGAATGTTCAATCAATTTGACCAATAAGTTGAAGTAAACTCCTACTAGAGAAAGAGAATAAAAAAAGTTTAACAACCCACATTGTATTAATGACAAAGTCACTAATTCTGAATCACGATAGGCAAAATTGGGAGTCAAGCTCAGATTACCAGTCCGAAAACCAATCTGGATCAGCTGGATCGACCGATTCGAGCTGACCAAAGAGGTTTAACTGCACTATATAAAGCCCGCCGTAAATATTATATAAAACCCCTTGTAAAATACTATAAGAACTATTAGTTTACACGGGCTTTTATATGATATTTGCAACTTTACCTTCTGATAGTTCTTTTCTTCTCTTTTTGCAGTCTTACAGGTGGACCCACAGAGAAGAACGAGGAGGAGGTGACCAGTGGAGGAGAAGGTATTGGCTAGTTGTAGAGCAAGAGGTGGTGGCAGCCGGTGGTGGTGACTGCAGCATCAGCGACAGGTGGCCAACAGACGTTGGTGGCAGGTGGTGATGGCGACTGTGAACAGGTACATTCCCCTCCCCCTTCCCTTTTTTATGGTTTTAATAAGGACAGGCTCCTAGGGTTGGACTGGAATGGCTGATTGGTGTGGGATCGGTGAATCCAGAATGATCCCAAGCCGATCCAACCGATCTGCAGTAAGGATCAGGATTGGGGCGGGGGGGGGGGGGGTGGTCGCCAGATCGGGTTAGGTCGGTTTGGCCCAAAACCAATCACATCGGCCGATCTGATCCGATTCTGCCTTCCTCGTTCTGAATCATGTAATTGGTGATATAGAGTGCTGAACATTGATATTCATAATGTCTTCTATCTAATTTGTTAACTAAGGTATACAATTAAGCAGCATTTGGAAACAAGATGGGATTATGGCTTATTTCCATAATCTCATTAATTTTTAAAAATACAAAATATTCATCATGAGAATTTATAATCAAAAATCTCATTTGGGTGTTCCTTCGGATTATAGAATGTGAGATAATACTTACTTTACTGCCCCTACTTTATCTTGTAGAAAGGACAAGTATTAATGGTTTGTTTTTCATTTCCATTTCTTTAACGTATTTTCTCCTCGAAATCCATTGTACAACCTGTCTCAAGATGGATTATGGAGAGAATCCAGATGTTCACCTTTTGTGTCTCTCTCTCCTTCCCTCCAAAATCTCCTTGCACACAAGATAATGCACCAATGTTCCATTTGGAAACACTCATGGCTTGTCAGAGATTCTAACCTCTAATATCTCCCCCACAAGTGTTTCCAAATGATGCCTAAGTTCTATGCATACTATGGATAAAAAAATAATTCTGAAAAGCCAATTAATCTGAAGCTCCAATGAAAAGCTACAACATCTCGAAAACGGAAAATCAAAAAGATCACCTACCTTAAAGAAAGACTAAAGGAAAATATTGACCAACCTATCTGATGAATATAAACAATACATGGAGGCTTCTTGTACTTGTTCTGAGGAAGAAATGCAGTTTCAAATGAAGAAACCTGGAAAGGATTGCAGATGAGAAAAAGTAAACAAATTAAAGCTTGATTCCGTTAGGAACATATCATACATGTCTTACCTGCTGAAGAAATTCTGGTAGTTCTTCATAAATGTTTCTCAGCTCGTCCAACTACATTTAGAGAGGAAAAGATACGCTAGAATTCAAGAGAAAACATCTCTTAAAAATTGAGAACAAACCAGAAATCTTCCATAGATTTTGTCCAAGAAAAGAGCCTCCGAATTTGCAAGAAACCTGAACCATAGAATTTGCCAAAAACAAGAGCCTCCAGATTGGCAAAAGTAGGTATTTTCTGATGTTTGTCAATTACTCTTTGATACTTCTGTATGTGAACCTTCACATCATGTTTCCAATCACATGTATGGTACCAGTACTAGTTTATCAAATTGGAGGAGTAAGATGATAGTTGTCAATCTCATCTCAGCCCGTCTCATATTCTAATAGGATAGGGTAATTCTAGCATCTTATAACAGAATTTTCTCATAGATATTTCAATAAATATAGAACATAAATATAAAAGTAAAATAACACCAAATAAACTTATCAATGCATTATAATTCCATGAAAGGGTATGTTACGAAAAATCATACAATAAATGTTCATAAAAGATCAGGATGCGTTTATGGGTCTCCAAAGGGGTCTATTAATTTAATGGAACCCAAAAATAAGTTTATAAAAGGATACAAGGAGCTCCGAAAATCTTGGACTGGAACATTACATAGTAGTCAATTTCATTTTGTCCTGCCCAGGACAGGCTGGGCCAGCCTGTCCCATTGAATATACATAATGTGTTCTAGGCCCTGTCCTGACTATTTTCGCTTGTCCCGGACCATCCTGAGTGATCCCAAGCAGAAATCTTGTGTTCCAGGCTTCCAGCCATGATTTAAAATTTGGTTAGCGTGGGTGCGTTTAGGTAACATAAAGTATATGACTGGTAATCTTGTTAGTTTATAAAATAAGGTTCATTTTATTATTTCTTTGTTTATTAGTAGTGCATTTAGATTTTACTTCTTTGTTTATGAGCTGTAGACCATGGGACAAACTTCAGATTACAGTAATTAAATAGACATGTTCCCACAGGATATGCATGCTCACCTGTACCTCATCTCCTCCACACATGATATCACCTTACGATGCCAAGGCAAAGGGTCATATTTTTTCTGCCAAGTATGCAAGCTCATCTAACTCTGCCATGCATAAAGTGTCGATCCCTTCAACCTATTTCTAGGCATTTTTACAATCAAAGTTGAATTCAAATTGGCAGCAACGTGGACATTTTGCCATAACAAGAATATTGGAGTTGACTAGCTCTTCATGAAAAAGAACTTGGCTGGTTACAAGTTATATATCATTCACATTGCCCCCCAATGTACCTTGCCCAACTCAGACTCTGAACATAACTTTAACCCACATGGGGAAAATACAGTCCCTGTCGCCCCGCCCCTTTTCTTTTCCCTTTTTTTTGGGGGTTGGTTGGGGAAGGGGTGTATGTGTGGGTATCAGCAAGCCTTAAGAAACTGAGTGGAAAATGCAGTCAATGTTGGCACCACAATGTAGACAACGTCTCCCCAAGTTTGGCAGATGCCCATCTGAATTGAGAACACACCAATTCTTGCTGCATTCTTATTAACTCTCCTAACCTAATAATATGAATTATAAAAAAATGCACATAGATCAAGAAGCTAGTGGGAGTGTCAACAGGCCTGGCCATCCCAGGAGCTCGGAAGGCCCGTCCCAGTTTATAAAGGGCCCGGGCCAATAAAAATAGCCTGTAAAATAAATCTGCCCCAGCCCGTAATTCCGATATGGGCTCAGGCTTCATCAAGCCCAGCCCATAGGCTCATTGTCTTTTTCATATTTTTTATAAAAAAATGGTAATCTTTTCACCTTCACTTCCTCACAAGTCACACCATATGAACCCTTGACACACTGACACTTCCATCTTTTCCACTGCCCTTTTTCTACCTTCTCTTCTTGACAGCTAGCTGATCAAAAGCGCATATCACATGAGGGGTGGGAAACACATGCCAAAAACCTTTTTTTTTTAAATCAAGAAACTGGTCAAAAGGGGTTTAAAAACTACATTCTCCGGCTTTCCCAGGCCTGGACTTGACCTGCAAGTTATTGACCAGGCCTTGGGTTGGGCTAGGGCAAGCTTAGGAAAATGCCGAGCTGGGCTTAACCAAGCCCAGCCTGGGCCCGGCCCACTGACATCCCTAGAAGAGCATATGGAAGACATTAATAATGCATAAATGACCAAATAAAAGAAAAATTAAAACCTAGAAGCCCAACCTCCTCACAGAAGCCCACTTTCACCAATGTCTCGTAGCCCTTCTCCTTAGCTCTGTGAACATCAATAACACCCGTTACCTGCAAATATGCATTTGTTAACTAGATTCTGCCAACCCAACCCCATGATGATTGACATTTTGGAAAAAAGATGCTAACCAATATTTGTTTACAAAATGATTCCCAAACATAACTATTACTAAGGATACCAGAAAAAGATTTTATATGCAACCATTAATTAATTGGTTCAGGTTAGAAAAAATAGAAATATATAATCAGAGCATTTCATACTGACATTGGTTGTCAAATTTTACTATTACATGAAAAGTTCAATCGAATAATACAAAGAACAAACCTAAACTCAGTAAATCAAGTCCATAATTTTAGTACTGCACATAGTTGATGGTTATCAAAATTTACTACTTCATGACATATTGAAAAAAGTGAATACTCTAAAAGGGTAAAAAAAATTAAACTCAATAAATGTGCTTCATGATCTCCATCATAAATTTTCACAAGTGGCTCCTTCGGCACACAGTTCTCATCATGTACCAAGATCATTACTATACGTCATCTATATCAACAGTGCTAAGCAACATTGCCATCTTACATAGAGTTTGTCAAATATGAAATATCTGCTGTATTACACACAGTTATTAACGTGCTATGCGATTCAATTTCAAGTGAATGATACAGGAACATCTATGGAAGTCAAGGGCTTACTGCCATACATGAACAATTGTATTGAACATATTTACTGCCATGGCGATGAAAGTATCTAAGGCAAATATAAAATATTTACTGCCAAACATGAACATATTGACTGAGCTTTGGCTGACGGACAGTGATACTGCATGACTTTTATCTTGTATTGTTGTAGTCTTGTAGATGGCACCTGACAGACAACATTTTGCATTGGAGCATGTCAGAGACCGCAGAATCATTGTATGTTGATTCAGTGTCCATCAATTCACAAAACATTTAGTGGGAGTATGTGGAGATTGGGCCCAAGTGTGCTACCAACTCTTTGTTAGCGTGGAATCCTCATCTATAGAGTGACAAAGATTTAATATGAGTCCCAGCTAACCGGTTTCATCTTCTGCTAGATGTGAGTACTCATAACTCCAGCTCCACCTTGAACTCTACTTCGACTCTAGCTCCAGGAGAGATTAACGAGACATTTTATACTTCCTTTCTTGAGTTTTGAATACCCTTTGATGTTATACATACGCCATCATTTGTGAATATGTTAAGACGCACATGAAGGCATCCTCACGTTCAGCCTCTCATTCAGAGAGACTTATAGAGTTCCACAAAGTTAGTTAGCTTTTCTTCATTTGTCAGTTACGGTGATGAGTGATAATGTAATGATAATTACGTTCTTTATTATTCAGAGTGTTTCAGAAATACTATTTTTACTTTTATACTTCTTGGCACTTTTAACTAAGGAAAGGGCCTATTTGAGCCAATCTATGCTGCATTGTCTCTGCTGGGATTGGCCCAGATCAGTCCAAACCATATATATTTGCCAATGTTTTAATCTAAAATCAGTTGGATTGAGTTTTATCAGCTTCAGATCCTTTTACAATAAAGATCAGACCAATTTACATGACTAGTAGCCTCCTGTTTTTCATGTTGTTGTTCTTGCTTTTAACGTGTTGCCCTATCTTCCTATTAAATGTTGATCTGTAATGAAAGGCACAGGCCAGCACCTCTTATAATGCTGTCCGATACCCTGCTTTGATTGAATGCCAATCTTTTTTCCTTGTAATCATTCCTAGGTGCTAAGGCCTCTTCTAATGATGTTTCATGCTCTAACTTTTTTTCTCAAATTATATACAACCACTTACTTTCTCTTATTCTTCATGATTGTAGAACTATCCAGTTCTCAAATAGGTTCACACTAAAAACTTGACATCATGTATTGCGCATGATGGTCCCTAGAAAAAAAATATCCAACCCGGCACCAAAGCGAGGAAGATGGACTGCTTGCAGTGCGTTCAGCGCCTACTGCACTTCCGTCTCCCTTCTCTAGGCAGAGAAGCATGACCTCGAAGGACTTGGAGACCATATCCTGACGGTGGTCAAGAGAGATGATGTTTTCAATGCTTGGAGAGAGAGCACATGGCCGCTGCATGCCAGAATGCAGTTGTCTGTTGGCGATGCAAAGGGGTGGGCAACCGTAGCTCAACATGCCAGACAGCCAATCTTCCAGTGGCACAGGGTGCAAGGGAAGAACAGGGTTTGAAGAAAACCATGGAGGTCCCAGGCGGTTGTTCAGGGCCAGTGATTAACTTTCCATGATTCAAATGTTACCAAAAGAACATTGAATTTTTTTAGAGTGTGTTGGCTGAAAGCAAATCAGCCGGCATGGCCATGGGAGACATCTATCATTTCCTGTGACATTGTTGGCCGTCAGAGAGTTCATGGTGAGTCATATCTTTGTCTGGGAACCGCTTCATCCTCCATTGCTCAACCAAAGACTATCTTCAACATCTGCAAGTAGAAACACTGAAGACCAGCATGTCTTTTAGTGCTTGGTTATATTCTGTCGGATTTATACCAGCGGAGAAGGGGGTGATCATTTAGGTCTGAATCATGGGTATACCACTATCACTGTGGGATATCGAGGTGTTCCAGACTATTGTGTTGTCCTTCGCAAGTCTGCTGGAGGTTGATCACTGAATGGTCAATTGCATGGGCTTCCAGTTTGTTCGGCTCCGCATAGAGATGCATGGCACATATACAGTTCCAAAGGACCTACACCTATGTTGGGGTGAGCAATGGTTCTGGATAGATCTGGAAAGGGAGGAGGGACAGCCAGCTATCCAGGACTGCTCCTATAGGGATGTTGTGGTGACTTACCAGCAAGACGGGCAATGCATTAGAGCAGGAGGATGTTTAGAGGAAGAAGACAACTGGGTCGTCAGAGTCAGTCAACACAAGACAACTTAATTCGGACAGACCCTCACACGGGTGAGCTACTGTTGGACCCTATCATACATGATCCAATAGATGGCGGATCTGAGCCAACAGACTCACCAGGATGGAGGCACCAGATCCAGTGGGTTTCAATAATTTTTAGAGGAGTCATTAACCAAGTTGCCCTCGATCAAAAGCAGATCCATCATCAGTGGAGGAGTATTTTAGGGATTGCCCAAGATACAGAGTGGCAAGCAGCGATCTCGTCTTTGGCTGCTCAACTCATCCGTGGGCTATAACGGGAGCTAAGGAAAGAGAGAATAAACCTAGACTAATGTACCATCGATGGTGACAGAACGGAGGCAACTTGCCATTATAGCAGCTTTCATCCGAGGTAGGAGAATGCAGGGAGGATCGCAATGATTCCCTTGCCTTTTAACTTTCCATGGACAAAGGTATGGAAAATGTTTTGGCAATTCGCCAATCCCCAATTCCTCTTCCCCTTTCTGCTGAGGTCAATGACAAGCAATCTAACAATGGCGACAACCTTCCCCTCATTGAGGGAGTTGAGAAGGAGGGGATCAGAAAGATATGGAAGGTGGGTCTCCTAGAAAAGTTACTGGTGTGAAGAAGTTGTTGCTAGAGTGACAGCTTTAGGGATCCAAGTCGAGCAAGCAGGACAAATCCAAAAACTCTGGACAGACTTGGCAGAGAATCCAGACACAGTAGGGAAGAGGCTAAAAGGTAGCAGGGAGCTAGACAGTCTTATGAAAGAAGACCAGAAGGCCATTGTCCCTCTGAAGACTGGTGTCAAAGGAATAAGGGCCTGTTGTGCAAAATCATGATTTTGCTGTCATGTGTTCAAGGTTTGAAAGACAGCCATAAGCAGGCAGCAGCGAGGAATGTGGTCAGGGGTAAACTAGTACAGCTAGTATGCTTATAGGAAACTAAGGTGGAGTAGTGTTCTTTGACCTTGGCTCATGCTCGTACCAGCTTTCAGGAAGTTGATTTTGCTTTTCGAAGATCTTCAGGGTAGTCAGGAGGCATCCTTGCATGTTAGGATTCTTATTAGTGGGAAGGGAAGCGGCTGGACATTGGGGAATATTCAGTAACAGTAAAACTCACATCCAGATATGCAAAAAAGACTTTTATGCTCTCAGTCATATATGCACCGTCGACCTATATACTTCGTAGAACACTAAGAGAGGAACTGCAGCAATGTCAAACAAAGTTTTCTCTGCCATGGTGTATCGTAGGTTTCTTTAATGAGGTCAGAAGTCCATCCGAGTGGCAGAGGAAGGAACTTCTCCATTGGTATGAAGGAATTTAATTCTTGGGTAGAAATATTGGCTTGTACGGAACTGCCACTACCAAACTTCAAATTCACGTGGTCAGGTCAAATGGTAGGTCTTCGTCAACTATATCTAAGTTGGAATGGGTGCCATGAAGACAGATGGGAGACTGTTTTTCCATTTACCAGGATGTCGGCTCTACCCAAAACAGTCCCTGACTAGAATTGTAATAACACACTGTTTAACCAAAAACTTTTACAAAGTATATGCCCAATATTTGACAACCTTAGGGTTATTTTAAATGAACAGATTTTATAGGGTTTTATTTGTAATTTTTAGATCTTATTGCGCCCAAAGTTAAGGGGCCACCCCTTAACTTTAATGGGCTTAATGTTAGGTTATTGGGCCAGCCCAATACGGTTAGCTGTTACCCCGTTAGTTGGGCCTCTAATTTTCAGATCTTATTGCACCCAAAGTTAAGGGGCCACCCCTTAACTTTAATGGACGTAATATTAGGTTATTGGGCCAGCCCAATAGGGTTGGCCGTTCCCTTGCTGGGCCTCTAAGTGAGGCCCAACTAAGGGGGTAACAGCCAGCTGGAAATAGCTGGCAGCTGTTTCCTTGGAACTTGTGTTTCCCACCTCCTTATAAGGAGGTGGGCGCCCTACTCTCCCTTTGTTCTGGCTGCTCTGCATAGCAACAGAGAGGGAGAGAGGGGAAGGGAAGAGAGAGAGGACAAAGAGAAGAAGAGAAAGAGCTTCTAGTTTCGGTCATAAAACAGTCAGAGGGAGAAGGGTTTTAGCAAGAGAGAACTGAACCAGGGGAAGAGAAAGGCAGCAAGGAGGAAGACTAGCCAAGTGCATACTGCAGGGAATTTATGCTTCACATCTTCCATCAACTCGAAGGCATCAAATAGGAGCTAACCTTGCTGAGGAGAGGAGTCAATTAAATGGTATAAAACTGTTCTAAGGTAAGAGATAAAACTTTATTTTGAGGCTGCGGGTTTTATATGTTGTTCGTTCCCTCTTCTTTTATGCTTGGGTGGTTTAGGGCCTAAGGATGAGCCATGGGAGATGCTGTCCAAGTGCTTCCCTGAAGTATAGAAACTTGGTTACATGTTAGATGATCGGAAAACAGTGAAGAGTAAGTGTTATATATTATACGATTGGGGGTGCATCTCTCTACGTATTTCATTTTAGTCATTCTTTGTGCTGAGAGATTCTCTTCGGTGGATTACTATTGCTTTACAATGATTACACGTATTTTTGTCATCCATCTTTTAAAGATTAAACCTACTTAGAAGGGGGCATTATGAACTTGCTTATGTCCATCTACAATTAGAATTTCAACACTGATAACAAGATGCATAAGTGAACTATTAAATGTTGTAGCTATGGCTTTTCATTAAGATCGATAATATGATTCTGCTCTTTATGCTTGAATCAATTACAATTTTATTGAAGTTTCCATATTTACAGTAGCATCAAGAAAGACCCTGTTTTGGTCATGTGTGATTGTTTAGGTGAAGCTTTCAGCTCTCATTGGCATGACTGGTTCATGATGCTTATGTGGCCAAACATCCTGGAATTATCTCACAAGGAGTTACATTTCGCTCTATAGCATTAACCTTAGAATGTATGTCTTAATGAATCAAATGCTAAGGGTCAATGAGGCCTTAAGGGATTATTTCATGGATCCCAAGTTCATAGTACTTGGGACACCACATGATGAAGGCCGAGAGACTATTTTTCCATTTAACATACGAATGGGTGTGGTAGTAACCTGAGGTGGATTAGCTATCCAGCCTAAGAGCTTCACATTTGGTAACTAGTAGGGACGTGTGTTTTATGAAAGGCCAAGCATGGCCTACAGTGGAAAAAGGGCCAGAGTGGCCCACTGTTTGAATCTCGAGCAGGGATTGATGATCATGGATCCTGAGTGAGGATCGATGACTGTATGATGTTAGTACACCTTTTTTTATTTGTCTTTGGGTGGAGTGATGCCTCACACTATTTTCTTTTTCCCTTATGATCATGGACCCCTTCAAGGTAGGGATCAAGGATGTCAGCCCAATTATGACCGTGGGCGTCAGATAAGGACCCCAGCCAACCCTTATAACCATGGAAACCAGGGTTCGATCTCAGGCTTACTGACCTTAGGACAATGAGTAGAGTCTAGCTTGTGTGCACACGTGGTTGGGTCAAGGACACCACGATTTCACGGACCATGTGGCCCAAATAGTTTTACACTCATCCCCCTTTCAGGATGGCTGGCGCTCGTGAGGGCTGACAGGCCAAGGCCCAGTTGAGTTGACTTGGTAGCAACTCCATCAACGTGATGACCGTACGACCATAATGTGTAGACGACCACGTCATTTCTGGGAGTTTTAGGTTGAGCTACTATGATCTTAACAAAGGAAAAGCCAACTACAAATAGTGTTGGTGAAAAGAAAAGTTCAATCAAGATGCATTGGTAGTGGTCAGATGGAACCTAGAACTCAAATGTCAATGCAGGTTTACTGGCTTGGTACCCCAGTTCTAATCTTCCCTTTGGCCCTTGTGCTTTCATGTGTCTTTCTATGAGTCTGTGATAAAGATGCTAATTTGATTTATGAGTTGGGTCAGGATGCTAAAGGAAGCATCTTATCGTGGAGTGTGTGTCTAGTGCATTTAAAGTGCTTTACGAGTAATGTCAGGAGGCTGAAGGAAGTCTCGTATCTTGAAGTGAGTGTTTAAGTGATTTATAATCGTCTGTTTTCTATCGACTAAAATTAAGGTTTTGAGATTGAAAATGTCGACACTGAGTCTTATACATTTGAATCCTATATTCTGTTTGATTTATTAGATAAGACATGCGCATAGCTTTGGTTCCTGCATTATGGTATTGTACCTCATGTTTTCTACTGACTTAAGTAGCACCTTAGATGACCTCTACTTGGCTTTCACTACTCAATGCTATCTTCTTATTGGTCTTATTTTCCTTTTGGGTGGTAGGGTCACGAAACCTAAAGTAGAGGGGTGGGAGTTGAGCTAGTGGGACAGCATTGTCAGACGGTCGGAGTAAAGTGCCCTAACACTAGTACTGTAGTTTTACTTATTGCAGTTGTGTTTTCCTTTTTTAGTATGTACGTCGGTACGTGAGCATGTACTTTGGCTATGTATTGTACTTGAGAAAAAGGATTATGTAAACTTGTTTGGAATTTTAGTGGATTATCTTCAGTTACTATTGTATAATTTTCCAGGTGTGCACTTCCATGCATGTCTCTTTTGTCTGTTGCGTTACAGGTCCCCAAACTGACAACAGTACGGGGATGGACTCTGCACAACTTTTCATAGTCGGGAATGAGTCATCAAAGGTGGTAGTGGAGAACAAATCGTGACTTGGTGATTTCTCTTGTGAAGTGTAGAAGATGACAAAGAACATGATTGTTCGCACTGAAGGAGAGTGCGTCAATGAAAGATAATCTAATGTGGGCTTAGAGGATTCCTAAGGAGAAATATATCCGCCAAGTTAAATTCAGTATCGTTAAGACTAGTAGGGTTCTGATGTATACAATATCCCAAAGATATGAGAGTTGATGATTTGTATTTAGCAGTTCTAGAAGGGGTAAATGAGAGTTCCCGATGATACATTACATTGTTAAGAGTTATTCCATTTGTTCATAGTTTTAGAAAGTTTAAACATGATTAAGACAGTTGAGAGTTACCGTGTGTGTTTGCATTGAAGTTTGGATCAAATGCTATGGGGTGTAAAGGAGTGATGAAATTGTGAGGTGTTAAGATTTCAGATTTTTGACCCTAGTGAGTATTAGAAAAAAAAAATTCTAGGTGGCAGTGGTAAGGATGTTTTGTGATCATGGCCTCTCATCCATTAGACTAGTTAATGTTAAAAGGGTGTAAACCTGAGTAAAATTGTATCTGTTTCAAAATATATCCATGAGAGATGAAGTCAAAGGACCCCTTATGACTTTTTTGAAACATGGATGGTACCACGAAATATATATAGAAGAGAAGAGAGATGTACAAGTAAATTCTTTAATGCTCACTCAACCCCTACACAAAAAATTCCCAAACCGAAATGGTGTACCCAAACTAACACCCCAAGCACAAAAAGAGTGAAGAGTTATGAACCTCCACTTTACAACCGTGCTTTGCCCAAAATAACACATCTCACAAACAAAAGAAAATACGCTGACTTCCGTCCTCGCTTCCCTGTTGAAGAGTCTATTATTCCTTTCACACCACAAGACCCAAAGAGTGGCATGCATGATAAGCCATCAAATAATCCTGTCAGCCTTAAGCATCCAGCTGCGGTGCCACTTGTTGAGAAGCTGTCGGACCCCCTCAAAGTTTCCTAGGGTCTGCTGTAACCTCTGGCCGATCCTCCTCCAAATGCCCTTCGCAAAGGGACAACTTGTAAATAAGTGATCCAGGTCCACCTCCTCCTCCCCGCAGAAGCAACACAAGGCAGATACGTGCTGAAAGAAAAGTGCCACCCTGTCATAGGTGGGCAAGCGCACCTGGGAAATCCTTCAAACCAGCACCTTCACCTTGAGAGGGCTCCTAGGAGTCCAAATCTGAGGAGAGGAGGGATGGTCTGTCCTCCCATGCGCAAAAAGACCGATCTAACTGAGAACTGACCCTCCCTCTCCCACCTCAAGTATCCGCTCTGCCGACGACTGGGTTAAAGTCGAAGAGGAAAGATAAGAAATGTTCCAGCTGATCCATATCCTCTAAGGTGAAATTCCTCCTGAAAGTAGGGGCCCAAACACCCCCGCCCAGCTGTGCATCAAAAGACAGAGCCACTGTACCCCCTGGTACGCTAGCAATAGCAAACAAGGATGGAAAGACTTCCACCAGTGATTAACACACCAGCTATCCTGCCAGAACAAACATGTCTCTCCGCCACCCAGGCTGACCCGAACACTTGTAACATCTCAATTTTAGGAAACCAATTAGTGTATTGGACTAGCTGTGTTAAGAGCCCATTAAGGTGATCCATGTAGTAAATTAGAACTCATCAAGAGAAATGCGTAACTTTAAGACAATAGTCCGTTATTTTAAGTATAACTTTATGTAGGAATGTCTTAATGAGGTGAAATTAGTCTCGTTGGAAAGATAACTCAATTATCTACTACTTTTATGTTAAGCACCTTTTGAGATTCAACCATTTAGTAAGTCAAAAATGATAAATGATAAGATATGACCTTGGACGATGAGTTAGTTTAAAGATAGGCGAAGTTGAGATATGTGAAGTTGAGATAGGTGAAGTAGGGCCTAAGTTGAGATAGGCACTGGTAAGATAGGCGAAATTAAGTTGAGATAGTTGAAGATAAGATTGATGAAGTTGAGATAGTTGAAGATAAGATAGGCGAAGTTAAGTGGATAAAGCTGATGTTTTATTAACATAGGCGAAGTTCTATTGAGATAGGCGATGTTATTTGAAGATAGGCGATATATAGTGCGCCTATGTTATACCTAAATGATAACTAGTTGTCAGAATGAGATTAAAGACTTATGAAAATTATGAAATTACCCTTATTAAGCCTAATTACTCATAGAAATGTCAAAATGGGATAATATTAGACTCGTTGGAAAGATAAACAAATTTTCATTTAATCTCGTGTTAAGTATTTTTGCTAATTATGTCATTTATTAGGTCAAAAATGAGAAAAATAAAATTAGATAGTGAGTAAAATTACGATTTTACCACTCAATAGAGTGCGCCTATGTCAACATAGTTGCTGCGACTAAGTGAATTAACTTTGAGTTATAGACCCTATATTGCACTTAGACATTTTCTTAACTACTCAAATATTTTCTACCAGAGGTCAATAGGAAAGAACAATCCTATCTGCTAGAAGTCAACCAGAGCATGGCAGAGGTGTCTGCCAGAGTGCTGACAGTTGAGATAGGTAACAAACTTTCTAGGAAAGTAGGATAAAATAAATTTGGTAATTTTCTTCTAAGTAGGCTAAATGGCTGCCTATTTAAGGCCTGAACACCCCCACTGGCTGTCCCTTTACGTGTTTAGCAGCACCTTTGCAGAGCAGAGCTTTGCATCCAGACCAGAGCAAAGGGAAAGAAAAAAGGAGAGGCAGCAGAGGAGTTGCATACGCAGCAGGAAGTAGGAGGTTTTGAAAGGGCAGACAACCCTTCTGGAGTAGGAAGCAGGCCTCTGAAGACCGTTCTGGGTGGCAGCAGAGAGGGGAGAGCAGGACCACGGCCGTAGGACATTTTGCCACAAGTAGGCATTGGTTTGAAACCTAACATATGCCATTTGTTAGTCTTTTTACTTTGAATCTATTTTGGTATGCAAACTGAATGTGCTTGTAAAGGGAGTAGTGAGCATGCACGATAGAGCCTGTAAACTGCACCTAACAGTATATTCCGACCTGTATACTATATTTGCTTCTTTTCTGATTGGCTGTGAACTTTAGTTGAGATATTCATAATTCTACATTGTGCATTTAAAGCGGTTCTAAGGAAAGAAAAGTGAAGATGATACAATAAAATGTAGCACACGGACAATGCCATCGTAAGGAGGGCAGGGCACCGGGTAAACGTTAGCCCGGGGTGACCCTCGTCTGAGGACGGACGGACGGTTAAATCCGAAAGCCAGACCAGACGATGATCTGGTTGAAGGTGGGGTAGGGCCCCCGATCCTGTACAGTTGATCAAGACTGTAGGTCAATGCGTTGGGCCATCTGTGGCCTAGCCCGCGCCTCTGGACCGCAGTGGGTTTTAACTCCTTGTGTCGTGGATTAGATGCATGTCCAGCAATGTGCCCAGTTAGATGATTTAAAGTATTTCATGTAGGTGGGGTTTTAAAGTGTGCAAATGAAATAATTAGATTGTGTGAGGCCGATGTAAATGGATAGCTACTTGTAGCCAGGTGATTTTAATAAAACCTGACCAGCAGGTCTCTAAAAATCTGAGCCCTAGAAAATGGAAGTGTTTCCTTATTTACCTTCTTACTTTATATTCATATGTTAGAACTTGCTGTAGAAAAATGGGTGTGGTTGTATATATATGCTATGCATGAAAGCCTTCGGTTCTTTGTGAAAATTTACTATATGGTATGCATCTGTCTAGTTTTGTTCCTTGCCTACTGAGTCTTAGGACTCACGCCCGTGGCGTATCAAATTTCAAGAGATTAGGCGGCTGGCTTTTCAAACCGTAGGCAGAAGCTTGAAGAAGAGGGCTTGGGGAGACTTGTTGCAGCTGTATAGAAATTATTAAGGTGTAGTTTTAATTATGTTCATGAGGGCTTTTGTAAGTTATGTATATAAACCGCGTTAATCAGACTTAGATCTGATTGTAGATCTTGGGAGTTTTCCTTTTTTTGTGATGGGTGGTGTAATGGGCTGAAGCTATGGTTCTGAAATGTAATTAGACTTTTAGAGTTCTTAATTTTAATGAAGGCTGTGTGTTGTTGGTTATGCATGTTTATGCCTTTAATTATGGATGTGGTATAGTTGTGTGTACAGAATTTTACAATGGTATGGCCGTAAGTGCCCGCGGGGCAGCCAAGCTCACAACACGTGGTTAGATTGAGGTGACGCCCCCCTGACCGGGCACTAAGTGACCCAGGAAGGGGGCGCCACAACAATAGCTCTGAAGAAATCCACATACTGTAGAAATCTCCGGATAGGGGAGACGTTATACAGCCGAGGTGGGAATAGGTCCCACACTCTAGATGAGTGGTAATATCTCTGCCTGATCAAGGATCCCTTATGAGTTGTTAGAAATCATTCAAGAAATATGCTAAATACAAAAAATGGCCAACTTCCTGTTTCTTGGACATTTCATAGGAATTTTATTCTGCAAAACAATCATCATAAAGAGATAAAATAGCTAGAATTGACCCTGGATACATGTGCTTGCCATTGAGTGCTAAGTGACTATTGTTAGACAGGAATACACATAACTGACAATAGATAATTCTCCTCCCATCAGCAAAGGAGATTCGTAGAGTGTGAGCATCCTTTTTGTCTTATAGACAGTAGTTAAGGCTTTTCTAGGCTGATGGAGTGATTCCCTTGACTAATTTTGCTAATAGATAAGTCATGAAAATGTGACAATGAAGTGAGAAAGGAGTATTTGTTTCTGCCTGTGGTCTGAAAGAGGTAGAGTTTTCTCTTAGAGGACTCATTACGAGTCGGCGGAGATTGTTATGGAGTGTGTTAAATAGACATATTGGTTAATTTTCTGCAAATTGATTGTCAGAAACAACTAGAAATTACCCCTGGCCTATGCAGTTACTTTTGGGTGTAAATAACTACTGTAAGATGTGTCACTGTGTTCCACTTATAATAGATAGTGGGTCCTAATCTGTTGACAAGGAATCTCAGTCTATAGCCACCCTCCTTTTTGCTACATATAGTAGTTTCACTCTCGGCTGTGAAGCGATCTCCCTTGCTTACTTTTACTGTAGCCAACTGTGAAGGTTTAGTAAGAAAGGACCAGCTGATCTTCCCCCAGTAGTTTCAGCAATAGATAAATGAAGAAAGGTCTAGCGAGAGAACTAGTGGCACAGGAAGCAATTTGAGTGTGAAACCTGAGCTGAATAAGTTGAGTAATAAAGTAGCCTTAGGTGTAAAAAAACAAAGAAGAACATCAAAGCTCTATATTATACAAGTTAATTATCCTGTAAACAACCACAGATGAAGCTTACTTTGAAATTGTCACACTAGAAAATGGTTTCCGACAAGAACCATGTGTAAGTTAATCGATGCGTACATAAGCTTTAGAACTTGTACATTTTACAATGATAGTATTTGTTGTTTTAAATGTTTGAAGTTTGAGCAAAAGAATAGATAAGAAATTGATAAGTCTGATTGCAAGGTGGGAATGGTGTTGAAGGATATTAGTCTGTAACCTTGGCATAATTATATACCTTAATGATGGCTTGTGGAACTTCGTAGTTTTATAATTGGAATTAGAAAATGTGACGAGGTTAACAATAGAGTGTTTAGTACCCTTCTCAAAAGAAGTACCATTGACTAGAATAAGTAGATTCCTCCTTAGTCTTAAAAGCATACAATTATATCTTGGATGAGATGTTGATCATAAGAGTGGCTACGGGAATGCTTCTAGGAATTGACAAAAGGAGGAAATCCATGAGTAAGTTTAGTTGCTGAATCCTGAAGATGCCAATTACACTTGGCTGTGTAGTATTGGCCATAGTGCGTGGCTGAGTACCCGAGGCCTCCCAAGGGTGAAGTAATGGCTGAGCATATCTCGATACAATTGGAGAACCGCTATGCGAGCAATTGATCCTATTCCTATAGCCAGCGGTTGGGACTACAGGCTAAAGTAGTGCTTACTACCAGTATGAAAGAGGAGAGGGGAGGCAGTATTATAACACTAAGAGTTAGTTATGGGAAGATGGTTAGTGATGGTAGCAAACAGAGCATGTTGAAAGAGAAGAGGGGAAGCAGTATTATAACACTAAGAGTTAGTTATAGGAAGATGTTTAGTGATGGTAGCAAACAGAGCATGACAAGTTAGGGAGTTGGTTGTCCGATCTGGTACACATATACCTATTTTTAGTGGTAACCTTATGAACGAGGATTATATAATGAGCAATCTGAGTAGCGCAGCAAAATCATGGTAGACCCATGGCCCCCAGGCCGAGTAATCTTAGTATGATGACAAGATAGGATGAAGCTCTATGACAAGTAGACTAGCTGACTATAAATGCAGAGTGTGGACTTTTATTATCGAAAGTCTTTAGGATCCGATGTGCAGAATTAGCCATATATAAATGGAGATATGAAAGGCTGTGCAATGGTCAAGGGACCGAAAGCAGAAACAGGAAGCACCTTATGTGGAGATTAGCCAGCTGGATCTATTGGAGGAGCAGAGGTCGTTGACTGCTCAGGAGCAAGAAAACAGACCAGTTCTTAAAGAACAATTATCTGATTGGCTACATGAGGAAGAGATTTGTTGGAAGCAGAGTGCTCAAATCACATGGCTACAAGAGGGATATCTCTCCTTTCGTAATGTTGCTAATGGCTGGAGAAGAAGGAAGAAAATTTCAATCTTGAAAAATGGAGATAATTTTATCCAGGAGGAAGCTGCTATAGCTGATGAGATGTCTAATTTCTATAAACACGATTGCAAAGCAGAACAGAAGCGCTTTCCTGTCTGAGATGATCCGGCTCAGCATACCTTGTCTTCCGAGGAACATGCAGAACTGATGAAAGCAGAACAGAAGCGCTT
The DNA here is from genome assembly GCA_022559845.1 of Amorphophallus konjac. Taxonomy (NCBI): domain Eukaryota; kingdom Viridiplantae; phylum Streptophyta; class Magnoliopsida; order Alismatales; family Araceae; genus Amorphophallus; species Amorphophallus konjac. Next base: position 161,064,409 of record CM040129.1, on the reverse strand, counting down.
TCCTGTCTGAGATGATCAGAACCCATGATGAAAGCAAGGTCAAACAAGCTAGTTTCTGACTTTCAGGGTGGGCGGTGATAAAGCATACCCAATGTCCTTTTAACAGCATATCTGGCAGTTAATCAAGAAAGACGTTTTGAATGCCGCAAGAGAAGTCATTGAAAGGAAGGGTAGCTGTGGAAATTTTAATCACGCTTTTTTAGTGTTGCTACCTAAAAAGGAGGATGCTTTAGAACACAAGGACTTTCGGCTAATAAGTTTGCTTAATGGTACTATAAGATATATGCTAAGATTCTGGTGACTAGAATGAGTGCCTATCTACCAAAATTGATTCAGGATAACCAGCCTGCGTTCATTCCAGGTAGAAGAGTTAAAGATAGCTCTCTCTTGGCCGACGAAGTGCTCTTTGCTGCTAAAAGAAGTCAGCATCCACACCTAATGAGTAAAATTGATTTCAATAAAGCCTATAACCGGGTATTGGAATTGCTTATGGTTGGTAATGAGGCAATTACTTTTTCCACCTGATTTCATTACTCTCTTTCAGAAGTGTTTCGCAACAGCCACTCTTTCCATCCCCTTCAATAGCCAGGCAGCAGGATACTTCTCTAGCTCTTGAGGGTTAAGGCAAGGTAATCCTTTCTCACCTCTTCTCTATGTGCCAGCGGCCAACATTCTCAGACACATGATGATGAGAGCAGAAATTTTGCAAAAAATTAGCAATATTGGCTTTTGTAGTAGGTCAAAGAAAATATATCTACAGTTTGCAGATGACAATTCACTATTCTTGAAGGGAGGCTCGGAAGCGGTGTCCATGATGATATTTGTCTTAAGAGGGTTTGAGGCTGTCAGAGGGCTACAAATTAATTTTAATAAAACATCCTTGGTGGGCATCAATATGGACAATAGTTTGCTGCAACAGTGTGCATTACTTATGGGTTGTCAAATGCAAGAGCTACCTATTAAATATTTGGGTCTGCCCTTACAATATAGAGCTCTTAAGACAGCTAACTGGAGAGTCCTTCCATCTGTAGACTGCAGTAAGTGCTTGTCAGCATGGAAAATCAAACATTTCTCACTGGGTGGCCATATTACTCTTCTAAATTCCGTTCTCTCTGCAATGCCATTACGTTATCTATCTGTTTCTTACATACCTGATAATGTATGTAAAAAAAATGAGGCAACCAGGAGGAAATTTCTTTGGGGAGGTCACAAACAGAATACTACAAGCATCCCATTGATGAAATGGGAGGTTGTCTGCTAACCACGGAAATTTGGGGTCCAGGGGTCAAACATTTACAAAGACAGAATTTAACTCTACTTGCAAGGTGGCTGTGGCAACTCCTGGAGAATGAATATCCTTTATGGAAGACAATCAAAGCACAGAAACATTATATAATTAACAAAAAATTTATGTGGGTGCTGAGAATACCTCTTACGTGTCACCAGTATGGAAGGGTATTCTAAAGGCTGCTCCTCTCATGGAACCGGCGATCAGGACCAAGTTAAGCCATGGAAGGGGCACTTAGTTTTGGATGGATAAATGGCGTGGCAACCAACCGTTGAAGCATGGTTTCCTACAAATATTTCCGCTGGCCAGATATAATGGCACACGGTACATCAGCACTATCATTTTGAAGCAAAGGAAATACAGTGGGATGTTCATTTGAGAAGGGATCCCAAGGAGGCAAGGACGAGGACGAAGCAGAGTGCGCAGGACTAATAGACTTGATGCACACTGTCACTACTCATCTTAATGAAACAGATGGGCTGATCTGGAATAATTCTAACAAGTCCTTATCTGTCAAAAGATTCTATGAATGCATGGAAGAATTGCAGCCTGTTTACCCAAAATTTGTAGAAGTCTAGAAGGTAAAGTCTCCATTAAAAGTGCAAGCTTTCATGTGGCTTTTATTTGCCAAAAGACTTACCACCAAAGTGTACAGTCAAAAATGAGGACTGGATTGTGATATCATATGCTCTCTCTATGGATATGATTCAAAGGATGTTGACCACTTTGATGATTACCTGCATGGTTAGTAAGAAGGTATGGGCAACAATTGGCCAGCTCTTCCAATTTTTCAATTCTCAGTATCCTTTGCAACAGTGCAGCAGATGGGGAATTATTTCAGCAACTTGAAGGCCACCTCATGGTCCTAAGTGTACCGAAACTTGCTTGGCCTGATTCCCCATGCTATTTGTTGGAGCATCTGGTGGGAGAGAAAAAATCTTCTTTTTCATGGAAGTAAAGCTTATGTTGAAAACATTATTCTTAGAGCATGTTTCTGTTACATCAGTGGTCTAGATTTTGCTGCATATGTCACCAGAGTGGATGGGAGTATAACTTTAGGATAGAGTAGTCCTCTTTTGTCTTTTATTTTTCTGTTTGAGGTTGAGGAACCTCCCCTCACCTCCTTATTGTATTACCTGTATTTCTTGATATAAAATTGGTGCTAATCCACATTTTCTCCAAGAAAAGAATGATTCATGGTCCCAGGTACTTGACAGATCATTTTTCTTGGATGTTTTCTTTGCTTTTTCTCTTCTCATTTCCTCCATCAAAGTCTCTCTCCTTTAATGTACTGCCTCAAATGCTTTGGTACTCACCTAGGGATTTGAGGTTGAGCCCCCACCCCCACAAGGCTCACTTTTAACAACATAGGATCATAGAGATTCCAACTGAACCTCCACCATGAAAATGTAAGACACCTCCCAGTACCAACAGACTGATTTCAAAGCAATGATGGTTACACACTGAGTCAGTCCAACGACCTGATTTATATCCCTTTCCCACATACAGAGTGCATTGTTTCATAGTATCCTCAAGGCTCAATATGTGCAGGTTTAATATATACAATATGGCTGCAGAATTGCAACTTCCACATATTTCAGATAAAAAATTATTTCAATTACACAATTAAAAATATTCATCCTCATTTAACTTCCAAAGCCACTTAGCAACTGGGGTTTGATTAATGTTGTAAGGTGAATTGTTGAAAAGGTTCTATCTCTGCCATTGGACATCGCATAGCTAATGACCCCAAGCAAGTAAAAATTAACGGAAACAATATTCATCAAAATTGAGTGTTCACATTAATGCAGTAGTGCAGAAACTGTCATCTGCAAAAGCTACAAGGAGAAGAGGAATAATACAGACAACATATACCATATGAAAATTGTACCAGAAACACAAAGAAATAGAGCAAAATTGCGTGTATTCAAACAAATATGGCAAATCAATCAGGTGTTTGATCATGTAGAAGCATGACAGACAAATAACATTGTAGTATGAATAAGATACTCTGACCAGATCAAGGACATAATCCAGCTCTGGAGTGATGCATGTTGTTGCCTGTAGTTGACCAAAAGAATAATGCGAATGGGAAAGGGCAACCATATCAGAAGTAATCAAAACAGAAAAACAATATGTTTTTTTTTAAAATACCTTTCTGAGAATGTCCAAATTCAATTGATTTAATCTATCTTGAAGATACTCTGAAACACCTACTTCAAATATTTTGTTTAAGTGCAGTAATGCACCAATGCACTGCATGAACTAAAGCAAATAAGATCCAATTTAATGTGAACTACCAGAGAGGAACTGGCAGTGAAGCACAAAAACAGAGATATGAAAGTCAATAACGATTAGTCTTTATGTCACATCTGTCTTGAAGCATTTGACTGATCAGACTTGCAATATTGAGTTAAATCACATGTGATTTTGCAGCCTAAGGTCTCAGATATTAAACAACATGGAAATATTTCTTTTTGTTCATTTATTAGGAAATAAAAACCTCTCAAAAATATAACAAAAAGGATATATTGCACTTGAATATTTTCTTAGAACAGGTTACACTTAGTTTCTAGTCGGATACAGCATGTTATTCCATATGGTACATTAGCGGATTTCCATCTCGGCCCAAGTCATCATCTCGAATAATGGAATTCCAATATTATTTCAATCAGATAAGACATTTTTAGCGAGGATGGTAGTTTCGGTTTCGGTTTCAGTTTCGGCCCGAAACATAATAAAAAGACCATTTTTAAGAGGGGAGTTGGTGTCCAGTTTCACCCGGTTTCGGGCGTATGGTTTCGGATCGTACAGGTTCAAAACCGATAAGTTTTGGCTGAAACGTATCGGTTTCGGCCGAAACTGCCATCCATGATTTTCAGAAGGTGGCCAAGGACCATTTTCACAGCATGAACTAAAAGAATATCATGCAAATCCCAAAACTACCACAATTGTATTAAATGAAAATTACGGGATGTACAAGTATAGTCAATGTGTTCCCAAAAGTCCCTATACAAAAAGGGTCCACACGAAACTGGTGTGACACACACTAGTCCCTCAACAATACAAAAACAAAAGAGTTCCGTGAGTCCCCTTTACATAAATGTTCAGCCCAATCTCTTGCACTCTCACAAATGAAAAAAACCACCTTCTCCAATACCTTTGCTTCACACCTAAAAATTCTGTTATTTCTTTCTCCCCATAATGCCCATAGGGTCCTACGAAGGATAAGCCACCAGATTAATCTATCCCCTTGAGAGTTCACTTTTTGTGTCAGTCCCCAAGCAGTTATTGCACACCACCTTGAGCGCCAAGAGTACACTGAATCCTGTTGGCAACCTTTGTCCACATCTTCTTAGAAAAGGAACATCCTATGAAAAGGTGATTCAAGGTCTCCTCGTCTCCATGTAGGAAGCATAGGGAAGGTATGTCATGGAGGAAAGGAGCAAGCCTGTCACATGTTAGTAGCCATCCATTCAAGATCCTCCCAATCATAAGCTTTACTTTTAGACTCTTGGGGGTCCCAACTTAGGAGGCATAGCGATGGCACTCTCCTCCGTCAGAAACAGGGTTGGCAGTATCGGCCGAAACTGATACGTTTTGGCCGAAACGTATCGGTTTCGACCTACTCACTGTAGCAGGTCTGAAACTAACAAAAAAGATTTTTTTAATGGTTTCGAGCGAAACCGATACCGGTTTCGCCCGAAACCCACCCGTTTTGGTCTAAAACCGGACGTGCCTCAGTGTTAATTTTGCCTTTTTTGAATGGTTTCAACCGGTTTCGGCCGAAACTGAAACCGGTACCGAAACCGGTACTGCCATCCTTGGTCAGAAATAAATGAATAGACTGACCTGACTGAAAGGCATCCCTCTTTTCCCGACCTCCATGTCCACTGGTCTACTTTGCCTAGGTCTGACACATAGTCCAGGAGTCAGAGTAGGATTCCCTCCAATTGGTACATCTCCTCTGGCCTGCGGTTCCTCTTGAAAGTCGATGACCACGTTCCCTGATAGCTGGGTGTCAAAAGCATGGGATACGAAGGCCAAAGGTGCAACTGAGATCGCAAAGAACTTAGGATGGTTGCCTCCAAGGTGAAATCTCCGCACCACCTATCTTTTCAGAACTAACACTTCTAGCCACTGACAAGTTGAATTCGGATACTAGAGAAAATGATGTCCCTGCACTGTAAGATGCCTCTCCAGATGGGTGAAATGTTGTGTTGAGAGGCTAGGATCAAATCCCATTCCCTAATTATGCCATAGTATCTCAATCTAATGACTTGTAGCCATAGTCCACTATCACCAGATCCAAACTTCCACGGCCATCTACACAAGAGAGCCAGGTTGTAATCTTTGATATTTTTGATACCCTCTCCTCCCATATCCGTGGTCAAACAAATACACTCTACCCCAAAAGATATCATGCTAGCCCTTTCATCTGTCATCACTATCATGCCAAAAGAATCTTGCTTGGATGGACTCTAAGCTTTCTGCAATCATCTTCGAGATACGAAAGATGGATAGAAAATACATAGGAAGACTATACAACACTAATTTGCATATTACCATTCTCCCCTTGTAGGACAAAAGCCTCGCCTTCCATCTTGCCAGTCTGACCTCATGTCTTTGCACCATATTTTGCCGGTCACTGCAATGTAAGGAACCTAGTCACAACAGAAGCCCCAAATAAGAGAAAGGGAACACTCCCATACGATAGCCTAAGATGAAGGCTGCTCTTCTAATAGCCCTGCCTTCCATATTCACTCCCACTATGTAACTCTTAATGAAGTTCACCTTGAACTTGTTGACTTCCTCCAACAATTCCAACATCAACTTGGCGGCATAGAGCTAATTCTCGTCCTCTGCTAGGAATAAGATGCTATCATCAGAATACTAGAAATGGGTGATGCATCCACTATTAATCCCAGCTTAGAAGCCTTACAATTAGACTCATTGCAAGCCCAGAGCCTTACAAAGAAGATAGACCTTGATTATCAGAACATCACAATCTATTTTAGGTAGAACCTCTGTTAACTGCTTTCTGAGGCACAAATATTACGTTCTTTCACATGCACACACACATACACACAGAGAGGAATACCACAACCAAAACATTCATGAGCATAATGTGAGAAAGAGCAAATCATTTAATCAAAGTGGAAAAAAGGAAAGAAGATCACCAAAGAGCAGATGCATAATAATTTGTTGGTGAAGGGTTGGAGCAAATGATGGCAAGGTAGAAGGCATCTTTTAAGAATGTCATATGGAGCCAGCCCGACCATGGTAATGAAGGGACACCTTTGTGGAGGACAACTTTGAGGCTCGTAACAAGAATTGAGACTCTGGGTATAGAGGTGTTAAACCAGGTATTCAAGAAACAGAATGAGCATGCATAACCCTCAGTGCCTAAGTCATCCCCTGCTTGTGGCAGTAGGAATGGTTGGTGAGGCTCTAAGAGAAGTGAGTGCCTGGTACATTTCCATGGACATCTCTCAGGTACCTCCACTATGATATCATCACTCTTGCAGGCATCATGGGCACAGAGTAGCAGGGGAATGGAGGAGCAGGGGATAGTGGATACAGAAGAAGAAACAGAAGGATCTGATGACGAAGCACCGTGGGACAAAATGGAAGCATATTGGTAGGATGGTGAGGAGATGGAGTCACAAAGTAGGTAGAAGGGAAAATAAAGATGTACGGAGACTTGGGACTCGAGGGATTCTCAGGAAACCCTACCGCGTCTTTTTCAAAAGAAAGATATATTAAAAAATTGCAAAGTAAGTAGAGATTTAAAAGACACGGGGATATAAAGAGGCTAAAAAGGAAGTTAGGAGAACAATCGAGGATGCAAATTCAAAGCTTATGAAGGATTATATGATAACTTTTGTACAAAGAGGGAACAAGATATTTATAAGATAGCTAAAATCAGGGACAATAGGTAAGGATCTTGAATGTGTTTGATGCATAAAGTGGGCATCAGAGACTTCTGAAAAGACAAAACTTCAATGAAATGAAAGGAGTTCATTCAAAGGTAAACCAAATGGCATTACCATTTAAGCATGGTTGTCAAGGCGTCCAAAGCGACTAAGGCAGTGGCCCACCACCTTACTGTAGAAGGCGAGGCGCCTATGTGAAGTCTAGTTTATATAACTAAGTATATTTCAAGAGAACTACTAACATACATTTTCTATATTTAACTTATATTTTTAAATAATATAAAATTTGATATTCACAAATCTTCAACATATAGCTACATCTTAAAAAGCAAAAACAAAATAAATGATGAACAGTAAAAAATTAATCACAAAACTTATGAAGTCAGAATCTTATTCTAACTTAGGTTATGGCCTTTTTCAGGAAAGAGGGGCAAGCATCATCTAATGATGTCCCTACACATTTTTCACAAAAAAAACACCCGGTCTCACAACGCGGATCGACCTGCGCGATCAGGTCGCAGCGTGGGTTGGGGGGGGGGGGCAAAGTCCCCCTTGTCAGGGGGTAGCTAGGGGGGTGAAACCCCCCCAGCCAAACGGTATGTTAGATGGCATAATGGCTCAGGCAATTTCCCATGCACGCCATAATGCCCTTAACTTTTGTCCAGAAACTAAAGCAAACCTCGAAACAAGGAGTGGATACCTTGTCAGGGCAGCCTAGGTGGGCCCAAGGTGGCCTGTGTGCACCAAGGCAGCCTAGGTGGGCCCAAGGTGGCCTGTGTGCACCAAGGCAGCTAGGTCAGTGTCTTAATGGGCTGCTCGCCTAGGCCCCTGGTTGCCTTGGGCACCAGGGAGCGCCTTGTCGCCTAGGCGACCTAAGCAGCGCCTTGAAAACAATGTATTTAAGTGTGAAAGAATAACAAGAGTATTAAGAAACTTGGTCAACAAAGCTTTCCAATCAAAGTTTGAAGTCAAGAAGAGTACAGCTTCTAGCTAGGCCCAGTTAGGTAATTGATCCTACAAAGTTTTTGCAGCATCTGTTCCCAGGCCAGGTGTTTCTTTGCATATAACAACAAGTATCATTAATTCTAAAAATTAAACTAAATATTTCCTCCATAAAATCACATATACAATCTTTCCTATGATAATACATTTTTATCAATAAGAACATCAAAATTTATTCCACCAAGGAAAGGTTTATCTCATCCATTTCAAATAGAACACCAAAAATCTCCGACTAACTTTGCATAAGATCTATTTTACGGTCAAAAGGCCAAGAGAGCTTAATATTTCACTATCTAGCAGTTCTTTTCTCAACAATTGCCAGCATTAAATTTCTAATGTTAAACAGAATTCTAAGTTACCTTTAGAAAGGCGGCCCAATCACCACTTGTACACATGGAACTTGGAGAATTGAATTTCTTCATAAAAAAAAGAGCATCAAATACCATACAAAGCACATCTCCAAGAGAAAAAAACATACATGACATTATATCTTTAAAATCACATTTCTTTCCCTAAATCAAATGTGGTTAAAGTCACATGCTCCACATAGAGAGCATGAATAAAGATAAGTTAGTAAGAGTAACCAAAGATTCTAATAATTCTCTTAAAACAACATTTTGAAAAGCCCACACAAATTTGGAAAAAAATAACATTATTATCTTGCACCCTGTTACTTCCAGACAAACTTTTGCTTCCTTGCTCTGACTCAGCAATAAATAGAGCATTCTAAAATCGCATGCCTATAATCTTGAATAAAGAAGATTACATATAGAAAATTCCGGATCTTGTATCTGCATTAAAATTGATGACTTACGTGAACAGAATTGTAAATAGCAACTGTTGGGGTTTAGTCCCGTATCAGATATCCATGGGAGTCTCACCTTTATCATAGGTAGAGGATTCCTTCAACTCAATGCCTAGGTTTTGAGTTGAGTTCAAGCCTCCAACATGATATTATAGCAGTTTTACCCATTGGACCCATATGTGGTCACTTGGCCCTATCCGTGATGCACCCCAAATCGGTTGGTTCGGCACGAAATGGTGTGTTGTGGTTTAGTCTCATATCGGATATCCATGAAAGTCTCACATCTATATATGCAGAGGATTCCCTCAACTCAATGCCTACCTTCGGGTTGAGTTCGGGCCTTCAACAGCATCTATTCTAACTAAACCTAACCACCAACCCAAAACTAAAGTTAGCAGGTGAAGTAGCCCAGAGCTATTGCAGGCAACAAATGGCTCATGAATGTATGGCATGCACCCAAATGGCATTCTAACCTGTACACAGACCCCAACCCCTACTACAAACCCGGGTAGAGTTGTAGAATAAATTGTGCTCCTAAAATTGTGAGGTCAAACAGGAGGAAATTCAGTGAGCAAACTGTCTTTAATACCATGTTACTGAACCAAACCACAAACTCTAAACTTGATCGAGTGGGTGGAAAAACCCAGGGTTAATATAGAAACAGAGAGGCTTGTGAATACTTGGCATATGACTAAATAGCCTTCACCACCTATAATTATCAAAACAGGATGTGGTAAGCAAGGTTTGCTGAATCAGATTGGATCAGCCCAGATTGAACTTTGGCCAAACCGATCCACCCCAAACCCCCAATCCCAGATTCTCACTGGGGATTAGCAAGATTGAGTAGATTGGCGTGGGGATCAGCTGATCTGGTCTGATCCCAGCGAGGCCTTCCTTTGTGGTGAGAAAGAAAAAAAAATCACAGGATTATTAACTCTATGATTATGTGCAGAAAAAAGAATAATAAAAAAAATACTTGATGGAAAAACAGAATCAGTTAATATGCTTATATGTGTATTCATTGACCTGCATGATCAAGATGATGTCATTTAGGAGAGGGGAAAAGATTTCTTTGGACAATGAGAAGCAGGGAAACCACTTCTCCACTAAAACTAGAAAGAAAAGAATATCCTATGTGGGCACCAGGAAAATTCCCCTTGCAATTAATCAAGAGATATAGACTACCTCAACGAAAAGCCATGCAATATGCAAATCTATGCAAGCATGAGATACCAAATGAGGAGGTGCACCACCGGTTGGGAGGGTGAAGTCCTCTGCTAAACCATGCAGGCCTCTACTGCAATGCACACCAGGAGCTGGACAGAGTCCATTGGAAAGCAAATGCATCTCATCAGACAATATGCCCTGAGTTGAATATTGGCAAGGTTATTTCTTCATTCTAATTTTGCCTAGAACTTGTATGAAGATCTAAGCCATTTGTCTGGAACTGGCATTTTTTGCATTCAGATAATAAATGCAGCTAATGATGACGTTGACAGTATTGACAAGGAAGACTTGGCCAAGTATTTTTCAGTGAAATATGATCCAGAAGATGATGAAGCCGAAGTACACATTTTTCTTGTTTGTATATTTCTCATGCGTGGTTATACAAGACTACAAATTTAAGAGGTTGAGGCGACAAAATTTTACCATCTGCCCAAAGCACAGTTATGTATGTCACAACGTTCCCATCCTGCACCATTCTAGGGTTTGACTAGCCAAGGCCCATGGGAGTATAAACAATTTCTTGGTTTCTAACCTTGTAAGAACTGTGCTGCTTTCATTAAGGGAAAAAATACAAGGAGAAAATGTGTAGGGCCATCATTAATGCGGTGGAGCCTACCGCAGGCAACTAACATGCAAATATGAATATCAGAAAAAGCTACAAAATGAGCTTCCTTACCTGGCTGTTGAACCCCACAAAGTTTACAAGCCATTTTCTTACAATTTCAGAAATTTTCAGAAATGAAATCCACCATGTGATGGCCGTCAAATGACGGGAAATCGTCGTCATCACATGGGTGTTTTTGAGGGCCCCACTAGATGGGACTTTTCACAAATTCACACGTGTTTCTATGCACAAAGATTTCATTAAACAGTTGATGAGCGGAGTGGAGTTGCTCACTCATGCGTGAAATCAACTATAAAAAAGTTCCTAAAGTCCTCGGGGTGTTGTTCACCACGTAACCGCAGTCCCCTGCATCAAAGACAGCCAAAAGCAGACGAAGGAGGGGTTCTCCACGTGCTGCAGCCTGAGTCCAATCAATAAAAAAATGTTGTCGTCAAAAGGACAGAGCTCCTTTTATAGCCTACAGGCCAAGGGAGCAGGGCCGCACCCCCTCCTCCCCTTTTCCTTCTCTCTTCCGATGTGCCAAGGCCGGAGGGTGGATTGGAACCGGAGGGGGGACCCCTTCCGGTTAGCTGCTCATCGGAGCGACCCCCTCCAGTAGCTTTAGACTGGAGAGGGACCCCCTCCGGTGGTTCGCATGCGGGAGAACCCCCCCTCCGGCAGGCTCAACTTGGAGGGAGGACCCCCTCTGGTATTCCCAGACCGGAGGGACTCCCCCTCCGATCATCCTGCACCGGAAGGGGGGGGGGGGGCTCCGATCTCCGCCTGACCGGAGGGACCCCCTCCGGTCCTTGTTCTGATGTGCAGGGAGAAAACAGAAAAAAAAGAGAAAACAAAAATAAGCATGTGCAAGGGGGAGGGGGGGAGCCATACCTGGCCTTTCACCTTCCACAGGAGGGGGGCTTCTAGCCGGAGTAACACCCCCTCCACCTCTCCTTCCAGCGCCTATAAAACGGAGAGGCTTCCAAGCACTTGAGAAGAAAAGAAGGAAGAAGACTTGAGAAGGCTTGGAGAGCTTCTAAGAGGCCCAAGTGAAGAGGAGAGAGAGCTTGAAGAGAAGGTGCACCCCCTCTCTTGTTGCTGCTGAGTTTTGTTAACTCAAGCAAGACATTGGCTTCTTGCTGAAAAACTCAATACTAGACTATGGTTGGCTAAAAGGCCTCGACATTGAGGAATCTCATGTGTTTTGCTGTGAATGTATCTAAAAATGTCAGAAAATTTTGGAGTAGACCAGAAAACTTGGTCTGATGCAAGAAAATATGTAAAAACCTTGAAGGCTTCGGAAATGACAAATTTACCCTTAGCTTTGTGAAGTGTGCAAAAATCCATGTGTTTCAAGAAAATTCCAAAAAATCTGAAATTCAAGAAAGGAAATTTTTATACAACGGAATGTTCTCCAATTTATGGAAATGTCCCTGTTCGAGACCAAAGTCATGAAAATTGCATTTTTACCTCGGACTTCCTCAAAATTGCACAAATATCCGCAAAAAATTTGAGAAAATACAAAAAATTCAGAAAAATAAAAAAGAGTCATACATGACACTCAGTCATGCTAGAAATTGCAAATAAACCCCTGATTAAAAAGAAAATTACAATTAAGTCCTCATAAAAAGGAAAAATTATAAATAAATCCTCTCTCAAGAGAAAATTACAGAGATACCCCCGCTTAAGGGCAGGGGTCGTAAGGGTAAAGAGAAATCTTTAGCAGTTAATCAAAGGTGTTCGGACTTGTCCGATGTAAATTAACACCGACTCCGGTCGGTGGGGAAAACTTTAGTACACGATCCTTAATCGTCTGATAAATAAAAAGCATGGAATTAACAAATATGCAAAAGAAAGAATATACACGCATATCCATCTGACGAATTGGATGTTAGAAATTTCACGTGTAAATAGACTGACATGCTCAGTGGGACGTTTCCCGTCTTTTATTTTACTGCTAAAGATTTTAATACCTCTGCGAAGGTCCTAATGCCCTTTCTTGTCCTCACATGAGGGAGCAAGGAGGGATTCAACTTTCATTTCCAAAAGTTCGAAGCAAACTTTTCTTGACGAACTTCAATGGCAACAGTTACTTATGGCTCTCTTGTCGTCGACACCCATGCCCGATATGGTTATCTGGCTACCCCAATTGTGTTTGGAGACTAGTCTGTTGTTGTTGGGTCGCCCTTCTTCTTGGGGGTGGTCCCCGTAACTCAAGCAACGCCAGCTGCACCGGACGTACCTGCCACTGCGGGGGGCATCAGGCCAAGCCCCGCCCCTCTCAAGGCCGAGTTTTCTCGGTAAATACTGTCTCGTTTAGCACCGCCCCTGCTACATGGGGGCAACACCGAAGCTGCCAAGGCAGAAAGCCCGTAGCAATAATTTCCAGATCCGGCAAGACGATGCTTGTCAGTGATCTCAGCATCCGGCTTGATGGCGGCAAGCCAATCGTGCCTCGGGTCAGTCATGTCTCGACAATTCCAACTTCTAACTGCAACTCGCTTCTTCCTCGGGTGCGGGAGGACAGGCCAAACTTCAAGAAGAAGTCTAACCCCAAAAATGGGGGCGGCACAACTGAGGAGTGCCCCCGGAAAATGAAGCAAGTATGGGTCACCAAGCAAGAGGCCCGCGCAATCAAGAGGGCTAGGGCAAGCAAAGCCCGAGCAAGCTCAAGATTCGACATCTCAGGATGTCAAATCTCTGCGTCAGCAGGGGCAAAAGAGAAAGGGGACTTATCTCAAACCCAACCTCACTCAAATCTCGGAGACAGTCCGGATTAAAAGCATTGTCGGCGCAAATCTCAATCTTTGACAGGCTAACAGACGCTCCCCCGACACGACGGTCAGTATTTGACAGATTGGGAGCACCTTCCCATCTTGGAGTCCAACCACCAAGGAAGCGGAGGGTGGTTCAAATGTCTGACGCCGGGGACAACATGATGGTTTATACCTGCTATGCCTCTGGTAGAGAACCGATGGAAGCTGTTGGCAACCCGACCAACCCAAATGAACCTATTGGGTTAAATGTGGTTAAGCGGGAACTTCCAACTAAGGCCAACATCAGGGGCACATCCGGGAGCAAGTTCAAATCTAGGATGAAAATTTGCTCCAAGAAGAAAACGACCAAGATGAAGTTATAAGCGTCTGGAGAGAAGGGGGCAATCAGCCCATGGGTGGTTACGTTAACCCGGTCTTCGAGCAGCCTACAAGAGTTGCCTTTCTAGTGATGTCCGACGATGCCAAGTTTGAAACCATATAGCATTGGCACGTTGAGATGACTAACCTCATGCTCGAACTGAGGCAGCACATGAACATAAATGCTCAAAGACCTGCAAACGCCCATGCACAATCAAGGTCTCAGAAGATAGCAACGACCAGTCAATCCCGCCGCGGTCAATCGGCACCTCCTCATAATGTGTTCGCTGAGGCGGGGGTCGAGCCGCCTCGTGCTCCACCCAATGTCCAGTCTTCCTAGATGCCGGCAACGGAAGATGTCATCGCCCAACATCGTATGATAGAAAAAAATTGTTGCAGACAAGTTCACCCAGCGCGGCGAGGGTATTGCTACTGTTGACTTATACAGTGTGCCCTATCCCATTCATCATCAATTTAAGAAGCTCCTGTCGAGCTGTCCGAAGGCACCAAAACTACAAAAGTTTAATGGACAGGGATCCTCGCATGAACACCTGGCCTACTATATAACGGCCATGGGCGACCTAACACTCTAGGAGTCTTATCTCCTTCGCTACTTCGCAACCTCTCTTACCGGTAGTGCCTTTCAATGGTACTCAAGGCTGAAGCCAAACTCTGTGGCCGATTGGGCCAACTTACAGAAGAAGTTTATCGACCGTTTCCAGGCGGCCGAGAGGAAAGTGTCCCTTGCCAAGCTCTGCGCGCTTAAGCAAAAAAGAGGAGGAACTGCGTTGGACTTTATTAAACGTTGGAGGGATTTTAGCATGAGATACGATAACCCTCCTTCACAAGAGGATGCCATTACAATATGCCGAAGAAGCTTGACTGCGGAAGTCAGTGAAAGGCTCTCGGGGGCAAGTATCAAAGGATTCGATCAGCTTAATTTAGTGGTCGCGGAGATCGAAATGTTCTTCGCCGATAATCTGACATACCCACCCTCTAAGGGCAAGGCACCTAAGGAACGTAACGCTACTGGGAAAGAGGCAAATGCCGTCGACTTCTCTCCTACAAATGAAGTTGGCGAAGGAACAATTTCAAGTGACTTCGGCAAGAAGCCCAAAGAGAAAGCATCGGCCGCAAGATTGGTCGAGCGGATGAAAACTCCTTCAAAAAGGAACACACTAGGAGACTTTTTAACCTCTGTATGAAGAACAAGTTGATATCCTTGCCAGAGCCCAAAAAGCCAGAGGAGGTCAACAAGTCGGATGATCCCAATTATTGTGTATACCACCACTTATTGGGACATACCGTCGAAAATTGTTATGTTTTCAAAAATGAGTTGGAGAAAATGATTCAAAACCAACTCATTACAATGAAAGGGTGTCTGGTTGACCCTCCTCAGCCCTACACTTGGGATAGGTCGACCCGTTCAACCAATGTCATCCATCATCATTTAGCTAATGTGAGCTATGAGGTAGCCGCCTTTATACTCCCCAGCTCGGGGGCAGACGAAGTTGGCCCCAGCGGGACTAAACCCATTTTGTGGTATCCCGATTGGAGGCCCTCTCACCAATGCTCCTTTCCAAAGGAGAACACCAAGAGGATATTTGATATCCCGGTGGGAGTCCAACTCCTTCGCCTCGCCTGATAAAGCACTTATTTCATCTTCAAGTTGCTGGATCTCCAAGTGATAGGCCTCTTAGGCTGAAGACTCATGAAGTTGCCGAAATTCTTCCCAAACTTGCTCCATTGCTGCCATCCAGGGCTCCCTTGGCATCCTTAATGCATGATAGCCTCTTGTTCTAGTCTGGAGAACATCTGGCACGACCTCCACTAAGGGGAGGGTGTCCCGCTGGAGCATAGCTCGAGCACCGCTGATAAGGGTATCGAGCATCAGCTCAGCTCCCACGAAAGGCACAGGTTGGGGGCCATCTGCCTAGTCAACCCCATGAGCTGGGAAGTCGGTGGCCGACAATGTCTCCCTCGTCATTCTTCGCGCTTGAAGGAGTGGTCCCCTGTAAAGCTGCAAGGCAAGAAGAAGAAAGAAGAAAAGGGGAATGTCATGATTACATTCAAGGTTAAAACGACCAAAACCAACCCAGAAATGTCTCTTCAAAAGCTAGGCTATTGCCTTCCTACCCGATGAAGTGGGTTCTTCAAGGGTCTCGCCCCTTCGGTTGGGCTCGGGCGGGGACCCCCTCTTCTATAGCACCGGGACCGATAGGCAAACTGGGTGCCGGCCCTTCTGTGGCGGACTCGATGGTACCTAGACAGGCGCAAGAATAAAATGATGATTAGGTACCTGAAAAAGTATTGAGAGATGATAGTCCAAAGAAATGGATTACCTAATAAAGTAGAGGCCCCTCCACCCGCTCTAAAGGGACAGTGAAGAGTCTCCTCTACACCTGGGTCATCCTGAGGCATACCGGTATCCCCAATGTCCTTGAAAGATGAAATAATAAAAGTCAGACCAATGTGCCTAAGGAGCCAGAAACAATCAAGGGAAATGAAAGGTAAATGTCTTGCAAACCAACGTCGTCATCCTCATCAGAAAGAGGAATTGTAGACCCCGAGGCACAAGGAGAAGCTTCTACATGATCTGCAATTTCTTCCTCAGTTGGAACTGAGGCTGGACTTTTTTCTAAAGCCCCAGCATCCTCGGCGCCAATCTCTAGAGTGCCAGCATTTGGCTCCGTCGTTAGACGACCTTCACCAATTATCTCTAAGGCACCAAGAGGACTTGGCACAAGGCAACTCTCGGCTGCCGCGCGAGGCAAGGAATAAACAACAAAAGGATTATATTAGTATTTGAGCATGGCAAAGGGCAGCCGAGGGTTCAAGGCTAAATATACACATAAGTAGTGTGAGGGAGCTGCACCACCGCTGAGTCATGAGAGGCAACTGGGTGTTCACTCCTGCCTGCTTGATGGCCTGGCGCTGGATCCTTCCCTGCATAAAGTTCGTCAAGTAGGGCCTTTAAGTAATTAGCTACCACTGCTTTGTCAGCAGAAAGACTCGCAGAAAATTCTGGTAAATCCCGTTTAACCCAGAATCCAGAAGCGTGGTAAACTCTCTTACAAAGATGGCCAGGTTCGAGTCTGGTGGATATGACGTCAAAAACAAATCTCATGATAAGGTTGTATGTAGATGAGAAAGAAAAGTGAGAATGATACCCTATGGAGGCTCACCTGAGGAGTCTTGATCAGTATTTGGACCTGTTCCCTCTTCGGGAAGTGTTTTCCAACCTTCAGTCCTGAAAATCTCCTCTGGAGAGAAGAAAAAAGGGGGGAACTTTCAGAGGCCCACTAAGACAAAGAGAACGAAAGCATGTGCATAATACCGGACATCGAAGAGAAGCATACCATCCAAGGAATTGATAGCGGGCCCTCCGCTTGAAAATGGCGGCGAAGCACCTGAAACCGGGTTATAGTCATCATTCATAAAATCCCAGTCTTGGGATTCACCCACTTCCTCAGCTCCCCCCATTTCAAAGGAAACATTTTCATCTATAGGAGGGAGACTTTTTGCTCTTTCACTCGCCAAAGACCTTGAGAGTAGAAGCAGAGGAAATCTCGATATTTAATAAGGTCCGTTCTGGCCGAATGAACGAAAATACGTGAAAATTACCTTGCGACTGTCTATGTGAGGTAGCCCCCTTTATATGAGGTCTAGAAACCCTGCAGCTGGGACCCTCATGCTAACTTGGTCTTGGCCTTTTTAAAGAAGCAAAGACTCTTCCCTGGGTTCAAAACACTTCTCGTGACAAAGCTCACTGCGAAGAGAATAAAAAAAGAGAAAGGGAAATAAGGTTAAGCATCAGTCAAGGGAGAATAAATCCAGCAACTGAAAGAAGACAAATGAAAACAAGAAAACTGACTACGTAGCCTCCGGAGTCAGCGAAAAAGTAGGCTATAGTACCACCTGCTCGGGCTAAAGACCGATGACCTTTCCTGCGTTTGCAATGGCATGCCAGATATCTTGTAAGGTCGTCTCATTTTCAATGAGGGAAATATATTCGAATGGGCCAATCCGGACGATGGAGCTGATTAGATGCTTCTCCCATTGCGGCCATAAACCATTATTAAATCCCTCGGGTGCAAGCTCTGTGCTCTTGACAGCATTAGGAGAATACCCACAATTTGATAGAAAATGTGCCCACCATGAATATATCTTCTGAACAGTTACAGTCTTACTTTGTCCTGATAAGGTGTCAACTGGACACCTCCGGGGTTTAACATAGTAGTCAAGGCGGGCGCCTAGGCGCTGCTGAACGTGAGAGGCGGACTGTCGCCTTTCAGGATGGTGAAAAAGCGACTCAGGCGTACCGCCTAGGCGCCTAGGCGGACGCCTTAGCTCCGCACGAGTCCGACCCGGTAACCCGCCTGCGGGCGCGGATCCACTGGGTTAACACTTAACACCCTCCCCCACCCCCACGATGGTCAACCCCCCCGTCCCGTTCCTTGACCTCTCTCCCCCCCCCCCCCCCCGTCCCGTTCGACTGCCGCCTGCGATTGCCCTAACCTCGTCCGCAGCAGTCGTCGTCGTCGGGGGCCCCGGCGTCACCTCCTCCTCCTCGCGCCTGCGACAACTTCTCCACCGCCGCGGCGACGTCGTCTTCCTCCCCGCCGGCTGCGACTTCCCCCGCGGGCGGGTTTGTCGTCTTCCTCCTCCGCGCCTGCAAGTCCTCCGCCGCCGCGGCAACGACGCGAGGTCCTCCTCCTCCGGTCCTCCCCGGCTGTGGCTTCCCCCGCGGGCTCCGGCGTCTTCCTCCTCCGCCGCCGGTGAGTCCCCCCTGCCCCTCTCTCTCTCGGCTCTCCCCCCCGGCGCCCCTCTCTTTGTCTCCCTCCTCTCTCTCTCTCTCTCTCTCTCTCACCGGAGCAACCCCCCGGCCCCTCTCTCTCTCCCTCCTCTCTCTCTCTCTCACCGGAACAACCCCCCGACTCCTCTGTCTCCCTCCTCTCTCTCTCTCACCGGAGCAACCCCTCGGCGGGCCGGCCCCTCTCTGTCTCCCTTCTCTCTCTCTCAGTCTCTCCCTCCTCCTCCTCCTCCTCTCTCTCTCTCCGCTCTCCCCTCCGACCCCTCTCTCTGTCTCACTCCTCTCTCTCAGTCGCTCTCTGTTAGGCCCCTCTCTCTCTCTCCCTCTTCTCTCTCAGTCTCTCTCCCTCTCAGTCTCCCTCCTCTCCCCAACCCCCATGGCAGATAATAGTTCTTTAGATTAATTTTTTAAATTGAAATTAAAATAATTTTCATTATTAGTTATTATTTTGCGTGTAGATCATGGCATTGGCTGATAATAGTTCCACGACTGAGACCGAGATAAAATTAAAAGCAAAGTCTAAAGACCCGGGATGGAAGTATGCATATTGTCCTGACATAAATGATAAGAACAAGGTCAAGTGCGATCTTTGTGGCTTGATTACTAATGGGGGCATCAAAAGATAAAAGGAACATTTGATTGGTGGTTTTGGGGATGTGAAAAAATGCCCAAATACTAATAGACAAATTGCCGAAGAGATGCTCAATTGGATGAACAAAAACAAAAAAAGAAAGCCAAATGAGAGTATTCTGATTGAAGGAGATTCTGATGATGAACATGAAGTGGAGAGACACGTGGAAAAGTCCCGGCAAGGTTCTTCAACATTGGACTCTTCTGCAAAGAGTTCGGAGACGAGCAAACCACCTACAGCTAAATCCAAAGGGCCAATTGATGCCTTTGCAAGAATGAGTATAGAAGACTTTGTTGATGCTAGGAGAAGTGGGAAGAAAATTCAATCCACGTTAGAAAATAGATGGAACAAAGAAAACAAAAGGATGGTTGATGAATATGTTGCCACTTTGTTCTATGAAGATGACATACCATTCAATGTAGCCCGTCTAAAATGCTTTGAACATGCAGTGGAGGCTATAGGACGGTTTGGACCAAGGTATAAGCCCCCAAGCTATCACATGTTGAGAGTGTCCCTTTTGAAGGACATGGTGGAGAAGACAAACTTGATGTATGAGGAATATCAAAAGCATTGGAAGACATATGGTTGTACAATAATGTGTGATGGTTGGACCGATAAAGACAAAGAAAGTTAATCAACTTTCTAGTCAATTGTTCGCAAGGGACTTTTTTTGTTGAGTCAGTTAATGCTTCTGATAAGAAGGAAGACGCAAGGTTGTTATATGAGTTGCTTGATAAAATGGTTGAAAGAATTGGAGAAGAAAATGTGGTGCAAATTGTAACTGATAATGCATCATATAATGTAGCAGCTGGTCGTTTGTTGATGGATAAAAGAAAAATATTATTCTAGACATCTTGTGCTGCACATTGTTTGGATCTCATGTTAGAAGATATTGGTAAGTTAAAGGGTTACAAAAGTGTAATTACAAAAGCTAAGAAGTTGACAGCTTATATTTATACTCACACTCGCCTTCTTGAACACATGAGAAAGGAAACCAAGGGTAGAGAATTGGTGAGATGTTGTGTGACTAGATTTGCCACATCATTTCTTACATTGGAGAGGCTGAATGATAATGCAATAAAAAGGGCTCTTCGGAGACTATTTAGTTCTGAAGCTTGGTATAAGAGTATTTGGTCATCAACAAATGCAGGGAAGAATGCCTCAAGTATTATCTTTCAGGTGAGATTTTGGCATGGTGTTGAAGATGTTTTAAGAGCCTCTCAACCAATTTTGCAAGTGTTAAGATTGGTTGATGGAGATGAAAAACCTGCAATGCCTTATATATACGCTGCCATGGAGTATGCAAAAGAGCAAATTGTTCAAAATTTTGGCTCCAAGGTAAATTTACTGTGCTTTAATTTGCTTATTTTAAAAATTTACCTTGCTTTAAACTCCATCATCCATATATATGCAAGAAGTAAAATTTCAACCAATTCTGAAGATAGTTGATAAAAGATGGCAAGATCAAATACACCGTCCTTTACATTTGGCGGGGTTTTTCTTAAATCCCAGCTTATATTTCAAAGCTAGAGAAAAAGATGTTATTTCATGTGGGAAGTTTGAGAGTGATTTGTTTACATGTCTTGAAAGAATGGTGCTAGATTTTGACCTTCAAGATAAGATAGGTGATCAAGTTACAATATATTTGAATGAAAGAGGGATGTTCGGAAGAGAACTAGCTGTAAGAGCTCGCGACAGGAGAATGCAAAGTAAGTGTATCTTTTTTATAATTTTTAAATTTTACTTGGTATTTTTTCAAATAACAATATTTTGACATGTTATTTTTTTTTATAGTTGAGTGGTGGGTAACATATGGTGGGGAAACTTCCGAATTGAAGAATATTGCGATAAGAATTTTGAGACTTTGTTGTAGTGCTTCTGGGTGTGAACGGAATTGGAGTACATTTGAATTTGTAAGTTTCACAAACTCATCTAATTTCAAAATTTTCTTTTACATTGATTAATATTATTCTTATTTAACATTATCAACTTGTATTCTTTGCATGTAGATTCACACCAAGAAGAGGAACCGTTTGGAACATAAAAGATTGAATGATCTTGTATATGTTAAATATAATCGTCATCTTCAAGAGAGATTCAAAGAGAGGAAAACTCATCCAGAAAAATATGATCCTATTTGTCTACAAGATTTAGATTGAGGGAGTGAGTGGATGACTCAAAAGTCAAAGAATTTAGTTCATGATGATGAAGATCTTACTTGGGCAGATGTTGAGCTTGCTATGGAAGCATCATATGAAAGACTAACAAGAAGTAGAGCACAACCAAGAGATTATGATGATCCGTCGGATGATAGAGAATTGCTAGAAGACGAATCTGAAGAGGATGATGATGATGCTCCATGGGAGTCTAGTGAAGAAGGTCAAGCTCACCAAGAAGATGATGAGAATGACAATCATGATGAGGCCATTCCAGCAGAAGTGCCATTTGGTTTTAGGATTTAGTCTTTCATGTAATGTTAAGACGCTTAGACATGAACATTTCTTAGTAGTTAACTAGTTATCTTATATCATACTTGTTAAGTGCCACTATTTGATTCTTTTTTAATGATGTGATTTGTTATTTGTTATTTGTTAATAATTTATTATGTTTGGTAGGATTTATTTTCCATATTATGTCTAATATCTTTCAGGATGGAGCTAATAAAAAGATGAAGCTAAAAAAATGTAGCCCACAGGTTAGTGTGTTTAACCCTTTGGCCTTTATTTTCTGTAATTTTCTTGATGTTATTATGTTCTTTTTGTAATTTTATGAATTATTTTTAGATTTTTCTATATTTTTTTGATGCAATTTAATTTTCTATAATTGTCATGCAATTTAATTACTGCAATTTCTTCATACTTCTGAATTTTTTGTATTTTTTCTATAATATTTTCATATATTATTTTATATATTAGGAGATATATATTTTAGATTTTTTAATCAGTGGCCAAAGTGTCGCCTCGACGATGCCTAAGCGGACGCCTTGTCGCCTAAACGCTTAGAGACCCCGTGAGCGCCTTGGTTCGCCTTGACAACTATGGGGTTTAATCACCCCAGCATAAGGCCGCCAATCTGTAGTGATGGCCCCATTCTTGGCCTCCCACTGTGAACGAAAGTCTCTGACGACCCTGGCAATTCTTGGAAATTGGGCATAGAGAAATGCATTGTCAATGACAAGAGGTGGCAAATCAGTCCTCCCTACGCAGGCTTCCTCCGCCTCTCTCAACCTCTGTGGAGGTTGTCTAAAAATATTGTTGTGTTTGAACCACCATCGGACATAATACATGTCCAGCTGGCCAATCCGCCTCCTCTCCGGGAGGGTACACCTCTGGGTTGGCACGTCCCTGAGGAAGAAATCCCACCAACTGCCTGCAACCAAGTGGGCATCGTGATTCCTGTAAATTCTTCCCTCCAAGCCAAAGTCAGCATTTGGAGGAACTGACTGATCGTAACCAAAATTTCGCATGAAGCGGTGAGGAAATTAAGACTCCAAAAAGGTGGTATTCCCCTTTCTGAAAACAAGAATGCTCGGTCTGATGCTGCAAAGCCAGTCTTCATAAAAAGAATCACTGGAGAATGAATGACGTAGAAGACTGTATGATATCCCATTTGGATTCTCAATAGAGAATGACCTATAATCATAAGAGCTATGGGCAAAAGGTAATCCTTCCTCCCCCTCAGTGGGGACATAAGATAAGAGCTTGTGTGCTCCTGATAAATGCTCCAGTGAGCTCTGCACTGGATGATACTGGAATGAGAAAATCAGTGGTGCTGCCGAGTTCTCCACAGTCACACTCTGACATAATGAAGGCAATAATAAGCCAGCCCAGGCACTCATATAGTGGGTGACCATAAATAGACCCCTGTCCCTGGGAGAGCTGTGAGAAGTCAAATTCCCCAGGCCATAATAAATGTTACATAATGCACGTGGAGCAAGAGCTAATCTGTGCCCATCGGCAAGAAGGCAAGCCGGGTATATCAGCTCGGGGAGCACTAAGCCCTCCTCCCCGTAAGGTACAACAAAGATGGCCAACCAATAAGCGAGATATGTAGCAAGGTAAATCTGGTCTGACAACTTCCAACGATTCTACCCCTCATCCTCTGGTGCAGAAAGATACCGTCTGTTCTCTTGAGAATGCAAAATGAGCTGATGGTATTGATTCAGGGACTTGTTGTCCTCAGCAAACCATTCATAGAAACAAAAGGGCCCATTATAAAAATAACGCACCCAGGCATTTAGGCTGACTATAACAGCCCCAGCAGAAGCAGAAGGTGCCTTCTTTTTCCCAAAGTGAGCCAGATCTAGCCAATACTTGAAACTCAGAGGGAGACCGTATTCCCCCAAACCTGTGGAATAGTTCCGGTGCAAATCACTAAGAGACACCTCCTCGTAGGGACCCCCAGAAATAGGGAGGCTAGAAATCCGATGAAAGCTCCATAGGTCAAGGATTGTTTCTCCCTCAACTATGGCGAAAGTATTAAATCTGCGGTTGAACCGTTCAGCTAGGGCTTGTAGAAGGCCGCTATAGCAAGGATAGTGATATAATGCAGCCATCAACGCATGACAGATGCCAACATGCTCGAGAAGTCGGCCATAATGATGAAGTACACCCATGAGCCACTCTGTGGCCCCAAAATGAAATCAATGTGAAGAAATGACGGACCATTTGCCGTACCAACTGGGTGCAGACTCACTCATGATTTTGTCAATCAGACATAACTTGTCATATCCCTCTAAAGCAAACTGCGTGCCCGTAGGAAGCAAAAACTAGCCATAGGCCGAATCAGAGACCACCTTGTGCTACAATCCCATGAAGCAAAAGTAAATGTACGACCCTTGGTACAACAATCAGCCTCTGTGCTAAAAACCCCAGTTGGGCAGTGCATGGAAATTGGGGCTAGTGTGTGAAGCCCAAAGGAAAGCCTGGGACAGAAGTCCCACAGCTTCCCAACATACTGTCGCGTCCCACTAAGATGGCTCTCTCGAGCTGGCAACGTTTAGACGCCAAACAAGCATCATCTTCCTCCATGTCCTCCGGGATGGAATTCTGAATAAAGGGGAATAAATATTCATCTAATGGGAAGTGCTATGGATAGGCCTTTGGGCGTTCATATTTATAGCAACCACCACGCCTGACAAGCAAAGACAAGTCAACTGCGCCACCGCCCGACTCCTCTTCAGGAAGTGGACCAAAGGCCACTATACTCAATCCCTTGTCAGGAAAAAATAAATTCTCTGCGGTGAGCCGTGGAAGACCCAACAGAGGCATCAATCTCTTGGAAGCAATTGGGGTAATACGCCCATCTTGCCCTCGAGACCCGCGAGCCTGGCTTTTCCTAGTACGAGACATGGCGGACGGCCTGCAAGAAAAAAAAAGAGATAAAGACAATGTAAAGGTTAGATGAGCATGATAAAGCAATAAGAACAGCAAAGTTACGGGCTATGAAAACATTAGCGAAAGTTGAAGAAAGTTTAAAGGGGGCACGGGCCGCCTGCCGTCGCCTTCGGCTGCGACGGACCCCCCGTGGAAGTCATTTGTTGAACCCCACAAAGTTTACAAGCAATTTTCTGACAATTTTAGAAATTTTCAGAAATAAAATCCACAATGTGAGGGCCATAAAACGACGGGAAATCGTCATCACATGGGTGTTTTTGAGGGCCCCGCTAGATGAGACTTTTCACAAATTCACACGTGCTTCTATGCACGAAGATTTCATTAAACAGTTGATGAGCAGAGTGGAGTTGCTCACTCACGCGTGAAATCGACCATAAAAAGAGTCCTAAAGTCATTGTTCCCCACGTGACTGCAGTCCCCTGCAACAAAGACGGCCAAAAGTAGATGAAGGAGGGGTTCTCCACATGCTGCAACCCGAGTCCAAGCAATAAAAAAATGGTGTTGTGAAAAGGACAGAGCTCCTTTTATAGCCAAAAGGCCAAGGGAGCAGGGCCGCACCCCCTCCTCCCCTTTTCCCTCTCTCTTTCAACGCTCCAAGGTCGGAGGGGACCCCTCCGGTGGATTGGAACCCGCGGGGACCCCCCTCCGGTTAGCTGCTCACCGGAGGGACCAGGCCGGAGGGGGACCCCCTCCGGTGGTTCGCACCATTGTTTAAAAAAGCGGCGTCTCACAAGGTTGGCAGTGTCGGTTTCGGACTCGGTTTTGGCCGAGTCCGAAACCGATACAAATCGGTATCGATTTTGGTTTCGGCCGAAACCAGTCAAAAGCTTAGAAAAAATTGAAAATGGACCTAAAACTTCATAAACAAATAGATATAAAGTTAATAATCACATAAAAATCAGAAACTTCATTAGACATGCATTTGATTGTAAAGAAATTAGATTAAGTGTAATAAACATGAAGTAGACATTGAAATTCAAACATTGAACATGTTAAACTAATATTCTTGAGTACATACTAAGCATAAAGTAAGTTCAAGCATTACAATAAATCTAATTAGGCATAGTAAGTGTTACAGAAATTAAATGATCTTTACTTAAATGAAGAGACACTAATATGGGTAATAACTAGAATCTTCTCCCTCATCGTCTGGCTTTTCATGTTCATACCATAAGAAGGTTGCATGTATAGTCTATATTCACTATAACCAAACAATCAGGTAGCCAAGTCCTGCATCCCTCTTTGGATCCCTCTTGGAGTGTTTGGTTGGCTTGATTGGAATCCAGTATCAGCATAAGAATCTTGAGGATGAGAAAAGGAACTGGCCGGATGTGGATGGAACTGGAATGCTGGTTCATGACCCCACCCATAAATGGATGCCTCCTATTGGCCATCTCCATAACCTGATAGATGCCCATATTGACTCTGTGAATCATGTCCTCGTTCACCCTGACTGTATCCTCTGCCTGTGTCTGCGTGGAAGGAGGAAGGACCACCAGCATCCCCACCGCCAGTAGTAACACCTGCAACACCTGTAGCACCTGCAGCCTCCAGTCGCCTTTTGGCCTTTGGGGATGCTTTTCCTATTTCGGTGTGCTTTCTTCAATCACCCTTGACATGAATTTTGTTCCCCTTGGCGTGTGCCTCAAATAAATCTGCTTCAACTGCTCAATTGCCGGGTCCTCTCGAGCAGCAGCATTTGTTCTCTCAGTTTGCCCATGCACTAATGTACTTGTTCTTAAGGATGCAGGTGACTTGCCCATTCTAGGAGTGACTGACCTGCTATCTGAGTCTGAGTGTTTAACTGGCTGAAAATCATGCTGCTCCTCAGTGTCATCAACAACCCCAGGTGGGTCCTTTCTTTGGTGCGCATGAGTATCTCTGGCCCTCTTTGATTTTCTTCTGAATTCGGGATCTCTTGGCTCATCTTCATCTAATATGCCCTCTGCCCATCTTCTATCATCATCATCAAAAACGGGCTCATCAATCTGCTCTCGTGTCTCCACCCAAGATTGCAAGGGATTCTCATCATCAAATAAAGCGTCCACATCAATTTCTGGCATTGCATCCTCTGCGACGTGTTTGTCTCTCAGCATTTGTCTTATCTTCATGTTCTTTATTCTCAGTCTCATATTGTAATGACAGTAAACCAATTTTTCTAACCGTTCAGCCTTTAGCCGATTGCGAACCTTTGAGTGTATAAGGCTGAATGTGCTCCAATTTCTTTCAAATTGGGTTGCCGATGTTGTTTGACTGAGCACCCTAATTGCAATGAAAGCCAATGCAGAACTGACCAAATCTCTATTATTCACCATTATCCACCAGTCAACTGTTCCACCAACCATAAACAAATGCATATAAGTTGTAGAAATACATATTCAGGTTAAGAAATCAAAAAAATAAAATATACCTGAGCTCACTCTTCCCACAACGTATTGCAATTGGGAGTCAGAATATGTCCCAATCCTCATTCTATAATTGTTCATCTACAAACATAAAGTAATACATTAACATAACTACTTAAATAAATTCTATACCTATTATTGATAAAATCAAATAAAGGTCAACCTCTACTTCGACATGAAGTCTCTTTTCTGGTGTCCTCGATAAACGACCAATGACTTTTAAAGTCCCTTGGAGCACCTCGCCATCAACATGTGCATCGGCATTGTACATAAATCGAGGGTTGTATAATTAACTAAATGTTATATATAAAATAACATATAGGCATTATCCCAATTTCAGTACAATTAATCACTCACCAGCTGCATGCAAGTCGTGGTGTAATGTGTTGTCCCATCTCTGGTCAATAATTTTCCACCATTTTGTATAATGTCTGGGAAGGGAATCCTGCAACTCTAATTTGGCACGGTCTATGGCCTCGTACAGATAGCCCATATCTTTCTTCTCATCACCATCCACCATTCTTAGGACCTTCACGAGGGGTGTGACTACGTGTGTGACTACTTTCAAGTACCGTGATACCCTGCCCCAGAATTTGTTGTCGTCCACGATGTGGCAGACATCCAAATAATCCATCTGAGCATCAACATTGACCTTGTCGATGTATTCCCGCAGGGCATTGTGGTACATGAAAGCTTTCAGCTCATTCTTATACCTGTGCAAATAAATGAAATTTCAATCAAATACGGAACATATCAGTAATGATAAAGTATCAAGAATTGAGATCAATCTTATACCTGTGCAAAGACTCCAAAGAAATAAAATTGGAAGCAAATCTGGTTGGGCTTGCACGGATGATATCTCGCCCTCCACTGACATGCGCCCTGAACATATTCAATATCCTAGGATGGCCATAGATATACTATGTGACTTGTTGTGCCTTGTCAATTGTCTTCTTCACATGCTTTTCCTTCCCTATATCTTCAAGCATTAGATCCAGACAATGTGCTGCACATGAGAGCCAATATAAATGACTGCGCTTCTACATCAATTTTTTCTCTGTAGCCTTGTAACTGGCTTCATTATCAGTCACCACTTGCACAACATTCTCCTCTCCAATTTGTTCTACCATGCCATCCATCAAATGAAACAAATAATTTGCATTCTTTTCATAATTTGATGCATGAACGGATTTCACAAATACTGTACCTTCGATGTAATAAACCAAAAAGTTTATCATGGACTTCTTCGTGGTACCAGTCCAACCATCACACATGATGGTGCATCCTCTCTCCACCCATATATACTTGAAGCTTTCCACCCAATCATGGAGCTCCTCAACCTCTCCCTCAAGGCCACGTCCGTATATGTCTCGACGTGAGGGGGCCTTCAAGCCAGGGCCAACATCTACTATGGCATCTATCATAGGTTGGAAATATTCACTTAAAGCTGCATGTGCAGGGACACCTGCATGAAAAAATCATTTGTAGATACTTTTAAATGCATGCCCTGCAACTTCTACTGATTTTTTGACCCCTCTCAATGTAGACTTGATTTTAGGTTGTGTAGCCTAGGGCCTTCTGTGGAGATAGGGCAAGAGACAGAGAGTTGAGAGAGAGAACAGAGAGAGTGGGGAGACAGAGAGTGAGAGAACAGAGAGAGATAGAGTGAAGACGAGAGTGGTAGGGGGAGAGAGAGTGACCGGGTGGGAGTCGGACTGTGTGCCACTCTGTCTGCGCGAGAGAGAGAGGGAGTGGAGTGGAAGACAGAGAGAGAGAGAGAGGGAGAGGGTGGATTGTGGAAGAGGGTGAGCGGATGGACTGTGGGAGAGGGGCTGAAACCCCCTCCGTGTGTGCCTGCGTGAGAGAGAGAGGGACTGGAGTGGAAGACAGAGAGAGAGGAAGAGGGAGACGGCGGGAGAGGAAGGAGTTACCGGAAAGATGCCGCTCGCCGGAAGCTGCTCACCACTCGTCGCTCCCCGGACGCCGCTCACCGGACGCCGCTTAGCTGCTGCCGCTCGCCGCCCAACTGCAGCAGCCGTTGGAGGGGGGACGCCGCTCACCGCTCGCCGGACCATGGATGGCAGTATCGGCCGAAACCGAAACGGGCCTTGTCACTGTAGCAAGTCCGATACCAAAAAAATTTATTTTTTTAATGGTTTCGGACCGAAACGGTCCGATTTCGGCCGAAACCGGACCTGCTCAATACAAATTTTGCCTTTTCTGACTGTTTTGAACCGGTTTCGGCCGAACCGATACCGAAATCAATACTGCCATCCTTGCGCCGGACGCCGCTCAGCTACATCCGTCGTTGGAATGGGGAACGAAATGTTGGAGACGGGATGCGAGCAAAACCCTCGCGGGTTTAAAGGATCCAGCTCGTCGTAGTTAACGGGTATTCTGACCCGATACGCAGATCCGAGAGGGCGGGCGGGTGGGCGAAGCGCGCCGAGGCTGGCGAGGGGCGCGCGAGGCGGCCTGCCGTCGCCTCGCCCTGCCTCACCGCCCAGGCGAGCGCCTAGGCGCGCTTTCGACTACACAGCTCCAAACA
The DNA here is from genome assembly GCA_022559845.1 of Amorphophallus konjac. Lineage (NCBI taxonomy): Eukaryota > Viridiplantae > Streptophyta > Magnoliopsida > Alismatales > Araceae > Amorphophallus > Amorphophallus konjac. Next base: position 161,034,620 of record CM040129.1, on the reverse strand, counting down.
ATCAAGTCCCTCGAGCTGTTGAAGAATTCTGTCCTTCGCTGCCCTCCCAACAAGGATTTTATCAGCACCCCAAGCTCGAAGAACTTGTGCAATATGCCTCAACCTCCTCATCAAAATAGCCATAGTAGAGGGAACCACAGCTTGAGCATTCCAAAGACCTATGACAGTGTCCATAAAGTCAACCTCTTTGAACCAAAACTACTTAAGCGTGAAACTATAGCTCTTGGCATAAGCCCGGCTAGTCTTCAGAAGGATGGGGTTGTGTTCAGAAATAAATCTCGTCAGCGCTACCACATGTACATAAGGAAAGTGGTCCTCCCAATCAACTGAGACCAGAAATCTGTAGAACAAGAAGCATGGGCTCTAAAGTTGGACCAAGTGAAGCAACCATGGGCCATGCCAATATCCACCAGAGCCGCCTCCTGGATGAAGTCAGAGAGGTCCTCCCTGTCACCGGCATATACAACATCTCTTGTGCACTCCCACAGGGCTGCCACCACATGGAAGTCACCTTCAACAAAGCAAGACCGACCAGAAGAAAGGTGGTGTCGAAGCAAGTCCTCCCGCAACAGCCGCTTGTCATCCCTGGGTTGAGGGCCAGACACCCCACTGACATCCCAAGAGAAGCCATCCTCAATGTTCCTGAAGTGCAAGGAGATGGCCCATCTGCCAACCTTCGTATCCTACATCACTTCCTCCACCTCGTACGAATTCCATAAAATCATAAGGCCCCCGGCCCTGCCCACCGCCGGGGAGGCGACCCCCATGAAAAGGCGAGCCCCTCCAATCTCTCTCAAGAGAGCAAGGCCATCCTCCTCACACTTAGTCTCCTGAATACACAAAATATCAATTTTGCACCTCCTAATCAACTCCATCACTACCCTCCTCTTCTCCATTCCTAACCCTCCACATTCCATAAGACAATCCTCATTGAGAACTTAGGATATCCCTCTCCTCCCCACACTCCCCACCATCTATACCCCTCCTTGACTGTGACCTCCCCCACCGGATACTAGCACTACATCTCTTGTTAATTCTGGAATAGGCCCCCCTCAAGTACTCTTCTGCGACCTCGAAAAAGATCCCCACCGATTCTGCCACCCCACGCAACTACTTAATACATACTTTCTCAACAGCCTTCAACCTCTCCCTCACTTCCTCTGCCCTTACCTTGGTTCTACCCTTGACAGCCTCCACCTTCGCAAGTAAAATTCCCCCTCCACCACCCACCTCCTTCTCCGACTGCATTTGCAAGCCATCACAAACACCCTCCTGGATAGCCTCCTCTATTGGCGTGGCAACAACCAAGGAGAGAGCTCCTCTGAAGACATTGCCGAAGCCTAAGCAGCCCCTCCACCAGATTCGACTGTGGCTGCAGCCACAAGCCGACACCCCCCTGCCAGCACGGCCAAACAGAGATGGGGGAGAAGACTCAGACAGACATTGGGGCATGGGAATCTGGTGGAATAGGAAAGCCATGCTCCTGTTGTAGGATCCAACTCATTCTTCCCCTTCCTCGAGCCAGTTCTGGGTTGAAATCCCTACAGGCAGTCCTCACGCCAAGGCAGCGCAAGGGGGGCATGCCTACGCACAAGGGGAAGCCATCGACCATCAACGAGAGAAAGGTCGGCACCGACGAAGAGGGCAGGACTTACGTAGAGACACTCGGAGACGACTGTAATGATGACCCAGAAAACAGGCGGGGGAGATGAAGCTTAACAGGTCTAAACGACCCAATACGTGCCTTATCGGGTAAGCCACGGTTCTGAGGCTCAGACCCAAACTCCCGACCCGTCGCACAGCCCCTTGGCACCTCAATCAGTCGCCTCTGAACCGGTTCAGCCAAAACATGACCCCCTCCCCAACCTACATGGTAGATGGGCCGGGCCAGCTCAAATTCAAAGCACCCACACATCTCCCACACCGCCGTACGTCTCCTACCTCCGGACGTGGGGGAGGAAGGAGGATGCCCTAACAGAGACGGTGGCCCTTGCAACTCCTACATCACCTACAGCCGCAGGACCACCACCCCGCCGACGAGGCTTACGAACACCACTGCCGGGATGGCCGAAGGCGACACCGCCTGGATAGTCACTGCCACCACAGTTCTGGAGCCCGCCGGAGCGAAGCACAAGGATCCAGGGTCCACCCTCCAGAAGCTGCTAATGATCTAGGTCACGCCTGCCTCATCACAAAGGAAGATGGGGATTCCCTCAATTAGGAGCTCGAAACGCCTCCTTGGCGGGTTAGGAAAGGTTCCTTGTGTCGGCGAGCATCGTTGGAGGTAGAGGATAGCATCGCCCGCTGCAAGAAGGCCAGATGCAGCCAACCGGTCCACAGTAGCCTCCTGCTCTACAGCCAAGAAGGAAGAGTAGGAAACCCGAAAGACCTCCCAGTCGTCCTCCGTGACGTCCACCAACCTCCGCCGGCCAACGGACACATCCACCGATTCTTCCACCACAGAGCCGTAGAGGCATCTCCATAACCACCCAAGCCTCCCTTGCAGAGTGTTAGCCAAGAGCTCACCGACCTCAATGCACTGCTTACTCTATTGACCAAACAGGGCCCTCGGACAACGTCGGCGAACATGACGCCCCCCTTGACCACCATCCTTCCGCATACCCGAGCCCGGAACAACGGTGCTGCAGAAGCGCCGGATGTGTCCCCTCCGACCACAATTGAAGCACGTGGAAGGGCCCCTGCTACCTCCCGCAAGCCCCGACAGAGTCCCTCCCAAATGAGAGCCCACACCCGAACCAACTCCCGACCTAGACGCCACGCCCCCGCTAGGACTGCCCACTCCTGCAGACCTGACCAGGGGCGGGAAAGCCGGCAACGGTCGACGAGAGCCGCCACTCCCCAGCGGGAAGCCAGATTGCCACATTGGGCCCCCTCGAAAATCGAGAGCCTCTCTCTAGAAAACCCAGAGCCGTCGTATCACGGCATCAGATCCTTAGCAGCCTATGTATAGGAAGGAAATAGTAGATAGAGAGGAAACAAAGGTATGATAGAAAGTAGAAAGGTTAGAGTAGGTGACAAACTGTGACATTGGATACTTGGTGCATTCATAAATACCTTTTTGAACAGTAATAGGAAGATGTAAGGTCAGTATGCACTGTGGGAAGACGACATGAAGATTCAACAACCTCATGGAAAGGACATTCCGCAAGTGGATTCTCTATCTTCTTTTCGCCTCCGAGAGTAAGTGAGAAGGTCTTTATTCAATTCACCAAGTTGAAAGATTTTCCCTTGCTTCAGAAGCAGAACTATCTGTAGCACTGGTAGGAACAAACAAGTCAAGAAGAGGCCAGACTCGGATGAGTGGAAGTAGGCTCCCTAAGAGAAGAGGCCAGTGGTAAGTAGTAAGACTCTGCCACACAGAAAGTGACATCCTTGAAGACAAATCACCGATACCCCTTTTGAGTGGGTGCATAACCCAAAAAGATGCCTTTAATATCTCGAGGATCAAGTTTAGTATGACCAAACTGAAAACAATGAACAAAACATAGACAACCAAAAACTCTAGGAGGAAGAGCAAATAAAGGATGGTCCGGACATAGAAGAAAATTAGGAGCCCTGTACCCAATGACCCTAGATGACATTTGATTGATGACATAGGCAGCAATAAGAAAAACCTCCTTGGAGAACTTTTTGGAGAGGTGATGTTGAAAAAGAAGATCCCAAGCAGTCTCTAACAAATGTCGATTTCTAACTCTACTACACCACTCTATTGAAAGGTGTAGGCACAAGAGGATTCATGAATTATGCCGTCACTTTCCAAGAAGATATTCAGATTTTTTCCAAAGAACTCTTTTGCATTGTCAGACTGAAATATTTTGATTTTTTTCTCAATTTGATTTTATACCATTTTGAAAAACACTTCTACCACTTGTGGGATTTCTTCTTTGGACTTCACTAAGTATATCCAAGTGCAATAAATATATCATCAATAAAGCTCACAAAGTATTGAAAGCCATCCAGAGAAGGAACCGAGGAAGGACCCCAAAAATCAGTGTGAACAAGTGCAAAAGGAATAGAAATTTTATTTATTGAAGATGGAAAATGAGCACGTCGTTGTTTCGTAGAATGATAGACATGACAATTGAGGGATTCTAAATTTATTTGACCAAACAAGGAGGGACTAAAGACTCTCAAGGACCTAAAAGATGGGTAACCAAGACGAGCATGCCATAGTTAGATCTCCTTAATGTACTAGGTAAGTCACCACTGACTTTTGAATGTAGAGCTGCACTGGATCTCAACTCGAAGTAGTAGAGACCACCTACTTCATGCCCAATTCCTATTAACTACCTTGTATTCAAGTTCTAGAACACCCAACAATCAAGAAAAAAGGTCATAAAGCAGTATAAATCGAGAGTGATACTGCTAACAGACAGAAAATTCATAGACAGAGAAGGAATATTGAGAGCAGAGGTCAAGACAAGGTGACAATTCAATTTAATACCACCACAACCACCAATGATGGCTCTAGAAGCATATGCAGTATTTGCTTTCTCTTGGCCTGGGCCAAGAACAGATAAAGAGAGGAAAAAAATTAGAACACCAGCCATGAGCCATATGATCTGTTGCACCAGAATCCATGACCTAAGAAAGATTGCCCTAGCCCCTAGGGAAGAGAGACACTCAAGGCAGCACCAGCAGTACCTGGCTAACAGAGGATGAAGTAGTGAGAGTATTGAATCCAAGGCTGTGAGAGAAGCTGCTGAATCTCCAGCAGAGCAAAGCCCGAGTAACTAGTGGGTCCACCTATAGAAGAAGAAGTAAGCTGACTATCCAGTCTGAGAGGTAGCTACATTCCCTTTGGCTTGCTGACCTTTCTTCTCATTCCTGAATTTTTGTGGTTTCTTTTCAAGATGTAGATCCCAGCAATTATCCGCCATGACCTCATGGTAGTCATGTCCACAATGGTTGTAAGTCTTCCCCAACTTGTTCTTCTCCCGAGTCTGGCCTGGTCCCCCCTCATCCAGCCTTCTATCAAAGAACTCTATGATATTATCAATCGTAGGAGAACTAACATTTGCATTCATGGCTCTCCGACGCAAGGATGGCAGTTTCGGTTTCGGCCCTCTCCGACGCAAGAATGGCAGTTTCGGTTTCGGCCCCGGCCGAAACCGAAACAGTATCGATTTCGGTTTCGGCCAGAAAGCAAATAAAATACTATTTTTTTGCCCTGCAGTTGACGTTGATTTCGCCACGTAGGTTTCGGATCGTCCAGGGCTGAAACCGATACGTTTCGGCCTGCAGTTGACGTTCGATTTCGCCTGGTTTCGGCCGGTAGGTTTCGGATCATCCAGGGCCGAAACCGATACGTTTCGGCTGAAACGTATCGGTTTCAGCCGAAACTGCCATCCATGCTCCGACGACCTTCCTCATTTAGTACTTTGAAATAAACTTGCCCCAGTGAGGGGAGGGATCCATACTCAGCATCTATCCCCACAAGGTCTCAAATTCTTGGTTAAGGTCAACCAAGAATTTGAATACCCTATTTCACTAAACGTACTTGAGATGCTTCTTTTGATCTTTTGACATCCCCAGTCATCAATGGCATGATAGTCAAGTTCCTCTGACTTACTCCGTAAGGTAACAAAATAGCTTGTTACAGATAGACCTCTGTACGTAAGTGAATGAATCTCATTTGTCAACTGATAGACCCTCACGAATTGCTATCTCTGTCCAAACATTTCCTCTAGAGGAGTCCACATATCACGAGCAGTCTTCTTCCAAAGAATAATTCGCTGAATTTCAGATCACATGAGACCACTATTCTGTAGATGCCACTTGTCATATCCAGGATCATCAACAACAGGTTTCTTGATTCGACCATTGATAATAACCACTCTTACCCCAATCAATAATGTAGATTTCCACAGCCACAAACGATATCATATGTCGGTTCAATCAATTTCACAGGAGTAATCTGAAGAAAATATTGTCCATGTCATTACCCAACTGGACACCCAAAGGGTTTGCTCAGGGATGCAGCTTCAGACAGAGTGGATTCCAACATCGGAATGCACACATGTTGCAAGGCCAAGGGGAAGTGACAGGCCTTCAAACTTGGATAGAGAGAACCCAGTTACAGAAGATTATTTGCAGTTTGTGTGAGTGTGGTTGGGGGGTTGGAAGACAGTTCCAAGAAGAGAGATGGATGGCGTCAGGACAACCACATAGGGGAACACCTTCAACTAGGGGGTGGGCCTTCGACTCCAAGGCCTTGGGACCCCCTTGACTGCGGTCAGACTGGACCCACCATAGAACACCCGATCCTTCAAGAGGCCTACGCACATGGGGCTGCGAAGACGAGAACCACTGGACAACTTCTAGACAGCATCCCACTGCATGGAGAGGCCACCAACATCCTAATATGATATCTGAGCCCATGGTTATGATTTGGGACGTGCACCCCGCGTTTGTCAAGGTCCATGTGACGAAGTCTAAATCAGCTCACACGTGTGGGGGTATGTTAGACTAGGCCCATGTTGAAGAGTGACAAAATAACAATGGAGCCCTCTGCACTCAATACCTTCAGGTTTGAGTTGGATGTCCCAATCCAATAATTTCAATACAAACAAAGCAACATTGAATAAGAAAATACAACAATAGGTTTAAAGCAGCATCAACAATGACAACAGGGTGCTACAATTTATTAGAAATACTCATGAAAATGAAGAAGAATGTATGCATAATGGCAGCAGATTGAATCGAAAGCCACTCATATAAAGAAAGAAAGCAGCAGCATATGATTCAAACATAAATAACAGGTCATGCGGCAGCATGTAACCAAAAAACAGAAAGAAAGGAAAGTGCAGTAGCAATTTGTTTTGACTATCCATCCACATATCTTTTTTGGCCTGTCTTGTCCCATTGCCTAGCAAGTGAGGAAAATGCCTTTCACAATCTAGAATTTTAAAGTTCATATCCCAATCCGAAAGCATTCACAACAGCTCATTACAGAGAGATTTCACAAACTGAAAAGGCAAAAGCTCCAAAATAAGAATAAAAGTACGATAATTCTGCCACCTTAAGCAAGTGCAGCATATCCCTCACAGATTTCAGTGTTTCCCTTAAAGCTGACATCAACTCTTCACAACACAGGAAGAAAGAGACCTAACACCTCTTAAGGAATAAGCTTTAAATCCTAAAGAGTAGGTAAAACCATAAAAGATTAATAATCTCATCTCAACTGAAATAAGTAGGTAAAAAATTGATGACCTAGTCCTAACCGCAAAAGAAGGATACAGAATTCAGGCGATCATTCAATACATCCAGATCCAGAATAGGTCTCAGAAACCATGTCCTGGAAACAACAAAAGCCATTATGGATCAATGGATAAAAATTGATTATCAAAGATGAATTCTTCAACAATGTTAGAATTACCTCAAAAGACGTCTTCCCATTGGTGTGACACACTGGTTAAAATTAAAGAATCAGTTCAAAGAAACAGAAAGATGAATGGTCAATCAAGTTTTCTAACCTTGTTAAACATTCCGAATACGGAGAACCTGCATTTTAAGAAGCATAAGAGTCATGGCATACAAACATTTCAAGAAAACAAGCACAAATATGTTCATATCTATACCCTTCTTTTGCCCTCCCGATCCCCATGTGACTGGGATGCTTATCAATTTGAAATATCTGCAATGCTTCATATGCTGCTGCATCAAGTTTGAGAAACTTGCTTCTGTGCTTTGATGTAAGGTGTGATATATGCAATTTCATTATTACATTTGCTAATAAACACAAGGATACGACAGCAGAAACTTCAAAAAAAGGAAAAGGAAGAAGAAGAATATTGAAAGAAAAAAAGTCATAATATGGCAGGATAAAATGAAAGCTCAGCAACAAGATCTATTGTTATTGAGGTGTTGCCATATTCTCTCTGTTCGAATGTATCAACAAGCCTTTCATTCTCTAGTATAGCCAAAAGCCCACCACTAGCACGAACTTGGACATCACTTCCAACATCCATCATAGAATTAAGCTGGCAATCAGAATATAATTTACATGAGAAATGGATGATAGTATATTAAGAGCATGAAGGGAGAAGAAATAAACAGGAATCATAAAAAAGCTTGGCAGAAAAGTTGAAAATGGATCCATTGCTACTTCTATTAAAGGATTTCTAGATATTTGACCCCTGTAATTTTTCTCATTTAGATGAAACCCTTGCAACCACTCTATTTTGGTATTACTTCCCAGAATATTCTTCATTTTGAAAAAAAATACATGATGCCTATTTGAATGCAAACATTGCCTGCGCTTAACCAACTATATATATATATTTTTGAAAGTGGATAGTAACACATTGTATTAAAGTGTAAAAGGAAGGGATGTACAAGTACAATCAATAAGTTTCCCAAAAATCCCTATACAAAAAGATGCGCCCCGCCACAACAATGTGGCTGCTACATCCCTCCCCAGGAAAACAAACATGGAAGAATTTTGTGAGTTCACGTCACAAAGATGGCTTGCCCATTCTCTTACGCTCTTACAGATAAAAGAAACTACCTTCTCCGAAACCCTTGCTTCCCTCTTAAATGCACTATTGTTCCTTTCTATTGCCTTTGACCATCCACCTTCTTTGCCAATTCCCTAACAGTTGTTGCACATTTTCATCATGGTTGGTTGCAGCCTGGATCCTTCTTGCAATCTGTGATCAAACCTCCTGAGCGAAAGAGCACCCTATAAATAGATGGTCCAGGGCCTCTTCCCCTACTCCACACAAACAGAAAAAAGATTGGTGTTAGTGAGAAAAAGGGCGAGCCTATCACATGTTAGCAATCTCCCATGTGAGATCCTCCACATGTCAGCTTCACTTTAAGGGGGCTTTTGGTAGCCCAAATCTGCGAGGCAAAACGATGCCTCACCCCTCCATCAGAAATAATTCTATATGTTGACCTGACCGAAAAGGAGCCATCTTTCTCCCATCTCCACCATCATTGGTACCTTTTGGTAGACTTAGGAGCAAAATCCATCAAGAAGTGAAGAAGGCCCTCTAGGTGGTCCATTTCCTCCATTCTGAGATTCCTCTTGAAAGGAGGGATCCAGACTCCACCTGAAAGAGAAGAATCAAAGCACTGGGATACCAAGGCCATGGGTGCCGCTGATATGGCGTAGAGCTGCAGAAATGAATCCTCAAGAGTATGATGTCCAAATCTATGATTAAGTGTAAGTCCAGTGAGAAAAAGACCTATCTACCCTTTGTTCCCCCACTCAACCCTCCGTGAAGCACTCATTTGACACATTGTTTGCCATATCAGATCTCGGCTTCGTCGGGGGAGGGGGGCTTGGAGAGAAGAGATTTTGGAGAGATCTCAAAAAAATCTCGGGAGATCGGGTTCGATGATTTCAGATTTTTTTTCACATGTATAGTCTATTTCTTAAAAAATCTTAATTTTTTTATACTAACCACTCAATTTCACAAACATGTTTTTGTAATTGACAACTCAATTTTACCAAATAAAGAGTAATGATAACAATAACAAATCCATTCACATGCACTAATATCAATATACACCAAAAGCTACACAAAAAAGAGATACATAAAATGGTACATGAATCACAAATGCGAGAATACATCAAAAATTATCAATAATAAAAAGAAGAGCGGTGTGCCTCAATCTCTCCACTCTCATATTGTATAAAGTAATAACTATGAACATAAGCACAATATTGCTCCCATGCATCCTTTGTTCATACACCTGCATATACTCCCTCACATATCTATCATAATCCTCAACAGAAACGTGAACCAACACACCAATGCGTGGATAGAGGGGATAAGAATATGTCACTGTAGGTACAGGTACAACAACTGGGACAGGACATGGATATGCATATGGAGTAGTGTATGATCTATATCCATATGACGAACTTGATGACTCATGTGCTGGATGCCCATACCCATAGATATCAGATGAACTTGATGAATCTTGGTGTTGGTGGCCTCCATATGCTTATCCAGATGAGAGATCCATAGAAGTGAAAGTACGGGAAATATCTTGTTCTTCATTATCATATAATCTATGTTGTCTTGATGTGCCTTGATCATTCTTTCTACGTTGATAACTTCGATATCCTCCATATGTCGACCAAGATCCATGATCATCATCTTGAGTAGCACGAGTGAATGATCTTCTCCCGTGAATAGACTCATGTGACCAGCACCTTCATCTCCACCTATCCCACCTCCATCACCACCTAACTCACCTCCATCACCATCATCTCCTTTATCACTTTTATCATCATCATTATCATCATCAGGATAAGAGATAATCCATATCTGAAGGAGGATCAGTGTCGTGGTGATGAGTAACCTTTGAAGATGCATCAACAATTTGTTGTGTCACGGCATCTACATCAATTCCTGCCTCTCGTGCTGCACTACATATTTCTTCACATGGCCGGCCATCTTCTTCCAAAGTGTTGGAAGCAATCCATTCTGCATATGGGTTCTCCCGATCATTCATTTCATTCGCATCCAACATGGTGAAATAGTCAAGTGGATCATTCTCAGGATCACCTCCATGTCCATACTCATCCTCCATTCTCTTTACCTTCAACTTCATATTATAATGACAATATACGAGTTTCTTCAACTTTGTATACGATAACCTATTTTTAGGCTTCGTATGTATCAAGGCAAATGTGCTCCAATTCCTTTCACAAGGTGAGACTGATGTAGTTTGTGAAAAAACACGAACTGCAAGTTGCCTAAGTGTAGGAGCATCTGTTCTATACATCTTCCACCACTCACCTGAAAATCAATTAGTCTAGTTAAAAATAATTTCAATAAATCCTAAAACACCACACTTTCAAAAAAAATAAAACCCATCAAATCGATCACTACTAACCTGGCCACATGCTTTCCCCACTTGCTATAGCAGTCTTAAACCTGAAAAAGATTAGTGCATCTCTAAACTTAACAATCTATCAAGATAAATATAATAAACATCTCAGTGTTAAAACATATTATCTTAATGTAAATAATTTAAAATTATCTCATTGCCAAATTGTGCTCTCCCTTTAGATTTAGAAGTAATTTCTCAAATACTTCATGCACAACCTTGATCAATGCCTGATCATCCCCCATTTTTTGCTTATATTGATATTTGGGGTTAAGAAAATAAGTTGATCATAAAAAACCATAAAGGAAAAAATCATTATATCTTTTAGTATATAAAAATAAATTAAAAGATAAGAACTATTAAAATTTAAAGTTTGAGTATTTACCAACCAAGGATGACAGTTTCGATTTCGATTTCGGTTTCAGCTAGAAACCAAATAAAATATTATTTTTTTGCCCTACAGTTGACGTCCGATTTCGCCCGATTTTGGCCAGTTGGTTTCAGATCGGTTAGGTCCGAAACCGATACGTTTTGACCGAAACGTATCAGTTTTGGCCGAAACTACCAACCATGTTACCAGCCTTATAGATAGGTGCATCCATAGATTTGAGCCATCTCTCATCAATAATCTTATATGCCCAAATCCAATCTTTTGGAGAAGATATCTTGATGCCTTCCTTCATAATGATCATAGAATGTTATACTAAACCCATATTTGGATATCTTTCAATATCCATAACTCTCAAAACTTGATACATAGGCTCCATAATTTTTATTACATCCCTTGCATAATCCCAAAAACATAGGAGTAGATATAATTTCTTCCACATTTTTTCCAATCGGGCTGCTGCTCTAATGAGAATTGGACCATTTTGATCCAAGGAAAAAACTCCGCAGACCATCTTTCTCCCTCACCGAGCATTGAAGGGCAAGATAATTTGTTGCAAATCGAGTAGCTCCATGTCGAATTATATCTCGACCACAAATTTTTCGCACTCGATCTACAACGCAATCATGATTATATATAAATCTTGTGACAATTCTGCCCATATCCACAACCTTCTTCACCATACTGTGCTTTGTCACAACTTCAAACATCAAATCAATACAATGTGCAGTGAATGGAGTCCAAAAAAGAAGGTACTTATTAGATAACAATTTGCCTGCTTTCTTGTAGCTGCTGGCATTATCTATAACAATCTGTACAACTCTTCCCTTTCCAATTTCTTTAATCTTGTCCTCCAACAACTTCATTGTGTATTCGTGATTTTTTCCTTACCTGTGGCATCAACAAAGTCTAAAAAAATAACACGACCTGAACTGTACACTATGAAATTAATGATGAACATTCTTGTAGGTCCTGTCCACCCATCACATAAAAGAGAGCACCCATGTGCATCCCAATGTGGTTCCAACTTCTTAATTTCAACTTCCATTTCAAGAGCCAATTCATCGAGATATTTTTCTAAGATTTTCTTAGGGGTGGGTGGAAGTTCTCCACGGCCAAGTTGTTGAGCTTCAGTTATCATATTCTTGAAATGATGGTACCCTGCAACATTGGCTGGATTGTGATTATAAATAAAAATTTTTGATACCACCTTTCCAAGAGACTCTTTAAATTTTCCCTTACTCAATATTGATTGTATTCTTTGTTGTTTGGCATCATTAGATTTGTATTTTCTAGACTCTATCTATGGCTCAACAATCATCATATTTGAACTATGGTGCAAAAAAAGTGCATAATTGCAAATAAATCCCTCCTTTAGACCTATTGATATCTATGTAGTTGAAATCGCGCCTAGGCGCTAAGGAGAGGCAAGGCGAAGCGATGGCAACTCGCCTCGCCCCGTCGTGGTGAATGCCTCACCATCACCTCACGTCGCCTCGCCCGCTTCGCCCGCCACGGTGCGCCTCGCCCTCCTTGCCTGCCAACTCAGCCTTAGCGGAGCCGCGTATCGGGTATGAATACCTGTTAACCCTCGAAGGTGGATCCGCATTTTAACTCGTGAGGGTTTCGTTCCCCTCCCACCTCGCGGCCACTTCACCCTCCCTCCTCAATCGACAACCCTAATCCCCAACGACGACAGCAGCATTCGGCGAGTGACCGACGGTAGCGGCGTCCGGTACTCATCTCCGTCTCCTCTCTGTCTTTCTCATACAGTTGTGTTGAATCCACAAAACCGCGGTGTTGAGATACACAGGCCCAGGGTCATAAGCACATGAACCACAACTCATTTAACCAATACAGGACTATTGCCCAGGGGACTATGCCCAAATTTCAACACTCCCCCTCACGGTCAAGATGGGCCGTGGACATTAATTGGGTGGAGGTGACAAGATAAGAAATATATGGAGTTGGGCCAAGACCATGCTCTGATACCATGTTAAATCCACAAAATCGCAGTGTTGAGATACACATGCCCAGAGTCATAAGTACATGAACCACAACTCATTTAACCAATACGTGACTATTGCCCATGGGACTATGCCCAAATTCCAACAAGTTGCACACACACACACCCTCTCGCCGTCTCCATCTCCCCCCCCTCTCACCGTCTCCATCTCCCTCTCTCGTCGTCCCCCTCTCCCTGTCTCCCTCTCTCACCATCTCCTTCTTCCTCTCTCTCCATCTCCCTCTCACTATATCTCCGTCTCCCTCTCCCTCTATCTCCGTCTCTTACTCTATCTCTCTCACACAATCATACGCGCACACGGAGAGGCAATCACCCCCTCTCCCACTCTATCAATCTCTCTCTCCCCCTCTCTATCTCCTCACAGTGAGAGGGAGGGGTCGAGCCCCTCTCTGTCTCCCTCACTCGGTCTCTCTCACACAAGCACACTCAGAGAGGGACTCGGCCCCTATCCCACACTATCACTCTCTCTCTCTCTCCCTCACAGTGAAAGGGAGGGGCCGAGCCCCTTTGTCTCCCTCTCCCTCACTCTGTCTCTCTCTATTCTCTCACTCTCTGTCTCCCTCTCACTCTCTCAGTCTCTCACTTTCTGTCTCCCTCTCACTCTCTCTGTTCTCTCACTCTCCATCTCCCTCCCCCTTTCTCTATCACACAGACACACACACAGACAGTTAGAGGGAGGGGCCAATCCCCTCTCTCACTCTGTCTTCTCTCTCTCTGTCTCTCACAGTGACGATCAATCGTGTAGGGCAATCGGTGTCGACGACGCCAACGGTCTCTGTTCTATTTTGACTTTGGAGAATTCTTGGCAATAAATAGTCAATAATTATTTTTTACATTTGTTGTTTGATTTATTTATTTTAATATTATTTAAATTTGTTGTTTGATTTTTTTTAAGATGTCTACACCTACACCACCTACTTCTGTCTATTTCTAGTGGTACATCGTCAAATGCAAGCACCCAAGGGCCCAAAGTAGAAAAGGGCAGACGAAAAGACATTGGGTGTGAATATGGAACCTCTACCAATCCACAAAATAGAGATGGGATAGCATGTAATTTTTGTAAAAAGGCGAGTAAAGGAGGGATTTACCAGCTGAAGCAACATTTAGTCAGCCTAGGTACAAATGTGACAGCTTGCCAGAAAGTTCTCGTGGATGTGAGGATAGAAATCCGAGAATATATGCAAAATGTCAAGAAAGCTAGAACTGAGAAACTACAAATGGTGAGGGAGGTGGAAGGTAGAGATGATTTGTTGAAGGATTCATCTCAATCTGTGGAGGTCTCTCAAGTTAATATACTTGATGACATTATTGCAAAGCCACCACGGATGAAGGGTCTTATGGACAAATTTTGCACTCATGATCCGGAACAAGCTAAAACAATAAGAGATAAAAAAATGGGAAAAGGAGCATCGTGACAGGGTCCTCCAATATGTAGGTAGATGGTTTTATCAAGCTGGCATCCATTTTATCAAATAGGGGGGTGACGGGCCTTCACAGATTTGCCTTGGCCAGTTGATACTTTAGTCAAAACCATGGAGGGTTGGCATTGACTTGAGCCCTATAACTGGTTTTACGACTAGGTGAAGAGACGAGATGCCTAAGCATGACGTCTCGCTCTTGGAACAGTTCTTGTACAAGCGATTTCAACGCTTGATTTTCTTGCTCCAATCCCGCTAATCTGGTGGTTAACACTTCCTGCTGGGTGTCTGAGGGAGCACCTGCAATGATTTGCTCGGAATTTTCCAAGTCGAGCCCAGCCAATTGGCACAGGGCCGCTTGTTCAGCATCTCCCAGCTTTGAGGGAATGGGCGGCGGTATGACACGCTCCTTCTGGTGGCTAGGACAGGCGGGGCGAGGATCCCTTTTGTCAATATCGAATAGACGAAGGAGGTCACCTTGATGTTCAGCCATGCAGGCATAATCCTTCCGGCCGAGGCTGGCATCACTCGGAGAAGGCGTGAGCCCTATAGTGTTGACAGCATAGTGTACCTTGAAATCAGCATCGGGTTCATAACCCAATCCTCTCCTATCTTTCTTGGAGAAAGGGGGTTGCCCTCTGACTTGCGAAGGATACCACAGCTGCCGAAAGTAGTCATGCCGGGAAGCTTCTTGAACTTGAGGAATATGCTGCTTTCGACACATTTTTTTGATATGACCGGGGATGTTGCCCATGTCTTGAACAGTTTTAAGAGTATGTTGGGGTACCCTACCCCAATCATAATCATCTTCAACAGGGTCTTGAGGGACTAGGTCTCCTTTGTAAAAGACAATCGGCCTAGCGGCTTCAACATTTTTTCTTTTCCCTTTCCTCTGATAGGTAACAATGAATGTCCTCAACTGTTCAACTTTATGCTCCCTTCTTAAGAAGGGAAGCTGTATGCATGCCGACGGCAAGGAGATGCTTTTGTCGATGGACGAACTAATAAGATTGGCTTCAAAGTTGACCTCCCGCCTTTCTAGCCGAGCCGACTTGGCGTTCGGAGCGTCAGCTTGCATGTGTAGTCGGTGTAGTTTAGCAAGATCTTCATTGACTGTGAAGTGCTCTTCTTCATCCTCTTCTTCTTCTGGCACTGCCTTTTGCTTCTCTTTGTTCTTAATCCCAAGGTGAGGATTAATAGTGGGTTCCCTGAAATATAGCTGAGCATCAGTCAGATTGCATTCATTCGGCCGGAAAGGAGCCCGATCAGCAAAGACTGTATGTTGCTCTCCACCTTTTGCATATTTCATGCACTGATGAAGGGTAGAAGGGATGACCCAATTTTCATGTAACCAGGGTCTCCCCAGCAGAGCTTTGTAGGATGTGTTTGCATTAATGATGTAGAATGTGGCCTTAGTGACAAAACTGTCCATGGTCACCTCCACCTCTACCTTACCCAGTGCATCTTCTGAGTCTTGGTTAAATCCCGAAATTTTGACATCATGAACCATTTGCAAATAGAGTATGAGAAATAAAGACTTCAAAGTCTTCAAGGGCATTATGTTGACGGACGCCCCGGGATCTACCAGAATCCGGTTCAGTTCATGGCCGTTTATCTTCCCTTGCATGTATAGAGGCCGATTGTGACAAGGAGAAGACAGCAACATGTCTTTATCTGTGAAGGTGACAGTTGCTGCAATGGCTTCATATGCTTGGGCCTAAAGCTCGGTTACATGAGCTTCATAAACCTCTGGTTCTTGGAGCATTATCACGAGGGCCTCCCTGAACTCTTTACTCCAAGCAATGGCCTCCCATATAGTAACATTGGTTGGGAAGCGCTTCATGTGCTGGATGATCTTGCGATCAGCCCGGGCACAGGCTTGGTCCAGCGGAGGGATCACTTCTGAAAGAGGTCTAGGTTGATAGATGGGCTTCTTGCTCGGTTCAGCCTTTGCTTGCTCAGTAGGTTCTTCTTGGAACAATGGAGCTAAGGATTCTTCCTCTGGAGGAGGTGGCCCCACATTGTCTTTACCGGAGGGACCTGCTTAAGCTGGGTCAGCTGACTTTTCTCGTGACACCGGGTCGGCTACCTCGTCCTCTTTATCTGATAGGTCGAAGGAGAAGGTGGGGACACCGCCTTGAGCTTGAAAGGGGGTAGCTGCTTTTTGGGGAGTTAGTGCTATTGGCCCATCCTCCTCATCTGATGGGTCAAAGAGGAAGGTATCTGCTCGAACCTGAACTTCGGGAATAGGCCCCGAGTCTTCGCCTCTGAAAATGATGACATTTCGAGGATGTGTTGAGTTAGCGTTCCCGTCACTGGAAGATGCTGAATGCCTTCCTCGCCTGCGGCAACAATCTCCTCCGCGTCCCCGATTTCGGAGTTCTGCATTGTGGCGACGATAGGTGGCCATGGTGATTCTATCCTCGGCGGGGGGAGCCGTGCCATTGCACCCGCTTGGTCTATACAGACTTTCGGGAGGAGGAATGGACACCATATTGCATGAAAAGTTTTTTAACATAGCCTCTAACTTTTTTATGGTGAGCTCTTCATCTTTATAGAAGAAGGAGAGTTCCTCCGAGATGGGAAGCTTCTCTCCCTCCTATGCTTGTTTGTACATTTGTTGGAGCCAGCTCTTAAGCCGAGCTTTCCGCTCCATTTCCTCCCACGAAATATATTTATCAAGGGGGACAACCTTAGTGGGCGTAGAAGGAACGTATTCCTCGAGCTCATCGATTAATCTCTGCAGCTTTTGCAGGGGGGTTAATTCGCCATAAGTTTCCATAGCGGCGGCTTGCTCGGCCTGCCGCTTTAACCTTCTCTTCAAATTCTTCCTTCTGTTCTTCTCCCGCTTCTTCGCTTGTGCTATTTTAGTGGGAGAGGGAATGTCCATTTTTGCAGATGGTCGGGGAATGCCCCCAGCTTTGGAGTTATGAAATCCGCCCTTTCTCCTCACCCGTGCAGGACGATTGTGCTTCTTCGGGGTCACACTGACCCAGCCGTCCTCCTCTTGAGTCTCCTGGAACGTAGCATTAATTGCCTGACTGACTATTTCGAGTGGGAGTTCTTGGAATTCAGCCATATAAGGGCCGACGCCTTGAGGTGGCACTGCCATGGAAGGCTCTCTAGGTAGTGACTTTTGCTTTATCTCAGACCTCCGCATACGGGATTCTGACTTGACTTTATCCTTTTGGCTTGGAGTCTTGTGACTTCTTTGCTGGGGGTCACCATTCGGACATTGCTTGACAGGCACATTAGGGCCCGCTAAAGGGGTCTGAACTTCCTAGCTTGACTGGGTAGCAACCTCGAAGTCTTGGTCTAGGCGTTTCCTTGCCAGAATTTGCTTGACGCTTGTCTCGAACTGCTCTTGCCGAGGCTTTCCCTTTTGTATGAAGGTTGCCTTCTGTGATTGGGGAAGTTCCCGGGCTGCTTCTGGGAATGCCTGCTCCTTGACATTGGGGACTGAGGCGGGTAGAGCCCGAAGTCGACTCCGAAGATTTGTCTTGGAGTGGCATTGTGACGGGTCTCGTACCAAGACTTCCTTTCCTTCAAAGAGGATCTCAAGTAGTTTCTGAGTTTCCTTCTTTAGAAAGGGCAAGGATTCTAGGTCCTGTCACGGGCGCCACTCGGGATTCCCCTGGATGGATTGGCTTGAGCTAGAGCCAACCTCCTACATCTTGGCTCCGGTTGGGGTGCGAGAAGTTGATGCATGTATGACATTGACTGAGAAAACCGATGGGCCCTGTTGAAAAGGTCTTGGGGCTCTTTGGGGAGGATTGTCTATATTTATCACCCGGCGGGAAATGAGGTCCTCCGCAATGTCTTTGAACGCGGAGCAATCATAAATGACGTGACCCACAGCACGATGGTAGAGGTAGTAGTGGTGCCGGAATGCCACGGGAGTGTCAGGGTCATTGCCAGACGTGGGAAGCCATATCAGCCCTTCCCTCTGACACATATGGAATATCTCTAGGGTTCTATGCCGGGGGAAAGAATATAGCTTCCACGGAGCGTGATTGATAGGAGGATTTGCTGAATTATCGGACAACCATCCTCCAGTCCTCCGCACCCTTTGAGGCTCTACCGTATTTTCTGAGTTTTGGGTAGAGACTGGGACGGGAGGCCGTGGTAAAGGGGCCGGAGTCTACGCCGACAGCCGATCTTCAATTTGCTCCATAAGCCGGAGTAAATCCTGCTGGTTGTGTCGTAGGCGGCGGACTTCCCTTTTAATCTTTATAACTGCCTTCCGAATGGCGAAACATTCAGACATTAGGAGGGGTATGCCTCTCTGTGATGCTTCTTGAGACCCGACTGAGAGGAGTGGTTGAAACCCATTTATCGCCGACCTCGTCTGGCTCTTTCCCGAGACTTTGTGAATTACATTTATAGAAAAATTCGATTTTTCTCGGATAGGAGATTGAGGTGGGCTTTCTATATCGGAACGTTGGCTTAAGGTCTGCTCAATAGCTTCCTGCAGACGTTTTAGCGCCATGCTGTCCCCGTGGATATCAATCTCGCCTCTTTGAATAACAACTTCAATGAGATCCTGTACCTCTTCACACTCCCCAGTGGGGTGAGATATTGTGGCATGGTACTCACAGTATCGGGGATGCCTTTTCTCAACCTCGGTGTAACCCGGTGGTGGGTCGTGCACCAAGATTCGCCCGTCTTCAAGTAGGCGGTCGAATATCTTCTTAGTATTCTCTTTGGGGAAGGAACATTGATGGGACAGCCTCCAACCTGGATACCACAACGTGGGTTTTGCTTGGCTGGGACCGGTCTCAGATGCTTCTGCGTCCGGGAAGATGAATGTTGCAGCCCTGAAGCTCCTGTTATCTGAATGGTTAATTACGTTGGCCGAACGTGTCGGTCGATCCCAGGCATGGGGTTGCGGAGAATCCACCAAATTACTTTTCATCGTAATAAGTTGGTTTTGAATCATCTTCTCCGCCTCGTCTTTAAAGACGTAACAATTCTCGATGGTGTGGCCCAATATGCGATGATACATGCAATAATTGGGGTCATCTGTTTTGTTGGCATCCTCTGACTTTTTTGGCTCTGGAAGGGATATGAGCTTATTCCTAAGGCATAAATTAAAGAGTCTCTTGGTATGCTCCTTTTTGAAAGAATAAGGAGTCTTCATACGCTCCGACAACCTCGCAGACGCCTTCCCTTCGGGCTTCTTGCCAGACTCCTTTGGGGTCACAACTTCATCCGACCCGTTGGTGGGAGAGAAGTCGACGGCGTTAGCCTCCTTGGTCTCCTTGCCGGCAATACCCCGCTCCTTAGGAGATTTTCCTTTTGAGGGGGTAAATGTTGGCTATTTCCGCGATGACCGAATTTAACTGGTCGAACCCCTTGATGTTTGCGCCCAGGAGCTTCTCGCTGACTTCTAATGACAGGCCCCTCCGGCAGATGGTTATTGCATCTTCTTGGGAAGGAGGGTTATCACATCTCATGCTTAAATCCCTCCAGCGTTTGATAAAGTCAAGTGCGGTTTCGCCCCTCTTTTGCTTAAGTGAACATAGTTCTGCAAGAGAGACCTTTCTTTCGGCTGTCTAGAAACGATCAATAAATTTCTTTTGGAGATCAGCCTAGTCCATGGATGGCAGTTTCGGCCGAAACCGATACGTTTCGGCCGAAACGTATCGGTTTCGGCCATAACCGATCCGAAACACACATTAAACACTGTAGCAATCCGAAACTAAAGGGGGGTATCGGTTTCGAGCGAAACCGATACGAGTTTAGCCCGAAACCGTTTGGTTTCGGTCGAAACTAGTGATTTTATGGCAAGTGTTGGCCCCCGAAACCCCATAACCCACAGGTTTCGGCCGAAACCTTCCCCCCCTGCTGTCTGCGTCGCGGGTGGTGTCTGCCGCTGCCGCTGCCGCGCCTGTGCTGCTGCTGTGCTGCAGGCTGCAACTGCTGCTGGCGGCCTGCTGCTGTTGTGCTGCGGCTGCTCCTGCTGGCTGCTGCGGCTGCTCCTGCCGGCAGCTGTCCGACCAAGGGTGAAAGGCCGTCCGACAGGGAGAGGCCGAGAGGGACTGAGGTCTGAGGGAGCCTTCTTGCGCCGCACACCGAGGCCAACACAACTTCAACTTCAAGGGTTTGATTATTTTGTTTGAGGTTAATTTCATTGGATTTTGTTTGATTATTTTGTTGTGTTCTTTTGGTTGGGTTAAAAATTTGGGGTAAGCAAGTCTTGCTTATTAAGTTTATTCCAAGGGTGATTAAGGGCTTAAGGGTTATTTGCTAATTAAACCCTAATCAGATTTTAAAAATTGGGACTTTTGTCTAAATTGGTTTGCTTAGGCTCAATTGAAGTTAAATTAAGGTTCATTGAGGATTTTGGAGTTGGATCATGCGGGTAATTAGTTTTTCCCAACGGTGATTAAGAGTTAATTGCTAATTAAGCCCTAATTAAGTCATAGAAATTGGAGCTTTTGTCTAATTCGAGTTTTTTAGCCACAATTGAAGGTTAATTAAGCTTCATTGATGAATGTGGGGTGGGATCATGCTGGGATTGTATTTTTATGAAGGGTAATTAGGGCTTAATTAGTAATTAAGACTTAATTAGTTCATAAAAATTGGGCCTTTTGTTTAATTCGAGTTTCTTAGCCACAATTGAACGTTAATTAAATTTCATTGATGAATGTGGGGTGGGATCATGCTGGGATTGTATTTTTATGAAGGGTAATTAGGGCTTAATTAGTAATTAAGACTTAATTAGTTCATAAAAATTGGGCCTTTTGTTTAATTCGAGTTTCTTAGCTACAATTGAAGGTTAATTAAACTTCATTGATGAATGTGGGGTGGGATCATGCTGGGATTATATTTTTATGAAGGGTAATTAGGGCTTAATTAGTAATTAAGACTTAATTAGTTCATAAAAATTGGGCCTTTTGTCTAATTCGAGTTTCTTAGCCACAATTGAACGTTAATTAAGTTTCATTGATGAATGTGGGGTAGGATCATGCTGGGATTATATTTTTATGAAGGGTGATTAAGGGTTATTTGGTAATTAAGCCCTAATTCATTCATAAATTTGGGTCTTTTGTTTTGTACTTACAATTGTTTGTCTTTGACTGTGTAACTTCTTAATGCAACATCATGCCTAGACGTCAGCAAACACATGAGCAGCAAGGGCAGGAGGATCCGGGGTGGGCCCACATGTCCTTAGTTGATGCTAAGAGAAGGAAGGTTAAATGTAATTACTGTCGTAAGGAGATGTATGGCGGAATTACCAGAGGCAAACAACATTTGACAGGGGTACGAGGAGAGGTGAGACAATGCGACCACTGTCCACGAGAGGTGCGAGAGGAGATGCGCCAGTGCCTTGTGGGGAAAAAGGAGAGGGTGCAACAAAGGGCTGAGGATGAGGAGGAAATTGCTGAGGAGATTTCTGGCAGAAGGGTTAGGAGGGATGATGATGAGGAAGGCACTGAAGATTCTGATCCGGAACTGACTGAAGCAAGGCTCGTGAAGAAGCCGCTCGAAGGAAAGGAAAGGCACCCATGGGTTCAGGAGGGACCTACTCCAGTACAGCTGCACGACGTCTTGATGTTGCTGCCCCGCCCCCGCAGACGCAGAGAGCAGGCCCCATGGACAGTTATCTCCACAGAAGGCCCCATGCTACACAACCTAAGATCAAAAGTGCATTAAGAGGGGTCAAAAAATCTGCAGAAGTTGCAGGGCATACATTTAAAAGCATATGTAAATGGTTTTTTCATGCAGGTGTCCCTGCACATGCTGCTGAAAGTGAATATTTTCAACCTATGTTGGATGCCATAGCAGATGCTGGCCCTGGCTTGAAGGCGCCGTCACGTCGGGACATATACGGGCGTGGCCTTGAGGGAGAGGTTGAGGAGCTCCATCAGTGGGTTGAAAGCTTCAAGCGTATATGGATGGAGAGAGGATGCACTATTATGTGTGATGGTTGGACTGGTACCACGAAAAAGTCCATGATTAACTTTTTGGTGTATTGCATCGAAGGTACAGTATTTGTAAAATCTGTAGATGCATCAAATTTTGAAAAAAATGCAAATTATTTGTTTCATTTGATGGACAACATGGTAGACGAAATTGGTGAAGAAAATGTTGTACAAGTTGTGACTGATAATGAAGCCAGTTATAAGGCTGCAGGGAGGAAATTGATGCATAAGCGCAGGCATTTATATTGGCTCTCATGCGCAGCACATTGTCTTGATCTCATACTTGAAGACATAGGGAAGGACAAACATGTGAAGAAGATGGTTGAAAGGGGACAAAAGATTACCCAGTATATTTATGGCCATCCTAGGATATTGAACATGTTCAGGGAGCATGCAAGTGGGGGGCGAGATATTATACGTGCAGGGCCAACCAGATTTGTTTCAAATTTTATTTCTTTGGAGTCTCTGCATAGGTATACTGTTGAACTCAATTATTACTTCTTTATCCTTATAGTTATGATCTGTATTTGATTCAAATTTTATTTCTTTGCACGGGTATAAGAATGAGTTGAAAGCTTTCATGTACCATAATACCCTACGGGAATACATCGACAAGGGCAATGTTGATGCTCATATGGATTATTTGGATGTCTGTCGAATCGTGGACGACAACAAATTCTGGGGCAGAGTAACACGATACATGAAAGTAGTCACCCCCCTCGTGAAGGTCCTAAGATTGGTGGATGGCGATGACAAGAATGATATGGGATATCTTTATGAGGCCATGGACCGTGCGAAATTGGAGTTGTAGGAGTCCCTTCCCAAAGAACATGCAAAGTGGTGGAAGATTATTGACCATAGATGGGACACCACATTACACCACGACTTGCATACAGCTGGTGAGTGATTATTTGTATTCATATATTATTGACCATACATTAACTATATACAAATGCAGGTTATTTTCTGAACCCTCGATTAATGTACAATGCCAATGCACATGTTGATGCCGAGGTGCTTCAAGGCACTTTAAGAGTCATTGGTCGTTTATCGAGGACACAAGATAAGAGGTTTCAGGCGGAAGTAGAGGTTGGCCTGTTTGATTTCATGAATAAGGGGTATAGAATTTACTTACGTAGTAATGCTAATCTATTATGTAATTTTTGTAGATGACCTCCTATAGAATGAAAAATGGGACGTATTCTGACTCCCAATTGCAATACGCAGTGGGAAGAGTGAGCCCAGGTATACTTCATCTTTGTGCTTTCTTTGCAATTACATCTTCCTTAATTAATTTTTATTTACATCTTATATTTATTTGTTTATGGTTGGTTGGTGTAACAGCTGACTGGTGGATCATGGTGAACAATAGACAATCGGGCAGTTCTGCATTGGCTTTCATTGCAATCAGGGTGTTGAGTCAAACCACATCAGCAAGTCAATGTGAAAGGAATTGGAGCACGTTCAGCCTTATACACTCAAAGGTTCGCAATCGGCTAAAGGCTGATCGGTTAGAGAAATTAGTGTACTGCCACTACAATATGAGGTTGAGAATAAAGAATATGAGGTTGAGACAACAGCTGCGAGACAAACGCGTCGCCGAGGATGCCGCCGCAGAGATTGATGTGGATGCCTTATTTGATGATGATAATCCCTTGCAGTCTTGGGTGGAGACACGAGAGCAGGTTGATGAGCCCGTTTTTGATGTTGATGATAGAAGATGGGCAGAGGGCATACTTGATGAAGATGAGGCAAGAGATCCCGAATTAAGAAGCAAATCAAAGAGGGCCAGAGATACTCATGCGCACCAGTCTAGGGTGGTTGATGACACTGAGGAGCAGTTCGAGTTTGAGCCAGCTAGACACTCAGATACAGATAGCAGGCCAGTCACTCCTAGAATGTCCTCCTTAAGAAGAAGTACATCAGTGCATGGGCAAACTGAGAGGGCAAATGCTGCTGCTCGAGAGGACCCGGCAATTGAGGAGTTGAAGCAGATTTATGTGAGGCACACGCCAAGGGGAAAAGGACTCGTGTCAACGTTGATTGAAAAAAGCACTCCAAAAGAGAAAAAAACATCCTCAAAGGTTAAAAGGCGACTGGTTTCTTATGATTCTGATGATGATGATGATCATCATCATCATCATCCCGGAGGTGCTGCAGGGGGTACTAGTGCTGCAGGTGGTACAGGTGGTGCAGGTGCTGCAAGTGGTACTACTGGATATAGTCAAGGTCAGCACGGATATGGTTCACCAGGTTACGAAGGTGGCCAACATGAAACAGCTATTTATGGGGCCCAGAATTATGAATCATCATTTCAGTTCCATCCATATTCGACCAGTGACTCTTCTCTTCCTCAAGATTCCTATGTTGATACTGGATTCGAATCAAGCCAACCAAACACTCCAAGAGGGATCCAAAGAGGGATGCAGGACTTGGCTACCTCATTGTTTGGTTATAGTGAATATAGACCATACATGCAACCTGGTTATGGGTATCGACATCAAGGGCCAGACGATGAGGGAGAAGGTTCTTCTAGTAATTATTATCCATATTAGGTAAGAATCAATGAATTTTTGTAACATTTATTTTGTCCAAATTGGTTTATTGTACTGCTTCTATTAATGTACAATGGAATATGACTTACACATGTTCAATGTTTGAAGTTGAATTTTTGTAGTTGTCTACTTCAAGGTTATTGCACTAACTTATACAATGAAATGCATGTGTAATGATTTTTATGATTTTTTGTGATTTTAAGTGGTTATTTATATTTTTTATGATTTTTTCAGATTTTTTAGAATTAATTTTAATTTTTTTAACCTGTTATATGGGTTTCGGCCGGTTTCGGCCGAAACCGAAACCGAGTCGACTCGGTTTCGGACCCGGGCGAAACCGAGACCGAAACCGAGTTTGCCATCCTTGGCCTAGTCAGCAACGGAATTGGGCTTCAGCCTTGAGTACCACTGAAAGGCACTGCCCGTAAGGGAAGTTGCGAAGTAATGGAGGAGGTATGACTGTTCCAGTGCAAGATCGCCCATGGCCATTATGTAGTAGGCCAAATGTTCGTGGGGGGATCCTTGCCCATTGAACTTTTGCAACTTCGGTGCCTTTGGGCAATCTGGTGGAAGCTTTTTGAACTGGTGATGAATGGGGTAAGGCACACTGTATAAATCAACAGTGCCGGTACCTTTACCACACTGGGTAAACTTATCCTCCACAATCTTTTCGATCAAACACCGCTGAGAAACTACATCTTCAGCTGCGAGGATTTGAGAAGACTGGGCGTTGGGTAGTGGACGGATTGGTTCCGTTTCTGCCTCAGCAGCTACATGATGAGGTGTAACTGCCTGTCGGTTGCTCATAATAGGGTTGGCCGGTTGTTGGTCCCGTCGGAGGTTTTGGTCATGCCCCGGTGTTAAAGGCCTCTGGGCATTCATACCCATGTGGTGCTTTATCTCAAGCATAAGATTAGTCATCTCGATGTGCCAACGCTGCATGGTTTCAAACTTAGCATCGTCGGACATTGCTTGGAAGGCGGCCCTTGTGGGCGGTTGAAACACCGGGTTAAGATATCCACCCATGGGTTGGACCCCTCCTTCTCCATGGGCGCTGAGAGTTTCATCAGAATTATTCTCTTCTTGTGGCAAATTTTCTTCTTGGAGCACAACTTGTTCTCGGACTGGGCCTTGATGTTGACCATGGCTAGAGGTCCCTGCCTGGCCACTAACTTGGCCTTGGAGGCCTCTCCTGACGGCATTTCGGGTGTTAAGATACACCGCATATACTGTAGGATCTTTAGCCGGGTCATTAGGGTTGGTTTGGATGCCAGCGGCCTCCATCGGCTCCCGACCGGAGACGTAGCAAGTGTGAACTTTTAGACTGCCCCGAGCCTCAGACATTTGAACCACCTTCCTTTTTCTCGGTGGTTGGGCGGTCGAATGGGCTGGTGCCCCCAGCCTGTCAAAAGACTGAGACGCGTGTTACCGGGGCTTCGGGCTGCATGGTCTGCCGTGCCCATCCTGGCGCTGAGGCGCAGGTCAAATTGGGCTTACGGTAGGCCCCTTTTCTCTTTTGTCCTCGGGGACACGAGGGCTTAATATCCCGGGATGATGAAGAAGGGTCTGCCTGTGATTCCTGAGCTTGATCGGGCTTATTCGCCCAGGCTCGTTTAAGGGCGCGGGCCTCCTGTTTAGTGACCCACATCTACTTCATCTTCGAAGGGCGCTGCTTAGCTGTGCTGCCCTCATAGTTGACCTTGAAACCCTTTTT
This sequence comes from Amorphophallus konjac, assembly GCA_022559845.1. NCBI lineage: Eukaryota > Viridiplantae > Streptophyta > Magnoliopsida > Alismatales > Araceae > Amorphophallus > Amorphophallus konjac. The sequence goes on along the minus strand of CM040129.1, from coordinate 161,007,722 downwards.
ATAACGGGGTTTGTCCTCGCGCACCTTTTGAAGGGGCGTGAAATGGTTGGAGGTTGGAATAGTTGGGACCAGATTGTCCTGTGGAATTATAGACTAGCCACCATCGAGGCGAACTCGCATGCTCCCGACGAGAGCCGTCTTACCGGAGCGAGAAACAACTGCGGTGGGCTTCTTGTTCTAATGGGCTCGGCAGCGCCCCCATTTAGCAGGGGCAGAGTTGCTTGAAATTGTGTTGACCGAGAAAACTCGACCAGGCAGAGAGCGAGACCGGTTGTCTCTGGCGGCTGCGGGGACAGTCGGTGCCGCGAAGGCTTCTTGAGGGGCGGGGACCACCCCTAAGAAAAAGGGGGACCCCACGACGGCTGGAAAATCCCCGAATACGATCGGGGTTGCCAAATAGCCATACTTGGCATGGTTGGCGACGATGAGAGGTCCGTATGTAACGGCCGCCATAACACCAGTTGAAGACTTTTGAGATGAGGAGTTGCCTTCAGTATTGAAGCCCTCCCCTCGCTTCCTCCTGAAAGGGGCAAAGAAGGGAGGTCAGAGCCTTTATTGAAGTGCAGCGATCCTTGGCAAAAAGATGAAAGGCGGGAAACGTCCCACCGAACATGCCAGTCTGTTTGCACGTGGAAAAATACACGTATTTTTTTTCTCTTTTTTGCATGTTTTATTAATTCCGCACTTTTTGAGATTTATCAGACGATTTTAGGGTTCATGTACATGACTTTTCCCCACCGACCGAAGTCGATGTTAATTTACATCGGACGAGTCCGAACACCTTTGATTAAATACCAAGGATTTTGACTACAATATCGGCTCTAATATCTTGAGTCTACCCCTGAGGAGTTCTCATGCTTTAAGGCGGGCAACATTCGCTACGCTTTGGTGTGTTTGCAATTTTCCTTTTTAGGGGATGTATTCACGATTTTCCCTCTTTCGAAGGTCTATTTGTAATTTTCCCCATTTGAGGGTATATTTATAATTTCCCCTCTTTTGAGGGTATATTTGCACTTTTCTGCCCCTTTCCGGGGGTCTATTTGCAATTTTCCCCTTTCCGGAGGTCTATTTGTAATTTTTCCCTTGTGAGGATATATTTGCAATTTTCTTCCCCTAGGGGTATATTTGCAATTTTCTGCCCGTAGGGGCACTCCTGTAATTTTCATACACCATTGGTGTTATTCATGAAATTTTCTGCACAAGGGATGCATTCCTTTGCAATTTCCGGCCAACGAACAGTATTTATTTAATTTTATGAACGGTGGAAAGTATCCCAACTGTTCAAAAATGTGTCAAAGCAAAATTCCAAAATTCCAGATTTTTATAATTTTGTAAAATTCATTGACCCATGTATTTCTCATTTTTCTTGATCAACATAGCCTCCCCTCATGGGGGATGATATATCACTTTACATATATGACCCTGCTACGAGGGTTTGTTTACAAAACTTTCAAAGGTTTTCTCTAGAGAGCAAGGCGCCTCTTTCTTTTTCACCTTCTTTTCTTTCCTTCTTCTCTTCTGCAGCGGCAGTAACAAGGTTTTCTCTTCTCCAAGCCAAAAAAGAATCCTCTTGCTAGGAGAGGTCTTGGGGTTTTTATAGGAGGAGGAAGAGGCCTCGGAGGAGCTCCCCCGGTGCTTTGGAGAAGGTAACTCCTCCACCTTTTCACCTTCCCTGGCCTTTTCCTCTTCCTCTTCTTTCTCCCACAATGGTGTAATCACAAACAAGAGGAACCGGCCCTCCCCTTCGAAGCGCAACAGGCGGGGGGAAATCCCCCCCCCCCCCCGGTACACAGGGAGGCCGCAGGAGACCGGGGGGGCTCCCCTGGTGTCCGGCGGTGCCGGGGGCCTCCCCTGGTGGCAGACGCGGCGGGGGGCTCCCCCGGTGGTGGAGGTGGCCGAGGGGGCCCTCCCCCGGTGGCGCAGAAGGCTGGGGGGTTCCCCCCAGTGGCGCAGGTGGCCGGGGGGGCTCCCCCGGTGGCGTATGGCGGGGGGGGAGGTCCCCCGGTGGGGGCAGGAGGCCGGGGGCCTCCCCCGGTTGCGCAGGAGGCGGGGGGGTTCCTCCCCCCCTGTGGCGTAGGTGGCCGGGGGGGCTCCCCCGGTGGCGTACGGCGAGGGGAGATCCGCTGGTGTGCAGTGAGATAGAAGAGAAGGAGAAAGAGATCCCCCCCTTTTTTGTAGTTTTCATCAACCCTATAAAAGGGACCCGGGCTTGACTTCTTTTTGTCTCTTTTCTGCAGTGAGACGCACGTGGAGATCATTTTTTTTGTCTGTTTAACAATTCCCCGGACGTCGACTTGCTGCCAGATTGCCTTCAGGTTGACTAGAACCTAATCGAACTTTATGGGAAAACCCAATGGGTCCCTAGAGTATTTATCTTTGTATGGACTTGAATCCACGGACTTGTATTTTCATGCCGCCCGTGAAGTGTTCGATAACATAACATAACCACTCGTCATGAATAGAGCCAATGGCTAGACTTATCGTGGGATTTATGTTAGAAACTTGCGGGGCTTGTGCTGCACATCCGGCACTTGTCTAAATGTCTCGAAAAGACTTTACGGACCCCGGAATTTTAATAATTCATGGAGCGGGTGCACATGACTTTATACCACTCCTTTGTTATATTTTGATGAAAGTATACATCATTTTAATTTCTGAAATACTCTGTGACTTTATCAGAAATTATTCACGAACTTTTCAGGGTCCAACAGCTCCCCAAGAATGCCTTGGGTCACCTTCTCGCCTTGACAATTATGGTTGGAAGAGAGCTATATCTGCCAGGTGATCGCAGGTAATCCGATCAACTTGACCTTTACTTATTTGTTAGAACTTGGTATCAGTTGATCAATGCATCCCTAGTTTAATGTGCCTCCTTGCTTTCAATTGGCTTCCACTGGGACACAGAATTACGGATATTCCCATGTAGAGAGCAAGGTTTGCCGACTTGGTGATCTGGCTCAACTCAGTCTGGTCCAGATATGAGTCACATCATGCCAACTTGGGTTGACTCAAAGGCAAATTGGGCCAGCCTAGATACAAATCAACTTGTACGTGTCGGACTGAGTCAGCACACCATGGTAAAGAGATTTATCATAGGAGGAAGAATTGTTCTATTGAATTCAGTTCTCTTTAGCATCCCACTACCCTTCTTGTCAGGACTCCACCTTGACAATTATATACTTTCTTATGCCTTAGTGCCTTATCTGGTACCTTTGTCAACTTTAAGATCTATACCATAACCTAGGCAAGTAGCTAACCACAAATAGTGGAGGCCTATGATTTCTTGATTGATTGATTTATTTCAGCTTTCAAGATGGTATGCGAGAGCCCAAAGATCTCAACACAAGCATGGTAAACTTTTCCTCCTTTTGGGTTTTGGATTTCATGTTTCTAATCATCGCATGGCCATCAAGTTGCTATATCTAGGATTAACATCACTATCACAATGAACATAATAGCCCTTTATCATCAGAAATCACCTGGTCATATTGGGCTTCACTTACAACCTAATAGAAACAAAGAAGAAAGAAGAACCACGACAGAGAAAAAATCCAATAATAAGTAAGAACAAAAGTAAGGATGCCCTCATATGAAAATATGGTTCAAGGATCAAGGTCTTGTTCTGTTACACAAAACAGGGACCCAAAATAGAAAAGTAATACAAATCACAATATTAGAAATTTGTTCTGCCATAGGAAAGGAAAAATATAAGACTTCACATCCTCCATAACTTACAAAGCAAACTCTCTCCTTAATGCTAAGACCATCATCCATTCCTGTGACTCGTAAGTATACTAATCTGGAAAATAATATCATCATCATCCATACTGATTTTTGAGGTAAAGAATGCAGCACAATGCACTTGAAGTAAAGCATCATACAAAATATTTTTAGGAAAGCAAAACCAAAACCAGTCATCAGAAACAAACAAATAGTTAACATCTAAATGACAGATCATCGTATAATGCAACGTATAATGCAATATACGTACATATATGAAATGTTGCCGACTTGGACTTTGTTAGGAGACATGCATCGCATGTTGTACATATGCTGGTTACCAAAACTTCAGCTGTTCATGCTATACGTCTATAACTATTGATGATGAGGTAGGTTGGTGCATCCATGGTCCGACATACCAGTACCGGGCGGTACCTACCAATACCAGACCCAACCAGTCCGGTTCTGCCTCTTTGGTACCAGTACCGGCCGGTATTCAAAAATTAAAACAAATCAGGCGAACCGGGGCCGGTCCGTCTCGGTTCACCCGCATTCATATGACCATTATTCAGTATGTATGACTCAATTTCTCAATTACATGTGTTAAGTTTCAAATTTCACTGCATTAATGGTGAAGAAATGAAGTATTTTATGATTCTAAACTTTCAAATATATGTGTTACATTGTTGGATGTGTTCCATTATGTATGATTTTGAATTCTATCATCTTTTCCTATCTTTCTGATTTTTTTACATTTTTCAATTTTTAAACCCATATATTTAATTATATATATACACACTAATATAGGGGGTCAACCGCCGGGCGGTACCGTACCCATAGTTGTCAAGGCGCCCGCCTAGGCGCCGCTTAAGTGGCACCCAGGCGGGAAGGCATTTTTTTGAGAACAAGGCGAGCCCACACCTTATTGGGCTGAACAAAGGCGGGCCAAGGCGCCGCTTTGACAACCTAGGTGCCCAAAGCGGCGCCTAGGCGGCCCCCTTATCTCTTCATTATTTAATTAAATATTTTAAATTTTAATTTGAATTTTGTGTCTTAATTTTTTTTTACAGTGGTCATCTATAGTACTTCTCTAGTTATGTGTTTGTTTACTTTATTATTGATTATATGTGATAATGGGAGATGTCTTTTTCTTTTGGTATCTGCTTTATATTATATGTATGTTGTTCTGAGTATGATTTGCATATTTTTGGAAGAAATTGACAAACATCAGGTTAGTATTTTATTCATTCTGAAAGTCCAATTTTTATTGTTAATTTTATCTCAAAATAAATTTTGATATTTTATTGCAATGTCATTTCTATTAATTTTTATTTCTATGTTCACAATAGTGTTGTTTCCCATATTTGTAATAATCATGATTAATTTTTATATAAAAAATTACATATGTATTAATGATGATAATTTTTTATGAACTTAATGTTAAAAATCGGAGTACCTGTAGAGATAGACAAACAAAGAGAGAGTTCGCACCCTTTTATACAAGGAGATTAGGGCACCAGAAGTCAGGGTACCAAAGACAACAATGCCCCTGTTATAAACATAAATTTTCTTCCGGGGGCTCCGCGTGCAAGGGCGCACATTTGAGAGTTCGGGCTCCACACTCTAACACTTAACGCCTAAGCACCGCTTAGGTAGGCGCTTAAGCGCTTAGGCACTCGAGGACCCCAAGTTCGCCTTAGTCGCCTTGACAACTATGATCGTACCGCTACTGATACCGCCCTGACCGATACTGATTCCGGTACTGGTACCAGTACAGCAGACCTTGGGTGCATCTCTTGCCACACCAATTAGAGGTAATGAGAGGTGAACTTTATACGGTAAGGAAGTGAGCTCTAATTTCTGAAATTTTATGTGCAGAAAAAAAATGACAAGAAAATGAATTTCTGGGCAATAAGACAATGCCTCAAGGCATGTTGTTACCACACAGGCCCAATAGAAAATGATATAGCAGAACAGTCATATTAATATGGTTTATACTGGTGTTCAGATTCATAGTACAAAAATACAAAACAACACTGATCATTTTAGGGAGAAAAAAAAGGTGACAGCAAAAACCACTCAAAATCCATATAAGAACCATAATAATATGTGAGAAAAAGAGAACTGGCATGTGCCCATTGTTCTCAAGGAATCGCCGAGGGGACACTTGGGCAATGCCCACCAAGGCACCTAGGCAAGCATGAACAAACGGCATTTGCTTTGGCACACCTTCTTATGCCTTGTGCCTTATTTGGCACATTTGTCAACTTGCGAAGAAAAGTAATAACCTTTTCCAATGATATTGTTATAATTCTTGTTGAGGAAATTTTTGTGGATCCATCTTGTGATGTTGATCAAGGATTTTTTTCCTCATATTTCATTCACCATCATCATCATCATCAGAGCCTTATCTCAACTATTTGGGGTCGGCTACATGAATCCTATTCTGCCAAAGATTTCTATCAAGTGCTATATTCAGATTTAAATCCAAGAAACTAATATCCTTCCTAATAACATCGCACCATCTCATTTTAGGCCATCCCCGAGCTCTTCATTACTATATTCATTACCATCACATATATTGTAGAGAATAGATCTCAGCACAATCTCATCTCACAATAAACTAAGCAAGATCCCTCTCATGGCCCCCGTTGGCAATTCAATTTTATTTTTCTTGAATTACGAGTTTCCACTTTTGACCTTCAAAAAAATGGGTTTCCATTTTAAAATTTTCAGCTTTCATCTATGTTTAACTCGCAAACTTAGAATGTTGGAGGAGGATCATGCTATGTGGGTAGCTCTTGCTCAAGCAGGCTGAGGGAAATGTAATTATACCCATTATTTTTTTCAATAGCAGAACAATTCTACCAATGCTTCATGCCCTATTTAACTGTAGATTTTCTTCTTTAATTTAAGAGTTATAAAGGAAAGGGTATTTAATATTTAGCAATTTTTGCAAAGATGCCCTCCTTACAAGTTTATTTACAGAATTGCCCCGGGTGTGACCTGATCTCCTCGGTCAGCAGGGCCCAAGAGCCATAGCCATAGTAAAAATCAACGCCGGTTAGGTTGAGATTTCTCAAACAGGCTACCGATGCCATTCCTCGCCCCTTCCACCATCGGTAGCACGCTGCCACTGTGGAAGATGATGAGAATCACTGGAAAATGGAGAAACTCGAAAGAATTCAGGGCGGTGGAGAAGGGAAGCTCTCACCTCACACAATCTGTCACATCAAATCTAGTGGAGAAATGCCAAACAACAGCTTCCAAATTATAAGATTCTGAAGCAAAATTTCCCAAATTTGTCACACTGTGTACAGCAAATCACCAAAAAACAGAGGAACTCAAAAGAATTTGAGGCAGTGGAGAAGGGAAGCGCTCACCTTACACGATCTGCAGGGGGGAAATCAGAAGAAACGCTAAACAAGAGCTTCCAATTATAAGACTCTGAAGTAAAAATGCCTACCTATTGGCTATCTCTCTGTTATGAATTGATGATTTTCCAGTGGGTGGGGCTCGGGGTTAGCAGGCTGGGTTTCGATATCAGCATTGCAGAATCCGACTTAAAGTTGGCATTCTCAATGCCGAATTCATTTGTTTTTTTCTTTTAAATCAAGAATTGCCAGGTGACGCACCAGGTTGCGGACGTGGCAGCCCAGTGACTATTCTCGCAAATATTTAAATTTTGTGATTAAAATTCTACTAACTTATTATTTTATGATTATTTTAATAAGAAACCCTATTGATTTTAACAATCTTGCGACTTCGCAATACCTGCAAAAATGCCCTTGCCATCACCGGCTGTTAGCATTACATTAAAATATCTTATTTAACCCTGGTTCGCCTTTAAGCAAATTTGGAAAAGGTCAAAAATACCCCTAAACTCTCTTAAACCCTCTCTCTTTCTACATCTATCTAGCTCTTTATCTTTCTCTCATTTTCTTTGACACAATATGCCGGTCAAAAGAACTTGTTTTTATAAGTGTATTTTCATCCAAAAAATTAATTATATCGATGAAAACAAAACATTCTTTGAATCTTCAATGGAGATTAACTGTAGGGAGGATATTTTTGCAAAAAAACAATAAAAATGAAAATAGGAGGGTAATTTCATGAATAAACTTGTAAGGAGGATATTTTTGCAAAAAACTCACATATTACTTGACAATGTTAACAAGAGACCCATTTTCACCAGATTGCCAAAACCGTTACCAACTAAAGAATTTCGCTAATCCTCTGATGTGGTGTCCTGATATGGACAAAGGACTGTGGAATCAGATCAGGTACTGGGATTGGCTAGATCTGATCCAATCTGGAAAAGAATCAGAATCAGCCTGGGATTGGCTGATCTCAAACCAATTCCAGTGGATTCAAGCCAATCAGGATTTCAATTTGTTTATTATTATTAAATGAAAGGAGAGAATGGATTTCCCGCGAAAGCTGGGACAGCATTGACTAGTCCCAATCTGAATTGACTGATCTGGATTGGGATCAGCTGATTCTGTATACCACGCCTGGACCTACCACTGAACCAGTGGCGGTCAAAAGGAAAGAGAGGTCTGGCTAATGTATATACCCTAGGTTTGCAAGTGAGAGGCTAGGTCAGGTTGAGGCCAACTGGCTCAATCCAACCTAACCAAATTGGGAGTTCAACCCGTAGGGTTGGATTGAACCCTAATCCTCACCAACCAACCCAACCTAGCCAATGTAATCTGAGGGATCGAGGAGGACCAGAGGGATATGAGAGGGAGATCAGAGATTTCCAACCCAGGCAGGGAGCGGCGGAGGAAGATGCTAACCTGAAAATTGTTGCCGTTTTGCCACAACCATGGATGGCTGCAGGTGGCAGTCAGATGTTTTTTTTCCCAGAAAAGAAGTGGACCAGCCACCAAATGAGGATGCAACCCTGACAATATTGCAAGCCTACCGAGTGCCACAGTGTAGGAAGATGCCAACCTGACGAAATCATCAACTTGCCGCCATGGCCTCACCCGGCCTCTGCCATCCTGCTGAGGATTAGAAGGAAACTTGCTCAATGGTGAAGTGGAAAGAAGAAAAGGGGCCGGCATCTTGATCATGGATGTGGGATTGGGAAGAAAAGGGTATCAGCATAAGATCTAGATCAAAGGGGTGGGGATCGTAAGGAAAGGGGTTGCCCTGAGTGGTATTTTGGTACTTGGCTTCTGAAGACCCGGGGAGGGGGAGAATGGACCTTAAAAGGAGACAAGCTGTGGTTGGGTTGGATGACTCGAGGGGTTAAGCCAACGGGGGCAAGGTTGGGCAGCTGCCCACCGTTGGATTGCATTGGCCCACATGGGCCCATGTTGGCCTGCCCAAACTTGCAGTCCTAGGCCTAGGTACCACCTTCCGCTTGTTATGAATCCAGCTTGCAGCTGAATCTCACACGAGACATTACAGAATGAGAATCTTCTTAGTAATCTCACAAAGACCAAGCTTGGCGTTTGACCAATTTGCATTCTTGATAGTTAAATCTATCAAAATTAACTAAATCATGCATAGTGCAAGCATGAGAATGGTGCTTACCTCGATGGAGAAGTCCGAGGTCAAAAGAAGACAAAACACTTAGCAGCTATGCTCTCCAAGCTCCAAAGCAGGACAGAACAGCAGTGGTTTGGGGAAAGAATGACCATAAACGCTGAAGGAAAAGAAGACAGAGAGAGGGTTGAGAGCCATGAGGCCAATAGGACAAATGGCCAGTTGGTGAACCCACTGACTCTTGTTTGCGGCTCTGTTCTGCACAACAAAAAACAGAGTAGTCAGCCTTCTTAGAACCACCACCACCACCGGTGCTATTCCAAGGGCAAGAGTGGAAGAAAACAAATAAAAGATATGGACCCCCTTTCCAGTTAAGTTCAGGGGAAGAAAGGAAAATAACTAAGAGAGAAACCAAAGCAATCGGCCTTCTTAGAAACCCCCCCTCTCCTATCGGTGCTGTTCCAAGGGCAAGAGTGGAAGAAGACAAACAAAGGAGTTGGACCCCCCTGACAGCTATGTTTCAGGTGTAGAAAGGGAAATAAATAAGAGAGAAAACAAAGCATTCGGTCCTCTCAAAATACCTCCCCCTACCCAACCAGCAAAAAGGAAACTAAGTTTGATAGTATGTTTCCTCTCAGTGCTAGACAACTAACCCCCCGCTCGCTATGTCTAGAACAGAAAATAGAAAAGAAACAAATGGCACCGGCAGGGGTCTTCAATGTTACCGGCATGGTTTGCAATACCGCCCGGTACGTATTGGTAGTCAGCAGTATGCACTGGTACCGAGCGGTACGTATAGGTACCAGACTTGATCAGTCCAATTCTGCCTCTTCGGTATCAGTACCGGCTGGTACCAATTCAAAAAAAAAAATCAGGCGAACCGGGGCCAGTCTAGCCCGGTTCACCCACATTCATACGACCATTATTGAGTATGTATGACTCAATTGCTCAATTACATGTATTAAGTTATAAATTTCACTGCATTAACGGTGAAGAAATGAAGTATTTTATGATTCTAAACTTTCAAATATATGTGTTACATTGTTGGATGTGTTCAATTATGTATGATTTTGAATTCTATCAACTTTTCCTATTTTTCTGATTTTTTACACCTTTCCAATTTTTAAACCCATATATTTAATTATATATAAACACACTAATATAGGGGGTCAACCGTCGGGTGGTACCGTACAGGTACCGGGCGGTACATACAAATACCAGTGTCGATACCGGTACCACCCCTGACTGGTACCGGTAGTGCAGACATTGGTTACTAGTGAGCATGGTTGGCAGTTTCAGCCGAAACCGATACGTTTCGGCCGGTTTCGAACCTAACCGAAACGAAACAGGGCCTGCTCACTGTAGTATGTCCGAAACTTAAAACAAAATATTTTTTATTGTTTCAGGCGAAACCGAATCCGGTTTCACCAGGTTTCAGGCATTTCGACCCGATACCGCCCGAAACTGGGCGAAACCGGACGCAAACTCCCCTCTTAAGGGGAGTTAAGTTCCGCCACACCCCTCAGATCTGGGATCTGAGGGGTGCTGCCGCCATGGGAGGTAGAGGAGGGGTAGGGGGGAGCTTGGGAGAGGCTTTTGCTGCCAGGAGGAGATCTTGCTGCCACCGCCACCGCCGTTTCTTGTTGTTTAGAGTGCGTAGCTGTCGCCACTACCGTCGTTTGAAGCTTCCGTGCAAAGATTCCTCAAGGAGGATGTAAGTTTTTACATTTTTTTTCTTTTATTGATAGTTTTCTTGTTGTTGGTAAGGTTATGTTAGATTCTATTAATTTTTATATGTAAATTATGGTATATCTCCAAATGGCCGGTCCCAAGCCCGGATGAGAAAAGAGGAGGGTTTGCGTTAGGTCGACAGCCATCAGTAAAATTTTGTCACATCTCCAACATGAATTCTGATCCAAATACATTATGTGCTAATGCTAGGGCGTTCCCCGTAAGCGACGCGTTACATCGGAACCCGGATGGAATGACAAGTGAACAAGGGCCAGCTAGGACGTTCCCCGTAAGCGACGCGTTACATCGGAACCCAGATGGAATGACAAGTGAGCAAGGGCGTTCCCCATAAGCGACGCGCCGCAATGGCGCCCGATTGCGGTGTCAAATAGGCAAGGGTTCTCGTGTGGGGTTGGACGCACACGGGTAAAGAAGCAAGTCCAAAAACATAGGATCCGTCTAGCTACTTGGAATATAGGAACTTTAACGGGTAAGAGTTTAGAATTAGTTAAGTTAATGAAGGACAGGAGGATTAACATAGCTTGCCTACAAGAAACTAGGTGGAAAGGACATAAAGCTAAAGACATTGATGGATATAAAATTTGGTATACGGGTAATAATAATTCTAGAAATGGTGTTGCTATAATAATAGATAAAAACTTAAAAGACAGAGTTGTGGAAGTAAATAGATTGGGGGATAGACTAATGTTAATTAAACTTATCTTAGGTGAGGATACTTTGAATATAATTAGTACATATGCACCTCAAGTGGGATTAGAAGAGAGCATTAAAAAGCAATTTTGGGAGGCTATTGATAGTTTGATCCAAAATATCCCTAGTGAAGAGAGAATCTTTATTGGAGGGGATCTTAATGGTCATGTGGGTAAAGATAATAGAGGCTATGAGAGGATTCATGGAGGGCTTGGTTTTGGCAATAGAAATGATATGGGTAACACTATTCTTGATTTTGCTATGGCCTATGATCTAGCAATTACTAATACCTTCTTTAAGAAGAGGGACGAACACTTAATAACGTACAAGAGTGGAACACATATAAGTCAAATTGATTATTTTCTCATTAGGAAGGCCGATAGAGTTTTATGTAAAGATTGCAAAGTTATTCCTGGTGAGAGTCTAGCCCCTCAACATAGGTTGTTAGTAATGGATGTCACTATCCCTAAATTCAAAAGAAAGATCATTATAAATAATTATTCCAAGATTAAATGGTGGAATTTAAAAGGTAAAAGTTTGGAAACATTTAAAAATCATCTATTAAAGGAAAATATTTGAAATTTAGAACAAGAAACTAATGTAATGTGGAATAATGTTACAAATTGTATAACGAGGGTTGCAAAACAACTCTTAGGCGAATCTAAAGGTAAAAAGAATTTAGAAAAAGAGACTTGGTGGTGGAGTGAGGAAATCCAAAATATCATTAGAGTAAAAAAGGAATGCTTTAAAGTTTGGCAAACTAACAAAAATGATCAAACCCTAGAAGCCTATAAAATCGCTAAAAAGAGAGCTAAGAGAATAGTTAGCGAAGCTAAATCAAAGGCATTTGAAGATTTATATAATAAATTAGGAACCCGAGAGGGTGAAAAGGACATATTTAAACTTGTTAAATTAAGAGAAAGGAAAACTAGAGATTTAGATCATGTTCGGTGCATCAAAGGTGAAGATCAAAGGGTTTTAACTAAGGATCTTGAGATTAAAGGGAGGTGGCATAGCTATTTTCAGCAGTTACTTAATGGAGATTCCGTCAATGATTTATCTTTAGAAGGTACCCAAGAGTCCACAATATTTGATAAATATCAATATTTCAGGCGTATTAAGATGTCAGAAGTGGAGGATGCTTTAAGAAAAATGAAAGTGGGTAAGGCCTTAGGACTAGATGGCTTACCTATTGAAGTTTGGAAAGGCCTAGGAGATATTAGTATTCAGTGGCTAACTAAATTTTTTAATAAAATTTTAAAGGAACGGAGAATACCAGAAGTTTGGAGAAAAAGTGTTGTAGTTCCTTTCTATAAAAACAAAGGAGATATTCAAAGTTGTAACAATTATCGTGGAATTAAGCTTATGAGTCATACTATGAAACTTTGGGAAAGAGTAATTGAAAAACGCCTCCGATGTATGACTACTGTATCGGAAAATCAGTTTGGTTTTATGCCAAATAGATCTACTACAGAAGCTATTTTCTTACTACGGCAGCTAATGGAGAAGTATAGAGAGATGAGAAAAGATTTGTATATAGTTTTTCTTGATTTAGAGAAGGCGTACGATCGAGTACCGAGAGAATTGATTTGGTGGACATTAAGAAAGAAAGGAATCTCTCAAGGATATGTTGATTTGATTAAGGATATGTACGACGGCGCTATTACTAGTGTTCGAACTATTGCTGGGGAGACTGGTGAATTTCTCGTTTCTATAGGTTTGCATCAAGGTTCTGCACTAAGTCCGTATCTCTTTGCCTTAGTTATGGATGAAGTAACTAAACAATTGCATGAGGATATCCCTTGATGTATACTTTTTGCAGATGATATTGTTTTAATTGATGAGAGTATTGATGCTCTAAATGCTAAGTTAGAGCGTTGGAGACTTGCCTTGGAGTCTAAAGGTTTTAAAATTAGGAGTAAGTCAGAGTTTATGCACTGTAATTTTAGTAATGGGAGAGTGGTTCAGGAAGACATGGTTCTAATTGATGGACATAACATTCAGAAGAATAGTAGCTTTCGATACTTAGGGTCTATCATACAAGAGAATGGGGAGATTTATGATGACGTTACACATAGGATTAAGGCAGGCTGGTTAAGATGGAGAAGTGCATCAGGTGTCCTTTGTGATCGTCGTATGCCTGTGAAACTCAAAGGGAGATTTTATAGAACGGCTGTGAGACCTGCTTTGTTATATGGTACCGAGTGCTGGGCAGTACGAAAGGAACACATACACAAAATGTGTGTAGCAGAGATGAGGATGTTGAGATGGATGTGTGGCAAGACTAAGAAAGACAAGATTAGGAATGAGCGTATCCGTAAGGACTTAGGGATAGCTCCAATTGATAGTAAAATGAGAGAAAATAGACTCAGGTGGTTTGGGCATGTGTGTCGTCGCCCTAACTCAGCGCCGGTTAAAAGATGTGACCAAATCTTAGTGGATGCTAGTAAAAGAGCTCGGGGAAGGCCTAAAATGAGATGGTGCGATGTTATTAGGAAGGACATTAGTTTCTTGGGTTTAAATACGAATATTGCACTTGATAGAAATCTTTGGCGGAACAGGATTCATGTAGCCGACCCCAATTAATTGGGATAAGGCTCTGATGATGATGATGGTATATCTCCAAATTTGGGTGTAATTAGTGATTTAAATTTGGGACTTTTGTCTAATTAGGTAAGTTTAGCGTCAATTGAAGCTTAAGTGAATACTTTAAGGTGGGAACATATTGCGAATTGTATTACATGCCGGGTAATTAAGGTAAATCCCCAAATAAGGGCCTAATTAACGATTTAAATTTGGAACTTTTGTCTAATTAGGTAAGTTTAACGTCAATTGAAGCTTAATTAAATTTCATTGAATGCTTTAGGGCGGGAGCATGCTTTAATTGTATTATACGCCGGGTAATTAGGGTAAATTCCCAAATTAAGGCCTAATTAGCAATTTAAACTTGGAGGTTTTATATAATTAGGTAAATTTAGTATCAATTATAGCTCAATTAAGTTTCATTGAATGCTTTAGGGCGGGAGCATACTGGTAATTGCATTTAATGAAAGATAATTAGGCAAAATCCCCAAATGTGACCCTAATTAGCGGTTAAAAATTGAGACTTTTGTCTAATAACCTCAATTCAGCGTAATTTGAAGCTCAATTATAGTTCGTTGTATTTTTTCATTGTACTTACAATCATTTGTCTTTGACTGTCTTAATCCAACATCATGGCTAGATGTGAACAAAGTCAAAACCATGAAGAGCAGAACGATCCAGGGTGGACCCACTTCACGTTACTTGATACTAGAAGAAGAAAAGTCAAATGTAATTATTGTGGTAAGGAGATACATGGCGGAATTACTAGAGGAAAGCAACATTTGGTAGAGATAAGAAAAGAGGTCAAGCAATGCGACAGATGTCCCCGATAGATGACAGAGAAAATGCGCCAGTGCCTTCTGGGCAAAAAAGACAGGATGCAACGAAGGGCTGAAAATTAGGTTAAAATTGCTGAAGAGATTTCAGACAGAGTAAGTAGAAGGGGAAAGATGGATGATGATGATGAGGAAGACACTGAAGATTCAAATCCAGAGCTGACCGAAGCAGTAGAGCATGAACAAGCGGCTCGAAGGAAGGGAAAAACACCGATAGGTTTAGGGACCTACTCCAATACAACTGGTGTAGCACGACGTCCTGACATTGGTGCAGCCCCACAGAGAGTAGACCCCATGGACAACTATATGCATAGAAAGCAAAGTGCTACACAACCAAAAATCAAGCAAGCATTGAGAGGGGTCAAAAAATCAGCTGAAGTTGCAGTGCATGCATTTAAAAATATTTGCAAATGATTTTTCCATACAAGTGTGGTTGCGCATGCAGTTGAATCTGAATACTCGCAGCCTATGCTTGATGCCATAGCAGACACTGGCCCTAACTTGAAGGTCCCGTCACGTTGAGACATCACGTTGAGACATGGGCGTGGCCTTAAGGGAGAGGTTGAGGAGCTTCACAGTGGGTTGAAAGCTTCAAGCATATCTAGATGGAGAGAGGATGCACCATTATTTGTGATGGCTAAACTGGTACCACGAAGAAGTCCATGATCAACTTTGTGGTTTATTGCATCGAAGGTACAATATTTGTAAAATCAATTGATCCATCAAATTATGAAAAGAATGTAAATTATTTGTTTCATTTGATGGATGAGATGGTAGAACAAATTGGAGAGGAATATGTTGTGCAAGTAGTCACTGATAATGAAGCCAGTTGCAAGACTGCAGGGAGGAAGTTGATGCAGAAGCACAAGCATTTATATTGGCTCTCATGTGCAGCACATTGTCTGGACTTAATACTTGAAGACATTGGGAAGGGAAAAAAATGTGAAGAAGACAATTGAGAGAGCACAGAAAATCACTCAGTACATTTATGGCCATCCTAGGATCTTGAACATGTTCAGAGAGTATGCAAGTGGAGGCTGAGATATCATCCGTGCAGGGCCAACAAATTTTGCTTCGAATTTCATTTCTTTGGAGTCCTTGCACAAGTATAAGAATGAGCTAGAAAAATTGGTTTACTGCCACTACAACATGAGGATGAGAATAAAGAACATGAAGCTGAGACAACTGTTGAGGGACAAACGCGTCGCAGAGGATACAACTCCAGAAATTGATGTGGACGCATTCTTTGATGATGACAATCCCTTGCAGTCTTGGGTTGAGGTACGAGCGCAAATTGATGAGCCCATTTTTTATGATGATGACAGAACATGGGCAGAAGATATATTGGATGAAGATGAGTCAAGTGATCCAAAATTCGGAGGATCAACCAAGAGGCCAAGAGTGACTCATGTGCACCAGATAGAGGACCCAGCTTTGTTTGTTCATGAGATCGAGTAGCAACCTGAGATTGAGCCAGGTAGATACTCAAAATCAGATAACAGGCCAGTCACTCCTAGAATGGTCAAGCCACCTTCATCCTTAAGAATAAGTACATCAATGTATGAGATGATTGAGAGGACTAGTGTTGTTGCTCGAGAGGACCAGACAATTGAGCAGTTGAAGCAAGTTTATGTGAGACACACCATGGGGAAAAAGACTACTTTCAAAGATGAAAGATAAAGTCACACCAAAAGAAAAAAAATAGAGCCAAAGGCTAGAAGACGATTGGTTTCTGATGATGATGATGATGATGATGCACCAAGTGATGATCCCGGTGTAGCTGCAGGTGCTACTATTGGTGGTGGCATGTATGCACCTACTTTCTCCTTCCACGCTGACACGGGCAGAGGATACAGTCATAGTGAAGTTGGATATGATTCACAGAGCCAATATGGACATCCAACATGTTATGGAGGTGGCCAACACGAAGCAGACATGTATGGGTGGGATCATCAACCAGAATTTCAATTCCATCCAGCTCCAGCCAGTAGCAGTTATGGGTCAGCATCCTCTTCTAATCCTCAAGGTTCCACTTCTCATGTTGATTCTGGATTCGATTCAAGCCAACAACCTTATACTCCAAGAGAGATCCAAAGAGGGATGCACGACTTGGTTGCATCATTGTTTGGTTACAGTGAATATACAGAATATATGCAGCCTTTTTATGGGTATCAATAGCAGATGCCAGACGATGATGGAGAAGATTCTTCCAGCTATTATCCATATTAGTGCATCATCATTTGAGTGGGGATCATTTAATTTCTGTAACATTTACTACGTTTGTAATGTTTATTGAACTGCTTGAACCTACTTTGTGCTTAATATGTACTCAAAAATATTAGTTTAACATGTCCAATGTCTACTTCTAGCACTTAATCCAATTTATTCACACTTAAATGCATGTCCAATGCTTTTTTCTATTTTTTATGATTTTCTTGTATTTTTTTGAATGTTTTGAACCGGTTTCGGCCGAAACCGATACTACCATCCTTGCCGGTGAGGGGCCTCTTGATTCCTCATTGGCACAAAATCACTAGGCCCTGTTGCGGCCTCAAGAGGAGGACATTCAGAACAGAGCAAAAGCTCTAAGGAAGAGAAGAGGCTCCAAAGCAAAGTAGGGGTTTGACGAGAGGGAGAAGAGGCACCAGGCCTCAACCATTTGTCTTGTTTTCTGATCACAAAGGTTCATGAAGAACCTATGTAATGTGAAGGGAGAATACTAATAACATTATCATTATTATTTCTTGTTCCCTAACATCATCATCTTCTTGTCCTCTTCAAGTTAACTTGCTGTTTGATCAGTCCATACGAGCTCGCTTGACAGACAAAGCTCTCCGTTTCGAGGGAAAGCTCCCAAGTTCGAGCCCAGCTCCCTTGGGTTTTCCGAGTTGGGGTGGGCCAGCTGGCTGATCCACCCATCCGCGTATCAGGGGGGTATGCATGTAGGCGCCTCCCAGTGCCTCGAGGGATGCGCTTCTCGGATGCACTGGGACCCGCTTTCTGGAGCACCAATACGTTCTCCCATCCCCCGTTCCCCTCTTTGGTATCCCCCTTGACCCAAAAAAAATGTCGTTTGATCTAAAATTGATCATGTTAAAGCATAGGGGTGTTTGTGAATCCTTAATGGATCCTTGTTGGGCCTACCCAAGACCCATTAGTTATTGGATCCTTATTGGATCTTGAGTGGACCTTTATGGGTAATGGGTGGTTTCCAATTGATATTCGATTTAAAGGATATGATTAAGGGAAAGGCTGTGGATCCTCATTGATCCATGATTCCTTTTAAACTTTCTTTATCCATTAAGGATAAAACGAATGTGCATGCTTTCTTTATGAGTTTGGCAATGTATGGATCCAAAAGCTATATCATGCCCCAGAATAGACCTAAAATATATCCCGAATTTTGAGGTCTCATGATTCAAACCTCAAAACCTACTTGGCCATAAACCACGATTTGACCTTAGCTCATCATCTTAATGCCATTATCACTCGAATATGAGCTGAACTCTTCTTAACACATGAAGTTGTTCTTGACACAATGAATTATATTGATGAGGCCAAAGACTTGGATAAATGAACTGTATGCTCATAAGAAGTTTAAAACATTCCCAATATAATAAAAACCATAGAGTTCAGTAAGGGAAATCAGAAAATGGCTGTTAAAGTGGACTTAGGTCTTTTAAAAATGAGCAGTTTTGCTTTAGTTGGATAACACATGGGAAGATGACTAAATGCCCCATAACCTCCAATCTGTCCACTAATGTTTAAAATGTGGACTAAGGTCCGTTAAAGTGGACTAAATGCCCCCATGATGTCCAATCTGTCCACATGGGAAGTTTTCCTTAAAATACCTGTTAAAGTGGACTAAAGTCTTTTAACAATGAAATTAAAGGTTGTTAAACCCATGATAAAATGGGCAGAAAGATAACTTAGATGCATCGTGACCTCCAATCTGTCCACCAATGCTTTATATGCAGCACCCTATAGCCTAGGATTCATCTAAGATTGATCCTCATACCCTCAGATGTTTCATATAAACCACCAATTCAGAATCCATCGAAAGTGCCCTCTCCAAATCATCATGGACTAATTAGGGGCAAGATATAACTTTTGAATTCTAATTCCATGGCCTTGTTTAACTCGCATATTTGATTGCGAGTCAGATTATTTTAAGGACAGTATCAACGATGGTTAATCGAGGGTTTCATTTGATCACCCAAGGGAGTTTTACCTGGTCACATGCTCAATCCTCGAGGGGTGTGAGGCCCAAGGTTTTCTAGTTCTCCAGGTTCATCGTCACCAAAAAAAAAAAAAAAAGAGGGTTACATATGATCAATGTGATTAATAGCGATTGAGGCTGGTGAGAAGAGGTCCACTGCATTAATCCATATGCTCGATCCAAATCAACATAGGTACTCATTCCAAGATACTGAAACCCTAATATGAACTTCTCGCTCTCCATTCGCATGGAGGGTTGAGGTCTGCACCTTAAATTGATATTAAATCACCCATATCCGATATCATAACCTGCATACCTAAAATTGAAAAAAAGAAAGAAAGAAATTCACACTCCCACACTTGGACAATGGTTCTGTTAAGGAAAGAATTCCAAATACTTGATGACTTAAACTTTACTTTCAGTAAAACATATCCTTTGTACTGCTTAAGAAGGACAATAACAGGGAAAGAGAACCCAAATATGAGGAGGACTACAACAGAGAACCACACAACCTCACTTCTAACTATGCCAAACCTAATATCCCTTTAAATTGAGGGGTCTGGCACCCCGCCACCCATATGCGCCATTAAGACATATCGAGTTTCTCTTCAACCTTCTAGGTCAATGCCAAGATCCTATATGGTATCTTTTGAAAGGTATCTGCATAATTTCTATTGAAAATGCATGAACCACCCTTCATATCCTATCCATAAGTGCCCTCAACTGTTAACTGATTTTTCCCCCTATGTCTAGCAACCATATTCTCAATTACTAATACATAGATTTGATGATGGACCTCTTGGGCAGCCATTTCCACTGGTTTTCATTACATTGAACTTTAATTGGATTTTGAGATGAATATGGTCGAAATGGAATAATTATAGAGCACATTTTTTAAAGTTGATAGTACCACTATATATAAAATTGTAACGAGAATGTACAAAGTTAGGGGGAGAGGCAACAAAACTCCCCATTACAAAAGACTGGAAAAAGGTAGCTCCAGCCCACTCAGCACAATGTGCCAAGTAGGAGGGAAAAAC
Organism: Amorphophallus konjac; assembly: GCA_022559845.1. Lineage (NCBI taxonomy): Eukaryota > Viridiplantae > Streptophyta > Magnoliopsida > Alismatales > Araceae > Amorphophallus > Amorphophallus konjac. The sequence goes on along the minus strand of CM040129.1, from coordinate 160,987,386 downwards.
ACCACCCACCCAACAACAAAAAGAGAGTGGAGTTAGAACTATCCACTTTACAAAAAACTGGAGCCCCATTCCTGACTTTGTCATGAACAAAAAGGACCACCTCATCAGAATCATGGGCCTCTCTCTTAAAGATTCTGCTATTCCTCTCACCCCACAACCAAGGTTGGCAGTATCGGCCGAAACCGATACGTTTCGGCCGTAACTGACACGATACCCAACCTGCTCACTGTAGCAGGTCCAAAACTTAAAAAAATGGTTTCGGGTGAAATCGGTATCGGTTTCGCCCGAAACTTACAGGTTTCAGTCCGAAACCGTCCGGTTTCGGCTGAAACCCACATGAACTCCCTCAGATCTGAGGGAGAAAGGGTGCTACTGCTGCTGTGCTGCAGGGGTTGCTGCTGTGCTGGGTGCTGCTGCTGTGTAGATGTTGTTTTCTTGAGGTAAATTTAGGGTTTGTTTGTTTTGTTTTGGGTTTTTTTGGTTGGGTTGAAAGTTTTTTTGTTGTAGGTTAGTTTTCCAGTTGTAGGTTAAGAATGAGCTATGAGATATGTTAAGACTTCAAATTAAACCCTAATTAGTTCTTTAAAATTGGGACTTTTGTCTAATTCGATTTACTTAGGCTTAATTGAAGCTCAATTAAGTTTCATTGAAGAATTTGGAGTGGGAGCATGCTGGTAATTAATTTTTATGAAGGGTGATTAAGGGTTAATTAAAAATTAAACCCTAATTAGTTCCTTAAAATTGGGACTTTTGTGTAATTAGGTTTACTTTGACTCAATTGAAGCCCAATTAAACTTCATTGAAGAATTTTGGATGAGAGCATGCTGGTAATTAATTTGTATGAAGGGTGATTAAGAGTTAATTGATAATTAAACCCTAATTAGTTCCTTAAAATTGGGACTTTTGTCTAATTCGATTTACTTAGGCTCAATTGAAGCTCAATCAAGTTTCATTGAAGAATTTGGGGTGAGAGCATACTGGTAATTAATTTTTATGAAATGTGATTAAGGATTAATTGATAATTAAGCTCTAATTAATTCCTTAAAATTGAAACTTTTCTCTAATTCGATTTACTTAGGCTCAAATGAAGCTCAATTAAACTTCATTAAAGAATTTAGGGGTGGGAACATGCTGGTAATTAATTTTTATAAAGGGTGATTAAGGGTTAATTGATAATTAAGCCCTAATTTTTGCATTGTACTTACAATTATTTGTCTTTGACTGTCTTAACGCAGTATCATGCCTAGACGTGAACAAAGTCAGGAGCAGCAAGGGCAGGAGGATCCGAGATGGGCCCACCTCTCCTTAGTTGATGCTAAGAGAAGAAAAGTGAAATGCAATTCTTGTGGTAAGGAGTTACATGGCGGAATTACTAGAGGAAAGCAACATTTGACAGGGGTAAGAGGACAGGTGAAATAATGTGACAGATGCCCCTGAGAGGTCCGAGAAGAAATGTGCCAGAGCCTTCTGGGCAAAAAGGAGAGGATGCAACAAAGGGCTGAAGATGAGGATGAAATTGTTGAGGAGATTTCGGGCAGAAGGAGAAGGAGGGATGATGATGAAGAAGGCACTGAGGATTCAGATCCAGAGCTGACTGAAGCAATGGAGCGTGAACAAGCTGCTCGAAGGAAAGGAAAGGCACCCATAGGTTCAGGGACCTACTCCAGTACAGTTGCACGACGTCCTGACACTGATGCTGCCCCGCAGAGAGCAGGCCCCATAGACAGCTATCTACACAGAAGACCCCATGCTACACAACTTAAAATCAAGCAAGTATTGAGAGGAGTAAAAAAATCTGCAGAAGTTGTAGGGCATGCATTTAAAAGTATATGCAAATAGTTTTTCCATACTAGTGTCCCTACACATACAGCTGAAAGCGAATATTTCCAACCTATGCTAGATGCCATAGCAGATGCTGGCCCTGACTTGAAGGCTCCGTCATGTCGAGACATATATGGGCGTGGCCTTGAGGGAGAGGTTGAGGAGTTCCATGACTGGGTTGAAAACTTCAAACATATATGGATGGAGAGAAGATGCACCATCATGTGTGATGGCTGGACTGGTACCACGAAGAAATCCATGATTAATTTTTTGGTCTATTGCATCGAAGGTACAACATTTGTTAAATCTGTAGATGCATCAAATTATGAAAAAAATGTCAATTATTTGTTTAGTTTGACGGATAAGATAGTAGACAAAATTGGAGAGGAGAATGTTGTGCAAGTAGTGACTGATAATGAAACCAGTTATAAGGCTGCAGGGAAGAAATTGATGTAGAAGCGCAGGCATTTATATTGGCTCCCATGTGCAGCACATTGTCTGGATCTGATGCTTGAAGACATAGGGAAGGAAAATCATGTGAAGAAGACAACTGACAAGGCACAAAAAATCACACGATATATTTATGGCCATCCTAGAATATTGAATATGTTCAGAGAGCATACGAGTGGGGGGCGAGATATCATCCGTGCAGGGCCAACCAGATTTGCTTCGAATTTCATTTCTTTGGAGTCTTTGCACAGGTATAAGATTGATCTCAATTCTGGATACTTTATCCTTATAGATATGATCCGTATTTGATTCAAATTTCATTTATTTGCACAGGTATAAGAATGAGCTGAAAGCTTTCATGCACCACAATGCCCTGCGGGAATACATCGACAAGGCCAATGTTGATGCTTAGATGGAATATTTCGATGTCTGCCATATCGTGGAAGACAACAAATTTTGGGACAGGGTCTCACGGTATATGAAAGTAGTCACACCCCTCGTGAAGATCCTAAGAATGGTGGATGGCGATGAGAAGAATGATATGGGATATCCGTACGAGGCCATGGATCGTGCCAAATTAGAGTTGCAGGATTCCCTTCCCAAAGATTATGCAAAATGGTGGAAATTGATTGACCAGAGATGGGACAACACATTACACCACGACTTGCATGCAGCTGGTGAGTGATTAATTGTACTGAAACATTGTTCTTTAGATTAGAGTAACACGGTTAGGATAAACACATTAGATTTGACTACGCTGGTGGGCCACCCTCCCAGGGGAATGGGAATGAGGGATTGGGCCCTAAGGGCTAAGGCTGTTGGGAACCTGGGCAGGTCGACCTGGGACCTGGCCAAGTCGACCTGCCCAGGTTCCCAGCAGCCCTGGGAACCTGGGCAGGTCGACCTGCCCAGGTCCCAGGTCGACCTGGTCAGGTTCTACCAGGGGCAGGTTGAGACCTCTAGGGGGCAGGGGGTAATGCCTATAGGTCGACCTCGAGTGAGCCATTCCCTCTTAATTTGAGCAAGTCACCCGCCTAGGGGGGTAATGCCTATATGTTATTTTATATCTAACATTTAGTTAATTATACACAAATGCAGGTTATTTCCTCAACCCTCGATTTATGTACGATCACGATGTCAATGCACATGTTGATGGCGAGGTGTTCCAAGGCACTTTAAAAGTCATTGGTCGTTTATCGAGAACACCATAAAAGAGACTTCAGGCCGAAGTAGAGGTTGGCCTTTATTGATTTTATCAATAAGAAGTATAGAATTTACTTAAGTCATTATGTTAATCTATTACTTTATCTTTGTAGATAACTATTATAGAATGAGAACTGGGACATATTCTGACTCCCAATTGCAATACGCTGTGGGACGAGTGAGCCCAGGTATATTTTATTTTTGTGATTTCTTAACCTCAATATGCATTAGTACACCTTACATTTATTTATTTATGGTTGGTGGAACAGCTGACTGGTGGATAATGGTGAACAACCGAGATGTGGGCAGTAATGCACTGGCTTTCATTGCAATTAGGGTACTCAGTCAAACAACATCGGCAAGCCAATGTGAAAGAAATTGGAGCACGTTCAGCCTTATACACTCAAAGGTTCGCAATCGGCTAAATGTTGAACGGTTAGAAAAATTGGTTTACTGCCACTACAATATGAGACTGAGAATAAAAAACATGAAGTTAAGACAACAGCTGAGGGACAAATGCGTCGCAGAGGATGCAATTCCAGAAATTGATGTGGACGCTTTATTTGATGATGAGAATCCCTTGCAGTCTTGGGTGGAGACATGAGAGCAGGTTGATGCGCCCGTTTTTGATGATGATGATAGAAGATGGGCAGAGAGCATACTAGATGAAGATGAGCCAAGAGATCCAGAATTCAAAAGAGCAACAAAGAGGGCCAGAGAGACTCAAGTGCACCAGAGAAGGGACCTAGCTTTGTTTGTTCATGACACTGAGCAGCAGCCTAAGTTTGAGCCAGCTAGACACTCAGAATCAGATAGCAGGCCAGTCACTTCTGGAATGGTCAAGCCACCTCCATCCTTAAGAAGAAGTACATCAGTGCATGAGCTAACTGAGAGGACTAGTGCTGCTGCTCGAGAGGACCTGACAATTGAACAGTTGAAGCAGATTTATGTGAGGCACACGCCAAGGAGAAAAGGACTCATGTCAGAGATGACTGAAAAATTGGCACCAAAAGAGAAAAGCATCCCCAAAGGTTAAAAGGCAACTGGTTTCTGATGGTGATGATGATGCTGGTGATGATGATGATGATGATCCCAGTGCAGCTGTAGGTGCTACAGGTGCTACGACGGGCGGTGGCACTGCTGGTGATATTTCCTCCTTCTACGCAGACACAGGTCGAGGATATAGTCATAGTGAGCGAGGATATGATTCACATAGCCAATATGGACATCCATCAGGTTACGGAGGTGGCCAACAGGAAGCAGCCATTTATGGGTGGGGTCATGAACCAGAATTCCAGTTCCATCCAGTTCATCTTCTCATCCTCAAGATTCTTACGTTGATTCTGGATTCGAATCAAGCCGACAACCTTACATTCCAAGAGGGATCCAAAGAGGGATGCAAGACTTGGCTACCTCATTGTTTGGTTATAGTGAATATACACAATACATGCAACCTTCTTATGGGTATCAACATCAAAAGCCAGACAATGAGGGAGAAGGTTCTAGTTATTACCCATATTAGTGTCTCTTCATTTAGGTAAAGATCATTTAATTTCTGTAACATTTACTGTGTCTAATTAGGTTTATTCCCTGTGTTTGAACCTACTTCATGTTTAGTATGTACTCAAGAATATTAGTTTAACATGTTCAATGTTTGAACTTCAATGCCTACTTCATGTTTATTGTACTTAATCTATTTTCTGTACAGTTAAATGCATGTCTAATAAGTTTTCTGATTTTTATGTGATTATTTATAATTTTCCGATTTATTTCTGATTTTTTAGACTTATTTTGATGTTTTTTTTTACCTTTTGACTGGGTTTCAGCCGGTTTCGGCCGAAACCGAGTCGTTTCGGTTTCGGACTCGGCCGAAACCGAGTCCGAAACCGACACTGCCAACCTTGCCCACAACACTCAAAACATAGCTGCGGCAAAGTTACGATTCAGCTTAGAAAGGATATTATGCCAGACTTCTTGATCGTAAGCACATTCCAAGAACAGATGATTCAAAGACTCCTCTTCCAAACCACACAAGCAACAATTGCTAGCAGACATATCCAAGAAGTGCTTCAACCTGTGACATGTAGGCAGCCTACCATGAGAGGTTCTCCACATCAAGACTTTTAACTTTCAAAGGGCTACTAGGCTACCAGACATGAGACTCCGAAGGGTGCCTAAGCTCACTGTCCCCAATGAAACCATAGGTAGATTTCACAGAGAATGCACCTTTAGGCTCCCACCTCCAAATCCATCTCTCGAAAAGTGATCCAACTTGAAGTCTTGAACCTGCAACAGCAAATCTGCCACCTGGTTAATCTCCTCGTCTCTCAGCCGCTTCTAAAGATGGAACCCAGCCACCACCCAAGGGGCTATCATGGAAGCACTGGTGGACAGTGGCTAGGGGCTGAGAGGTGATAGCAAACAGATCAGGAAATCAATCTACAACCGGCCCATCATCGCACTCCCCAGAACTGACAAATCTGCCCATCTCGAACCTGAAAGCGAACACTCACCAGGAAGAAATCCGCAACCTCAAGAGTGCCCTTCCAAGTGGGAGAAATGTTGTCAGATTTGGCCGGAGAGACATCCCACACTCTACTTCTGCTGTAGTACTTACCTTTGATCACTTCCATCCACAAACCCAGGTCATTGGCCAACTTCCATCGCCATTTTGCCAAGAGCACCAAATTTAAGTCCCTGAAATCTCCTAACCCCACTCCCCCATTTCTCTTGCTTCTGCAGATCCTTCCCCAGTTAATATCATGCCAGCCCCGAGTACTAGTAGCACTACACTTCCAAAAGAACCTGCTCCAAATGCTCTGCAGCCTAGAAGCCACAGACTTAGGGATCCTAAAGGTCGATAGGTAACAAATCGGGGGACTATCCAGCACCGATTTGCAGAGTACCAGTCCGCCTCCGTAAGAGAGTACTTCCACTTCCAACCTGCCAATCTGCCTTCGAATTTGTTAATAACAGGCTGCCAATCCCCACAAAAGACTCCACCAGACAGGGGTAGGCCTAGATAGGCGATAGGGACCCCCCCCCCCCAAACCACCACCACAACCCAGAACGTTGGCCGCCCTAGAAATGGCACCCTCGTCCGTATGAATACGGATCAACTAGCTCTTATGTAAGTTAACCTTCAGACCAGTCACTTCTTCAGGTAGTTCCAACATGAATCTGGCCAAAAAAAGGCTGCTTTTCATCCTTTGAGAAGAAAAGAATAGATCATCGGCATAGTGGAGATGGCAGATGGACAAGTCAATACCACTAAGATGAATGCCTCTGATCAGTCCCACTGCTTCTGCTCTACCCCAAAACCTGCTCAAAATATGAGCCACCAAAATAAAGATAAGAAGGGGCATGGGATCCCCCAGCCCAAGTCCTCTTCCACTATGGAAGAAAGAGGTAGGGTCCCCATTGAGCATAACAGCAAAATAGGCAGAAGAAAGGCAAGTTCTAATCCAGCTCACCCATGTCTCACCAAAGCCCATCACTAACATTGTCCGGGAAAGGCAATTCCAATCCATTCTATCATAGGCCTTTTCAAAATCAAGCTTTAACACCAAGTCTTTCTTCTTAAAAGCCTTCAAAGAGTGAATGCATTCCTGCATAACAAAGAACTTTTCCTAGATATGTCTCCCTCTGGTGAAAGCACTTTGATTGCAGCTTATCACCCTATCAATCAGCCTTTCCATCCTCAAGGTCAGCATCTTGGAGATAATCTTGTAAAGGTCATTAAGAAGGCTAATCAACCGGAAATCTTTAAGACAATCTGAACGTTCTTTTTTGGGGGTTAGAACCAAGGTCTTATTAATGCCATGTAAGTGAGCCTTACCCTCCTGAAACTCTTGGACAGCCAACATACAGTCCGTTTGGATGATTTCCCAAGAATGCTAGAAGAAAAACATGTGGTAGGCATCCGATCCTGGAGCTTTGTTACTAGTTAAGGCAAAAACAGACTGCTTGATTTCATCCACAGAAAAAGGAAGAGAAAGCTGCCTCCTCCTCTCTGCAGAAACATGAGGAAGAAGATCCTCAGAGATGACCGGCCTCAATTGATCTTCCTCCAAGAGCAGAGAAGAATAAAAATCATGAACATACTGCTTGATGGTTGTAACATGAGGAAGAATACGATCTCCATCTCAGATACCTCTAATGCAGTTCAACCTTCACCTCCCAGAAGCAAGCTTCTGAAAATATGTTGTATTCTTATCCCCCTCCTGAACTCACATCTCTCTAGACCTCTACTTCCAGTAGATTTCCTCCTTAATGAGGATCTCATCAAAATCATTCTTGAGCTTAAGCCTTTGAGTTGCCTCATTCTCATTCAGAAGCCCAACTTCGTCCAAAGAATCGAGAACAAGCAGCTTCTGGAGAATCTTATCTTTGGCTGTGTTACCAAGAGAGAGTTAGAAGCTCCCCAATCCAAAAGGACCTGCTTGAGATGCTTCAGTTTACAAATGAAAGTACTAAGTAGCCATCGCAGATGAAGCTCTTCCAACTTTCGCCCAGCTCCTATGGACCACACCCAGAAAATCTTCCCCTCTAAGCCAAAATCTGCCCACTCAGAACCTTGTCCTCCCAGTTGGTGACCAGCTAGACCTGAGGAGAACCGGCTTGTGGTCTGAAGGATGTCTATCCAAACATTCAGCCTGGAGGTGGGGGAAGTGATCTTCCCACTATACTGAACCCAGGAATCAGTCCAGTCTAGAGCAGGAAGGGGACACATTGAGATTCGATCAGGTGAAAAAGCCATTAGAGGTCGGGATGTCAATAAGAGCTATTTCATCAATAAAATATCTGAAATCCTCCATTTCCCCTGGAGAAGATCCATGCCACATCCTCTCTCTCTCACTGCAACACAGCATTAAAGTCCCCTCCCGAACACAGAACACCACGGGCTGCAGAGTTAAGATGAAGGAGGAGGAGCACCTCCCAAAGAGACTTCTTCTCCACCCTACCTTGAGGACCATATACACCAGACAAGAAGGTTTTTGAAGGTCAAGGAAATAGCCGATTTGCCAACCTTCCTATTGCCAGTCACTTCCTCCATCACAAAGTTATTCCATAACACTATAATGCCTCATGATCTACCAACTACCGAGGAGGCCACACCTTGACCCAGCCTCCCCCCCGCGATCTCCCTCAAAATTATCTCCCACACTTAGTTTCTTGAAGACAAAGCCCATCCATCTCGCACCGTCTTACAAACTCCCTCACCACCCTCTTTTTGTCACTCCCACAAATGCCCCCTACCATTCCAGATGACAATCTTGTGGCCGAAGCGACTAGCCCCTCCCTCTCCTCTAGCTCCTCCCCCTGAACTACCTTGCCCTTCCCTCTCCCGGCCTCCATCACTTTGGAAGACTTCATGCCCTTGGTGTCTCTAGCCAAGGCTATCAACCATCTCTCCTAAATCCTGCCAAAAGACAGCTCTCATGTCTTTCTCAACACCTTCACATGACACTCCAATCATAGAAGTGACCTCCTTCACCTGCTCCCCAGTCACCTTCTCCATCGTAGCCAGTAAACCTTTGACCTCATCCCTCCCTAAGCCTCCAGACTCCCCTCCATCTACTGCCAACCTGATCGGACTCCCCAGCGTTGAATCATCATCCCCAAGATCTGCAACAGAACCATCCTGAGAGTCGTCTGAGCCTCCTGGCAGGAAGGAGCAACGTACTCGGGAGGAACTGTCCACATAGTCCCTTTGATGGATGAGCACATCCCCGCAGAGGGAACAGGCGGACAGCACTGAGCAGCTTCCCATTCCTTGGCCTGACCTGGGAGCACCTGAGATAGAGAGATGGCAGGTGCACCTGAGCCGCAAAGAGCTCCAGAGCGGGGGACCTCCCTTGTGACGGGCTCCAGTAGGGCATCTTCAACAGTCCCTCCAGCTAGGGCGCCATACCCAGCGATGTCAGGGAGTTGGAGGGGGATGCGAAGCTCACTGAGGCTGTGATGGTGAGGGCCACAACACATCCCCAGTGACCGCAGCAGCTTTCCAATGACTTCCCCACACCCGTCGACGGTGTTCCAAGCCAGACCAGCTGGCAGCTACACATTCAAGAATAGTGATGAATGTACTTTAGACAAAAAATGACAAAGTAAATGTCTGGAGATCTTTTTGTTGACCAGTATGTCTGATAAGCATAAGGATCATACTTTTCATTGTTTCCCTTCCATTCACAGGAAGAGGACAGGAATTATCAACAACACTTATTATAGAACTTTATGCCGGAATCAAAATCCCAAAATGATACTACTATGCAATTTTATCAGCTAGTGTTTTACTAGAGCAACTACAAACCTGTGCCAGGCCTGTTCATAGCTGAATATCGAGCTTTTCACAAGCTTCACAACAGTGGCTTCATTCTCATCTGGCAAATGTTGCAGAGTCAAATGAAAGGGAAGCTTGCTTTATATGACAATTGACAAGCACTCAGTTACAAACCACCCCGTTGTAAAGCAGCTAAGAATGATTCTTCAGTTTTGGTGCTTGCATATATAATCAAGGGTTTAGCCTGATATTTCACTGGAGAAATACTCACAAACAAGAAACATAAGAGTAAATACTCTTCAACTGCAAAGCAATCAAGCACAAGAAGTACGTCCAAAAGAATATCATCAAATAATACCAAGATTGATCAGGGGGAAATCCCCATTGCCATCTTCCCAGACCTCCAAAACACAAAGTTGACGGATGGTAGAGTCATAATATGCCACTCCAACTCTGACAAAAAAAAAACACAAGCCAAAGAAAATTATATAATTACATATCAAATGATTTTGCACTTCATCTAGGATGAGTAAAAGGTACTATACATCTTAACTATTCACACATAAAGACTACCAGAACTCACGCATATCAGATTAGATACTTCATTTTTCTCACAAATTGGCAAATATCAAACTTGGCCAGCAGGTTCCACATATCCTAATAATAACATCTGCCTCTCAAAGGGTGACCTTTTGTGATGACTTGGATAAATCTGAGGAACTATTAATGAGGAAGAAATGTGTCTTCATAATTTCGCACACAACGGGTCAGCATTATTTGTAATTGAGCTGCATTAGGGGAACTATGTCTCCCTGTTTCAGGACATCTCTCCTTATTTAATTTAAAAAGAAAAAGTCTATATACCACATCCTTTCTTCATAACAATATTTGCAAAGTACCTAGGCTTTAACTAAGACTTATGAATAGATTATTTTGATGAAAATAAACTGCGTTTTTGGACTCCTTGTCCCTAAACACATAATTAAGACAAAGGTAGGTTCTTGTGAATTACACTGCTGAATAAAATTTCTGCACAGTACCCAACATGTGCCAGAGGATCTTCCAAAATTAGCTCAAGAAGCGCACATCGCTATCAGGCACAATGGATTCAGGGAGCCCATGCAACTTGACTACGCCATCAAGGTAAAAACAGACTATTTTAGAAGCATCAGAAGTCTTAGCACATGGAATGAAATGAACCATGTTGGAGAAACGATCCACCACCACCAAGACGGAGTCATGTTTCTGAACTATTCGAGACAAGCCCAACACAAAGTCCATACTCACATCCTGTCATGGACAGTTAGGCACTAGGAAAGAGGTATATAGGTCAGTGTTCTGCTTCCTTTGCTTCGTCACATAGCACACGTACGGCATTGAGCAATGATCCATGCCACATCGTGCTTAAGACTAGACCAATAAAATAGATCCTCAACGGCCTGAATCATCTTGTTACACCCAAAATGTCCTATTAAGCCTCCCGCATGCAGCTCCCACATAAGAAAATCCCTCACAGAAGTCCGAAGGATGCACAATCGATGCTCTCTAAACAGATAACCATCCTGGAGGACGTAATCAGTGAACTCTCTCGTGGGACGAACCCTCAAAGCTGCATATATCTTCCCGAAATCGGTGTGCTACTCATATGACTCCTGGAGCCTATCGAACCTAGTCACCTCTTTGCTCGTCGTGGAGAGTAAGGACACTCTGTAACTGAGTGCATCGACCGCTCTATTCTCAACCCCAACCTTGTGCTTCAGCACAAAAGTATAAGCCTGAAGAAATTCAGCCTACTGACCATGTTGAGGGTTCAACTTCTTCTGGGAGTTGAGAAATTGAAGAGCCTCGTGATCTGAGTAGAGGACAAACTCCTGCAACAGTAAATAATGTTGCCAATATCTTAATGTCTACACCACCACAAAATTTCCAATCATAAGTGGAGTATCTAAACTTGGAGTCACTAAGCTTCTCACTGAAAAATGAGACTAGGTGACCCTTATTACTCTATAGACCCTGAATGCCTACTCCAAAGGCATCACATGCCACCTCAAACACCTTGGAAAAATCAGGGATACGAAGCATAGGTGCTTGAATCATCTTCAACTTGATGTCTTCAAAGGCTCTATCAATAGCCTTGGTCCACTCAAAGGCTCCTCTTTTGATACAATTTGTGGTGGGAGTCATGATCGTGCTGAAGCCCCAAATGAATCGACAGTAGAAAGTTGTCAAGCCGTAGAAACTACAAACATCATGGATGCTCCTCGAATTTGCCCAATTTGCAATCGCTTTGACCTTTTCAGGGTCAGCCAAAAAAGCCCCCTAAAGAGACTACAAATCCCAAGAAAATGACGTAATCTGTCATAAAAGCATAGAGATTGGTATAAAGACTCTCTGGGGATGATGCACACACGACAAAAGTGCTCTAGGTGATCCTCCTTAGTTCTGCTATAAATGAGAATGTCATCAAAGTACACAACCATGAATATACCAATAAAGGCCGTAGTACTTGAGTCATCAATCTCATGAATGTGCTAGACCAACCACTCATAACCCATTCTTCATCTTAAAAGCCATCTTCCACTCATCTCCCAATCTAATGCGGACTTGATGGGAGCCACTCATCATATCAATCTTGGAGAACATTACAACTCCAGCTATCATATCCAACATGTCATCCAGCCGAGGAAGTGGAAAGCAATACTTCACTATGATTTTATTGATTGTGTGACTATCCACGCACATCTTCCAAGTACCATCTATTTTTGGAGCTTAAAGTGAAGGCATGGCACAAGGGCTCATACTCTCTCTTACTGATCCTTTACTGATGTGCTCCTTTACCTGCCTTTCCAGTTCGACATGCTCAGTAAAGTTCATATGATAATGAGGTACGTTACGTAGAGTGGCTCTGGAAATCAAATCGATAGCATGTTGGATGTCACGCATGGATGGTAAACAATCCAAAAGATCATTAGGGAAGACATCCTAAAACTCACTCAGGAGGCTAGCTGTCTCCTCGAGGTACTCACTAGGGGTAGCCTCATCCACCTCCCGAGCAACTAAGGCCCAAATTGGGGAGTCCTCACCAAGCTCTCTCAAATCCCTTGGCACTAATTAGATGGAGCTTCTTGGTTTCAGGGGAATCCTACTGTTTAGAGGGCTCCTTCTGCTCCGAAGCTCCCTTCTTAACAATCATCCTGGGTTGGGAAGAATTCCATATGATCTTTTTGTCATCATGCTCAACAGAACACGAGTTGGATCGACCATAGAGAGTGACATCCTAATCAAGCAACCATGGCCAGCCCAGAAATATGTTTCCAACTTCCACAGGCAACACATCACACAAAATATGGTCCTAGTATGAGTGAAAATGGAGGGGAACCAAGCATCTGGTGTGAATGGGAATAGATGAGGCATCTACCTACAATACTCTATCAGAATTGGGGTGAGCCATATGTGTCAACCCTAGGCGAGAGATGGTGTTGGTGGAGATTGCTTTGATGCAGCTTCCATTGTCCATGATGAATTTACACACCTTATCTCCTAACTTGAGGAAGGTATGAAAAATTTATGTTCGACGCCAGTCATTGCTCTCCTAGGGATGGGACAAGAAGCATCTCACAATTTCAAATTTGATGTGGAAGACAGGGTAAGGATAAATTATTCAATGCATTAAACATCAACACAACTTACAATGACGTTTTAGGGACACTACCAATCATTCCAAAAGAGATGTATCATGCAACAATCAAGTTGAGTGTAACATTCCGTGCAGACAATCCGTTCAAATTGTTTAACGGTGGATCGATAACAGTTAAGAATTACCGACAAAACAGGGTGCAAGTTCCACATCTTAATGAATCAATCTAAGTATCACAAAGAACAAGTTCACTTCATCACGTCCAATAGCTATTCATTTAAATAAATTTAAATTGACAACTGATTCACTAGTGCATAATAGTCTTCACGACATACTAAATGAATAGAATCAACCAAGAGAGGGAAAGAACTGTAGACCTGTGCAATGTCATCGCGGAAGGAGGGCTGCCTCTAGCCCTAAGTTGCGATTGCCGGGAATAGGAAGGGATGGATGCTTGAATGTCCTCGGGCCAACAGGCCTCACGTATGGTCTCCGAGCGAGAGCGCCGCGATGCGCCGCATGCAGTCAGACATGTGTCTGGGTCATGGGATTTTCTCGCTTGTGAGGCAAACATCTCGATGTCACACCCTTGCTGTGGGAGAAGGTCGAACTCCTCGACCCTTGCACTCTCCTCCCCCCCTCTCCTTTTCTCTCTCTAGAAGCAACTAGCGACAGCAATAGCCACCGACCAACATAGGCCAGCTACCTCAGTGTATTGTTTCAGACGCAATGAGCAATTGAGTCCCTCTCGATAGACAATCGTTGGCTACTGGCGGTCGTTTTAGACACCCATCGAACATTGCTAATTACATGGGGTTCGAACACTAGGCCCCATGCACTATAGAGGGAAACTTCAGTGCAAAGCTGTGGAGAAGAATGCCTCCCTCAAGCTTCCTGCAGAACAATGCCAGATAGGGGAAAGCGCCGCTCTTACGCTGTAGTGGTTGCATAGCCCAAGACTCTGACAAAAGGTTTGAAGGCGAAGGCTATCACAATGACCTTTCCCACTGGTTGGGTGCAGGCACGAACCCCAAGGCTAGAAACATGTCTCTGGATTTCACCATTGGAAGTCCAAATCTGGAGGAGGTGAGGGAGGCTTTGGCCAAAGGGGGAGATGTAAGAGGATGGCAGGTACACAATGCGAGGGTAGGGGGTTCTTGACCATTGGGAAGTCAATAGAAGCTGCGAGGAACTTGGTGGAGGGAGGATTCCTCTAAGGAGGAACTCTTTATTGAGGGTGTCCAAATAGGAGAAATAGCAGGGGACTTAATCCAATCCCAGATAGGTTTTTTTTTCAAGTTGAACTAATCCTCTGGGGAGTCCCTCTCACCCTCTGTGATCGAGAGGGGATTAGATGGCTCGTCAAAAACTTCAGAGTGCTCGAGGACGAAGATCTCTGGTTCAAACAGTCATCAATGATGGTCGCTGTGGAAGCAACGCATCCATTCTGTAAGTGATCGAGGCCCCTCAACTGGGGAAACATCCCGATCAGGGTCTTATGCAAGGGAGAAACTAGGAGGAAGGAAACAGCGACCGACCTAGGGTTCCTGGGCAACCAGCGAGAGGTAGAAGACAAAGGGAGAAGGGGGTACGTGGTGGACACCCAGCAACAGATCAATCAGCGGGGATTAAAAGTTTGAACCAGTTCAAGTCGGGTATTCCTCACCTCGGGCAAGACCTGATGGGTAATCGGGCAATTACCCATAACTTACGCGACACGATGGGAACCTATCTAAGCCTGATTAGACCCACACAGCATTATCATCTTCGCTTGATTGGAGCTTCCTCTTCAATAGACCTTCGTCTCTCATGCAAAGGTGTCTTTCCCACCACTGGTCACCGGGTTCTGGAGGGGGCACCAAAAAGGGGGTCTTCGGCATAGCCGAAAGATCCATAACCGCCAATACTGGGTCCTTTGTCTACTATGGCTGGTGTTCCCTCTGTGGCGGCTAAGGGCGTCTGTAGTGGAGGTGTGGAGACGGAGGGACGCTACCAGCTAGTATACATTCCATCTCTGTCATAGATAATGGAAAATTCTCGAGTAGGAAGCATCCAGTGGAAAATTCTCAAAGCAAGAATCTTCACCTTCAACGAACTCCTCGACCTCCAAACCTTGAGGGGCGAGATTGTGGCACTCCCCTCTGTCATAGATAATGGAGTAAGTAGACCTAACTGAGAAGGTCTCCTCCCTATCCCACCTTCAAGTCCACATATCTTCCCTATCAGGGTGCGTGGCATAGTCAAGGAGGAAAAGTGAAAGGTCCTATAATAGCTTCATCACGTCGATCTTAAGGTCCCTCCTGAAGGTCGGTGTCTAGGTGCCTCCGGAGAGCTGGGAGTCAAAAGCCCGAGAGACCGACTCCAAACCGCAAGAAGGATGGGAAATGAAGACTCCAACGTGAAGTTGCCACACTATTTGTCCTTCCAAAAAGAAGCATTGGTCGTCTTCCCTTAGTCGGACCCACACACTGGAGGAGATAAGATCCCTGCAAGTCAAGATACCACGCCAAATGGGCGACGTCTGATACAATGCTAGTGAAGTCATATCCCAAACTCTCCCCCTGTCATTATATCTCTGCCTGATAACTTATGCCCACAACCCATCATCTCTCGCCCCCAACCTCCATAACCACTTGCACAGGTAAAGCGAAATTAAAATCTCTAACATCTTAATCCCCAGGCCCCACTCTTCCTTGCTAGCAGCCACCCTATCCCAATTGATATCATGCCATCCCATGTATCCCTCCTACCCCTGTGTCAAAAGAATCTCCCCTGAATAGACTCGATCTTCTTCACTACTGACTTTGGGATCCGGAACACGAAGAGGAAATAGATAGATAAGCTGTCCAAAAGTGCTCTGCATAAGACTAATCTGCCCCCATAAGATATCAGTTTAGTCTTCCACCTAATCAGTCTAGACTCACATCTCTGTATAATAAGAAGCCAATTAACACACCGAAGAGCACATGGGGTCAGAGAGAGTCCCAGGTAAAAGATGGAGAAGGCTTCTAACTGACACCCCAAAGTGCAAACTGCTTTCTGAAGGGCCATGTCCTCCATGTTGATCCCAACTAACATGCTCTTGTTGAAGTTAACTTTTAAACCGATGACCTCCTCTAACAATTCCAACAAAAGTCTAGCCACGTATAGCTACTGCTCATACTCAACAAGAAACAGAAAACTATCATCGACATACTGCAAGTAAGTGACTGAAGGACCTCCTCTCCCAACCTGGAACCATTGATCAAATCTAAAGCTTTTACTCTCAACCACACCCTACTAAGAGCACGAGTCACAAGCACAAAGAGGAGAGGAGACATAGGGTCTCCCTGCCAAAACCTCCTCCCACTAAGGAAGAAAGGAGTCAACTTCCCATTGACTAGGACAGCAAAGGAAGCAGAGGAAATACAAGCCCAGACCCAACTAATCTATTTTTCCCCAGAGCTCATCTTCTTCAACACATCAAACAAGCATAGCCAGTTAACCCTATCATAAGCCTTCTCAAAATCCAACTTCAGGATCACCCATTTCTTCCTCTGAGTCTTCACAACAAATAAACACTCATGAACCACCAAGAATTATCATGAATATGTCTACCCCTGATGAAGACACCCTGAAAGCAATTGACCACCATGTCCATGACTCCATCCAATCTACATGTCAGTAATTTGGTGATGATCTTGTAAATGCCATTCAACAGACTAATAGGCCTAAAGTCCCAAAAATCTTGAGCTCCTTATTTTTTGGGGATAAGGACAATGAGGGCTTTATTGATGCCCCCAAATGAGTCCTCCCCTCCTGAAACTTCCTCACTACTGGCATAACCTCAACTTTGATGATATCCCAAAACTTCTAGAAAAAGGCCAACGGGAAGCCATCTGACCCTGGAGCTCCGTCCCCTGCAAGAAAAAAAATAGCCTGGTGAATCTCCTCTGTAAAGTTCTGTAAGATAGCCTCCCTCTCCTCATTAGAAAGACGTTGAAGGTGATCGTCTACAATCATCGGCCTAAAGTGGTCCTCCTCTAAAAATAGCATGGAGTAGTAATCTGTCGCCAGACCCCTGTTTAACTCACGGAAATAAATAAATAAATAAATAAATATTTTTTTGAAGAAGAAAATGCACATTCATGGTTATTTAAGTAGCGGGTGTATTATTATTTCCGCGAATTTAGGTTTATCAAACGATTTGGGTCCGGGTAAGGGACATTTCCCCATTGACCAAAGTCGATGTTTATTTACATTTGACGTAAAGTCCGAATACCCTTGATTAACTGTCAAAAAATGTTTTTCGACCTCCACAATATCTGTTGTGATATTAAGGGTTTTATCGAACAGATTTGATCAAAGAGATCACCCATTAGATATACACATTTGCAGGAAAAAATTAAACATTTCATTCTTTAGATTCATCTTTACAAAATACATGAAATCCCGATTACATAGTCGGGTCATTTGATTTACATTTGGCCTTCATTCCACCACCAGAACAGACTGTTGAATTTGAGTTTCATAGAGATCAAACCTTTTTTTAGTATATTTACAATTTCTGACCCATCCTAGGTATTCTCTGCAATTTTGGACCTTTTCTGGATATTTCTACAGTTTCTGACCCTTTAAGGGTATTTTTGCAGCTTCTGACCTTTCTAGGGTATTTTGGCAGTTTCCCACCCTTCTGGGGTATTTTTGCAACTTTTGACCCTTCCAAGGTATTTTGGCAGTTTTCGACCCTTCTGGGATATTTTTGCAATTTCTGACACTTCTAAGATATTTTTGCAATTTCTAATCCTTCCGAGATATTTTTATAGTTTTGGATTATTCTTGAGTTTATTTGATGTTATGAACCCTTTCTGAGTTTATTTGTGATTATCCCTTGAGTAAGGTTCTAGAAAAGCTCAGGGATATTTGTGTAGTTTGTCCATACCAAAAATATTTTTGTAACATCAAGAGTGAACATGGGTTTTAGTATAATCTTGGCATGAGACGTAAGTCCCTCCTTGATAGAGGCACGCTAGCCAAAGACTCTCGGGAGATTGCTTCTCCTTCTCGAGCTCTCATGAGTTGGGGTCTAACTTCATGCATCCATCAGCGCAACAGGGGTTTTCTTATAATCCCTCTCCAAGGAGTAGCAAAGGGACATCACCACAAAGGCATCTATGCATAGCCTTTTTGTAAAAGTTGGGATGCTTATGGGATTCTTGATTATTTTAGAGAATCACATTATTGTCCCCAAAATATTTACAATGAAATTACATTAACCACAACACAAGGACATGTATACGAACTCAAAGAGGGACAATTTTATAACATACCCTCACTGTGAACACAAGCACAAGTGCAACACAAGTACAAACACAACCCAAAGAATGGGCTTTCAGAAGCACAAGCACAACCCTTTATGCTCTCTCCTCCTTGCGTTCTGTGTCCGTTCTATTTATTTGCCTGAGTCCCACTAGGGGGGCTATTTATAGAATCCATGGACAGTTATATGTTGATCCGATCCAAATATGGCCATCTAGGGCCTCTAACCGGTCTAAGTACCCCAATTTGGGGCTTTAACCAGGCCAAATATCCCATTTGAGGGTTCTAAACGGACCAACTCAGCCAAATGGGGGAGTATGGGGTCTAACTAGTCCAAATCCCCCAATTGAGGGTTGGATCCAGTCCAAACCCCTCAATTAGGGGTGGATCTGGTCCAAATCCCTCAATTGGGGGTGGATCCAGTCCCAACCCCCCTAGTTGGGGGTTGGATCCGGTCCAAACCCCCAAATTGGGGGTGGATCAGATCTGGTCCAAATCCCTCAATTGGGGGTGGATCCGGTCCAAACCCCCTAGTTGGGGATTGGATCTAGTCCAAACCCCCCAATTGGGGGCGGATCCAGTTGAGGGTTGGATCCTGTCCAAACCTCCCAATTGGGGTTGGAAACCCCCCAATTGGGGGTGGATCCAGTCCAAAACCCCTCTATGAGATAAAGAAGGGAGTCAACCCCTGTGGCTGACCTTTCCACTGCTCACTCAGCCCATAGTTTGGCAGTTAATCCACGTGGGAAGGGGATTTCTTTAATTTTTGTGCCTCTACTGTGAGGAATTGCAAGGGGCAAAAGGTTGATGGTGTAAAATCTGTTGCTTATGTTGCCACCTTCGTTGTTTAATCTACTGCGACTGCACCAATTGGTGTTGATTTTTCTCGACAAATTCTTGAGTTTTACAAAACCCTTTCTGTGGATGATCAAGGCTTCTACACATTTCCCGGATGCATCCCGGACTTTTACATAATTGCAAGGCTCATAAAGGCTTTTTTACAAAATCTAGAAATTTGGGGGGAATGATATCATTTTCCCCAAAGAGATACATAAATCACATGAATCATATGGATATTGTGTCGTATATGGGCCAAGGGAGGGGCTTTTTATGACATACCCTCACACCACAAGCACAAACACAACCCAAAGGATGGGCCTTCAGAAGCACAAGCACCAGACCTCTGCACCCTCTCCTCTCTACATTTTGTCTCTGTTCCGCCCTGGTCCCACTTGGGGGGTATTTATAGAACCCAGGGGCGGTTACAGGTTAATCCGGTCCAACCTTGGCCCTAATTTGGGGGGTTTAACCAGGCTAAATACCCCGCTTGGAGGTTCTAACCGGACCAAATCGGCCAAATGAGGGATTTTGGGGTTGGATCCGGCCCAAACACCCCAATGGAAAGGTGGATCTGGTCCAAACCCTCCATTGGGGGTTGGATCCGGTCCAAACCCCCCAATTGGGGGAGTGGGGGTGGATCCCGTCCAAACCTCTAATCTACTCATCTAAAGAAACAGAGAGCTCCCCCACTCTGAAACAAGTGATGATGTTAACTCTCCTCCTCCCTAAAGCAATGCGCTGGAAGTAAGCAGTATTCCTGTCCCCCTCCTTGATCCATCTATCCCTCGATCTCTGCCTCCAATAGATTTCCTCTCTAGAGAGGATCTCATCAAACTGGACCCTAAGAGAATCCCTAAGACTCCTATCATATGCATCCATGAGTCTTGCACCCTCCAAATAGTCCAGATCCTCAATCTACCGAAGAATTCTATCTTTTGCAACCCTCCCCAAGAAGGTTTTCTCTGAACCCCAAGTCTTGAGAACTTGAGCAATGTGTCTCAGCTTCAACACCAGAGTAGCCATAGCAAATCTACCGGCAACCTATGCATTCCATGCTCCCCTGACCGTGTCTATGAAATCAACCTCCCTAAACCAAAACTTCTCAAGTCTGAAAGTGAATCTCCTGTCCTACAGTCGACTGGTCTTCAAGAGAATGGATCTGTGGTCTAACAGTGATATAGCCAAAGGAAGCACCTGCACATAAAGATAGTAATCCTCCCAGTCAATAGACACCAAGAAACCATCCAACCTGGAGCATAAAGCATCAGCTCGCAAGTTGGGTCAAGTGAAATGACCATGTGCCATGCCTAAGACGGCCAAAGCCGCCGCCTCATTGAAGGCAGAGAAGTCCTCTATGTCCCCTACAGAGAGACTCTCCCCCGTCCTCTCCCAAGGGGTAACCACCACATTGAAATCCCTACCAACGCACCATGGCCTGCTAGAGCAAAAGTGATGGCAAACCAAGCTCTCCCACAATACCACTTTTGCTCCCTACTTTGGGGTCCATACACCCCAGTGGAGTCTCATGAGAAGCCATCCCTAACATTACTAAAGTGTAGGGAGATGACCCACCTCGCATGTCTATCCAACACCACCTCATCAACCTCATATGGATTCCAGAAGATCATAATCCCCCCGAACCTCCCCTCCGTCAGAGACGCAACCCCCATGGAAAGTCTAGCAACCCCTAACTCCCTCATAAGAGATTCACCATCCCCTTCACACTTGGTCTCTGGATGCAAAGGATGTCAAGTTTACATCTCCTAATCAGCTCCTTCACCGTCCTCTTCTTCTTCACCCCCCTAGGACCTAGCCCCATGACATTCCAGAGGCTTATCCTTGTTAAGACAAAGGGATAGCCCTCTCCTCCCTACCACCCTCACCGTCTCTAACTCCTCTCAACTGGGACCTCTCTCCTTGCAAAATAGTAGTGCATCACCTCTTCCTGATCTTGGAGAACACATGTTCCAAATCTTTCTCTGCCACAACTTTAAAAGAAATACCCACCTTCTCAACCAGCTCCCTCACATGTTCCTCCATTGTTTTTTCTATCACCCTCACCATCTCCCTCACTTCCTCCCTCCCCAAGTGGCTCCTCACCTTTGGCTCCTCCCCTACAGTAAGTAAAACAACAGGCCCTCCCAAAATCTCCGAAACTTCTTCCTCCCCCTCCAACAGAAGCTCTTCCTCCACCTCCTGCTCTTCGGATACGTAGACAACACCACATGAACCAGGCCAAAACGTCCACCTGCAGGCCAACAGCAGGACCGATAGAAAGCAGCATATCTGGTGCCAACAGATGGGGTTGCAGCAGCTCCCCATTGGAACCCTTAAGCTTCAGCCTGTCCCCCTCTTGGGTGTGAGCGACTTGCAGGCCCGTCAGTAGGGAATCCACATGCAAGCAGTCTCGCACAGCAGCATCCTCCTAGGTGGGTTGAGCAGGTCCAACCCCACGACAACAGCCACCTCCTCCCGGAGTGGCTGAAAGGCCTTCGACCCCCCTGACAACTCTTGACGAGAGAGGCTTCCGGCGGAGCCGACGTCCCCTCTCCACGGAAAGGTGAGCAACCTCCCCGGAGGAGAAGGTAATCCGTCCCACCCTCCTACAGGCATCGGCTGGGACTCCAAGGGTGGCATGTGTGCACATGCAGGGCCATGAGCAGTAGCTGACAGAGCTGCTACTAACAATGCCGGATAGGGGTGGTCGTCGGAGCCAGCTGAGGCGATAACCCGCGCCGGTGTCCAAGGATGGCAAACTCGGTTTTGGACTCGGTTTCGGCCGGGTCCGAAACCGATACGACTCGGTATCGGTTTCAGTTTCGGCCGAAACCGGCCGAAACCCAGATAAAAGGTTAAAAAATCAAATTAATTCTAAAAAATCTGAAAAAAATCATAAAAAATATAAATAATCACTTAAAATCATAAAAAATATTACACGTGCATTTGACTGTATAAGTTAGTGCAATAACCTTGAAGTAGACAACTACGCATTGAACTTCAAACATTGAACATGTGAAAGTTAAACTAATATTCTATTGTACATTAATACAAGTAGTACAATAAACCAAATTAGACAAAATAAATGTTACAAAAATTCATTGATTCTTACCTAATATGGATAATATTTACTAGAAGAACCTTCTCCCTCATCGTCTGGCCCTTGATGTTGATACCCATAACCAGGTTGCATGTATGGTCTATATTCACTATAACCAAACAATGAGGTAGCCAAGTCCTGCATCCCTCTTTGGATCCCTCTTGGAGTGTTTGGTTGGCTTGAGCCAAATCCAGTATCAGTATAAGAATCTTGAGGAAAAGAAGAGGAACTGGCCGGATGGAAGTTGAATGATGGTTCATAACCCCACGACCCATAAATCGTTGCCTCCTGTTGGCCACCTCCATAACCTGATGGATGCCCATATTGACTCTGTGACTCATGTCCTCCCTCACCCTGACTGTATCCTCTGCCTGTGTCTGCGTGGAAGGAGGAAGGACCACCAACATCCCCACTGCCAGTTGTAGCACATGCTGCACCTGGCACATACGAAAATATAGAATTTATTTCCTACCAAAACCTTTTCTGATTCGAACTGATAATAAGAATTTAAGTTACTTTCAAAAACAAAAAATCAAAGGATCACGAAACCTGCAGTCTCCAGTCGCCTTTTGGCCTTTGGGGATACTTTTTCCTGTGCCGGTGTGCTTTCATCTTGCAGCCTTGACATGAATCCTGTTCCCCTTAGCGTGTGCCTCAAATAAATCTGCTTCAACTGCTCAATTGCCGGGTCCTCTCGAGCAGCAACATTTGTTCTCTCAGTTTGCTCATGCACTGATGTACTTCTTCTTAAGGATGTAGGTGCCTTGCCCATTCTAGGAGTGACTGGCCTGCTATCTGAGTCGGAGTGTCTAGCTAGCTGAAAATCATGCTGCTCCTCAGTGTCCTCAACAACCCTAGACATGTGGGCATGAGTATCTCTGTCCCTCTTTGATTTTCTTCTTAATTCGGGATCTCTTGGCTCATCTTCATCTAGTATGCCCTCTGCCCATCTTCTATCATCATCATCAAAAACAGGCTCATCAACCCAAGGATGGCAATATCTGTTTCGGTATCGGTTTCGGCCGGTACCGAAACCGGTTCAAAGCAGTCAGAAAAGGCAAAAATTGTATTGAGCAGGTCCGGTTTCGGCGGAAACCGGACGGTTTCGATCCCGTTTCGGTCGGTTTCGGTCCGAAATCGGACGGTTTCGGTCCGAAACCATTAAAAAAATAATTTTTTTTGGTATCGGACTTGCTACAGTGACAAAGTCCGTTTCGGTATAGGCCGAAATCGATACGTTTCGACCGAAACGTATCGGTTTCGGCCGATACTGCCATCCATGCATCAACCTGCTCTCGTGTCTCCACCCAAGACTGCAACAGATTCTCATCATCAAATAAGACATCCACATCAATTTCTGCGGCGGCATCCCCGGCGGCACATTTGTCTCGCAGCTGTTGTCTCAACCTCATATTCTTTATTCTCAACCTCATATTGTAGTGGCAGTACACTAATTTCTCTAACCGTTCAGCCTTTAGCCGATTGCGAACTTTCGAGTGTATAAGGCTGAACGTGCTCCAATTTCTTTCACATTGGCTTGCCGATGTTGTTTGACTGAGCACCCTAACTACAATGGAAGCCAATGCATTGCTGCCCACATCTCGGTTGTTCACCATTATCCACCAGTCAGCTGTTCCACCAACCATAAACAAATGCATTTTAGTTGTAGAAATATATATTCATCAGGTTAAGAAATCTAAAAAATAAAATATACTTGGGCTCACTCTTCCCACAGCGTATTACAATTGGGAGTCAGCATATGTCCCAGTCCTCATTCTGTAATGGTTCATCTACAAACATAAAGTAATACATTAACATAACTACTTAAATAAATTCTATACACGTTATTGAAAGTATCAAATAAAGGCGAACCTCTACTTCGGCCTCTAGTCTCTTTTCTGGATTCCTCGATAAACGACCAATGACTTTTAAAGTCCCTTGAAGCACCTCGCCATCAACATGTACATCGGCACCGTACATAAATCGAGGGTTGAGGAAATAACCTGTATTTGTGTATAATTAACTAAATGAAATTTATAAAAAAACATAAAGGCATTACCCCAATTTCAGTACAATTAATCACTCACCAGCTGCATGCAAGTCGTGGTGTAATGTGTTGTCCCATCTCTGGTCAATAATTTTCCACCATTTTGCATAATGTCTGGGAAGGGAATGCTGCAACTCCAATTTGGCACGGTCCATGGCCTCGTACAGATAGCCCATATCATTCTTCTCATCGCCATCCACCATTCTTAGGACCTTCACGAGGGGTGTGACTACTTTCAAGTACCGTGACACCCTGTCCCAGAATTTGTTATCGCCCACGACGTGGCAGACATCCAGATAATCCATCTGTGCATCAACTGTGCCCTTGTTGATGTAGTCCCGCTGGGCATTGTGGTACATGAAAGCTTTCAGCTCATTCTTGTACCTGTGCAGATAAATGAAATTTGAAGCTGCATCAACTGTTACATATCAGTGAGGATAAAGTATCAAGAATTGAGATTAATCTTATACCTGTGCAAAGACTCCAAAGAAATAAAATTGGAAGCAAATCTGGTTGGGCCTGCACGGATGATATCTCGCCCTCCACTGACATGCGCCCTGAACATATTTAGTATCCTAGGATGGCCATAGATATACTGTGCGACTTTTTGTGCCTTGTCAATTGTCTTCTTCACATGTTTTTCCTTCCCTATGTCTTCAAGCATAAGATCCAGACAATGTGCTACACATGGGAGCCAATATAAATGACTGCGCTTCCGCATCAATTTCTTCCCTACAGCCTTGTAATTGGCTTCATTATCAGTCACCACCTGCACAACATTCTCCCCTCCAATTTGTTCTACCATGCCATCCATCAAATGAAACAAATAATTTGCATTCTTTTCATAATCTGATGCATCAACTGATTTCACAAACACTGTACCTTCGATGCAATAGACCAAAAAGTTTATCATGGACTTCTTCGTGGTACCAGTCCAACCATCACACATAATGGTGCATCCTCTCTCCACCCATATATGCTTGAAGCTTTCAACCCAATCATGGAGCTCCTCAACCACTCTCTCAAGGCCACGCCCGTATATGTCTCGACGTGAGGGGGCCTTCAAGCCAGGGCCAGCATCTGCTATGGCATCTATCATAGGTTGGAAATATTCACTTGAAGCTGCATGTGCAGGGACACCTGCATGAAAAAACCGTTTGCAGATAGATTTAAATGCATGCCCTGTCGATTCTGCTGATTTTTTGACCCCTCTCAATGCTTGCTTGATTTTAGGTTGTGTAGCTTGGGGCCTTCTGTGCAGATAGCTGTCCATGGGACCTGTTCCCTGCGTATGTTGGGCAGCACCAACGTCAGGACGTTGTGCAGCTGTACTCTCATAGGTCCCTGAACCCATGGCTCCCTTCCCTTTCCTTCGAGCGGCTTGTTCACGCTCCCTTGCTTCAGTCAGCTCTGGATCAGAATCCTCAGTGGCTTCCTCATCATCATCCCTCCTAACCCTTCTGCCAGAAATCTCCTCAGCAATTTCAACCTCATCCTCAGCCCTTTGTTGCACCCTCTCCTTTTTCCCCAGAAGGCACTGACGCATCTCTTCTCGCACCTCTCGGGGACAGTTGTCACATTGTCTCACCTCTCCTCTTACCCCTGCCAAATGTTACTTTCCTCTGGTAATTTCACCATACATCTCCCTACCATAATAATTGCATTTCACCTTTCTTCTCTTAGCATCAACTAAGGACATGTGGGTCCACCCCGGATCCTCCTGTCCTTGTTGCTCCTGTGTTTGCTGACGTCTAGGCATGATGCTGCATTAAGACAGTCAAAGAAAAATAGTATAGTTGTAAGTACATTGAAAAAATTACGGCTTAATTATCAATCACCCTTGGAAAAAAATAATTACCCGCATGCTCCCAACCCAAAATGTTCAATGAAACTTAATGTAACTTCAATTGAGCTTAAGCAAATCAAAATAGACAAAAGCCCCAATTCTATGACCTAATTAGGGCTTAATTAACAATTAACCCTTAATCACCCTTGGAAAAAATTAATTACCCGCATGCTCCCAACCTAAAATCTTCAATGAAATTTAATTTAACTTCAATTGAGCCTAAGCAAATCAAAATAGACAAAAGCCCCAATTTCTATGACCTAATTAGGGCTTAATTAGTAATTAACCCTTAATCACCCTTGGGAAAAATTAATTACCCACATGATCCCACCCCAAAATCCTCAATGAAGCTTAATTTAACTTCAATTGAGCCTAAGCAAATAAAAATAGACAAAAGCCCCAATTTCTATGACCTAATTAGGGCTTAATTAGTAATTAACCCTTAATCACCCTTGGGAAAAATTAATTATCCGCATGATCCCACCCCAAAATCCTCAATGAGACTTAATTTACGTTCAATTGAGCTTGAGCAAATCAAAATAGACAAAAGCCCCAATTTTTATAAACTTATTAGGGTATAATTAGCAATTAACCCTTAAGGCCTTAATCACCCTTGGAAGAAACTTAATAAGCAAGACTTGCTCACCCCAAATTTTTAACCCAACCAAAATAACACAACAAAACAATCAAACCCTAAATTAACCCAATGAAATTAACCTCAAACAAAACAATCAAACCCTTGATGTTGTGTTGGCCCCCGGTGTGCGCAGCAAGGCTCCCTCTCGGCCTCTCCCTGTCCACCTCCAGCAGGCGTAGCAGCAGGCTCGCAGTCGCAGCAGCCTTGGCCCTTGGTCGCACGGCGGCAGCAGGCAGCAGCCACAGCACAACTGCACAGCAACACGGCAGCAGCAGCTCGGCAGCATCAGTGCAGCACAGCAGCGGCAGGGAGACAGCAGCCAGCACCAGCAAGGGGGAGGGTTTCGGCCTAAACCGTGGCTGAGTAGTGGGGTTTCGGGGGGGGGGGGGGGGAGAGACAGCAAAGCATAAAGGGGTTCACGTGTTTCGGCCGAAACTGGATGGTTTCGGGCCGAAACCGACCGGTTTCGGGCGAAACCAGTATCGATTTCGCTCGAAACTGATACCCCCTTTAAGTTTCGGATTGCTACAGTTATAAGGGCCCTTTTCGTATCGGTTATGGCCGAAACCGATACGTTTCGGCCGAAACGTATCAGTTTCGGCCGAAACTGCCAACATGCCGATGTTGGCACCCTCGCAAGCTACACTAGCTCAGCCTCGAAGGGGTCACCTATAGCTAACACTTCCGGGTCCACGACACCCATTAATCCCCCCCCCCCCGAATCCTACGGGTAAGTTGCGGGTAGGAAACACTGGGTTCGGGTAGTAGGCCATTAAAAAAGAGCACCCGCCTACTACAACGCAGCCCATAGGCCCAAGCCTTAACTCGGACCAGCCCACATCTCTGATTCGGCCCACGGGTAGATTCAAACATCCGGGTCAAAGTGGGGCGAGCTCCAACTCGTTTCGCACAACCGGATCCGTTTTGGGTAGGGATCCGCAAGGATTCGACGGGCGTTTAAAATTTGAACGATCATCGAAGAGATCTCCACCTGTCTTCTCTGGCACCGCCACACCGGCAAGCCTTGTTGCTCCGGCAGGATCTCAATCTAGATCGGGAGGGACTCCCAGCCACATCGACCATCAGGCATGCCGGAATCGCCCTCTCGCTGCTCAACTAGACCACAACCTCCACCGCCAAGAGTCGGCCCCCTTCTGCGAACATCATGGACCCCTGCTCCACCCTCCCAACTCACTGGAGGAGATGGCCGACACCAGACTCGTCGGACAAGATGAGGGGAACGCCAAGGAGTCTCAATTGAACCCTACACCCTCGCACGTCTGGGAAAGTCCCCATCGGCATACTCCACCTAGTGAGCCGAAGGAGTGTCCCCACCGCCATGACATAACCCTCCCTGAGCACCGCCTCCACCTCCTCATACCTGCTGACCGTCAGAAAACTACCTCCCCCCACCTGCGCAGCTTCCCAACCGACATGCACCCCTGACGCCCTGTTGAGGAGAGTCTTCACCTTGTCCATTGAGACCCTGCCGTCCACCAGATCGACATGTACCCACCTCACAAGCCAACAAAGTCTCCCCAACATAAGGCACTCTGAAAGGGGGTCGACCTCCAAACACCCCCCCGACTTTCCCAGGACCCCAGAAGATAGCCCCCCCGCAGACTACATCAGCAAAGTAGCGCCTTAGTTGGACCCTCCCTCGGCCGTTTGCTCCAAACCTTGAGTTCCGGCGACGACTCACCGTCCCCCAGGTCCCTACAATGGCATTGCACATGGCCCTTACACCCGCACCGGAAGCATACGAACCCTCCAAACGGATCCTTCGCCCCTCAGACCCCCCGGGGCAGACCCTGGGAGCCTCCCTCCACGCATGGTATTCCTGGAACTTGTCTCTAGAAACGGCTAGAGAGAGAATCCCTTAGGATATTGCATATAACGCTGAACACTTGAAATTTCTTGAACAGGGGAAGGAAGAAAATTTAGAAATTATTACTCCAAGAAATCACATGCTCTTCAGTTAAAGGTCATATCTGTAAACCATTTTTGTTATATCAATTCCATCCTTGATTATTTTGATCATTCAGCGCTTTGGAGATCCTTATTGCAAAGGATATTTATAATGAGCCAACAAAAGGTAATTTCGGATTTGAGCCATGGTGTTGTATTGCATCATTGTTTCATGTTTCACATGCATCCTAAAACTAAAAGGTGCATCCACAAATCTCTACCATGTGGAGAAACTCGAATGATGAATGTCAGATATGGCAATTAATAAAATCCAGAGCATGGTAACTAAACAACTGTATGAATTTCTTATGAATGAAGCTATGGTTTTCACAAAAGGAAAACATTAATGTGTACACAGATACAAATGTGTTTCAAAATCTCACTGAAAAATGAGATGTTTTAATTTTGTAATTCTAAGGTATAGTTCCTTGCATGTGACAATCATTAGATAAAGACTTAGCATAAATGAATGTTCCACCTGTGCAAGAGTCAGATATCCAATCAAAAGAGCAGACCTAGATGGCTAAGTATGTTGCCTACCTATGACCTTGCAGCACGCATGCCATGTACACCTACAGATAGCAATAAATGACAAAATTAGTCAAAAGCCTTTGATGTGCTCAAAGGATTTTCATTATTAGCAGTCATAATTTTTTTTTGAAAGTGTATTAGCAGTCATAATTTATCCATGCACTTTATATAATTGGAAAAAAAACAAATGTCGGAGACAATCACCAACATTAACCTTGTCCCACCAACCTGGGCCAGTTAGATGAAGGATTTGGGAAAGTTTTCTGACTGGAGTTTCAACGTTTCATTTTTTGGTGGCAAATGTTCTCATTAGAATGTGTAAATTGCCGGACCAAAGGGGGAGCCTCAACGGTGTTAATCTGAAGGACAAATGTTCCACCTTCAACTTGCAAATGATGCGATAATCATTTTCCAGATGGGGAGACTACAAGTAGATGGCATGTTGTCGTACTAACTGGCAACGAATTAAACCTCCGGCCTCAAAATAAGTTATGGTAAAAGCTCAGTCACTAGGAAGAACATAGAGGAAGAGAGGAAGGAGGAGAAGTGGGATCTTCTGCCTACGCGTTGAAGTGTAGAACTGACAAGCTTCCCGTTAAATTAACCCAAGTCCCAGGAAATCACATTTATGGAGCTAAACAAAGCTCGACCATAATCAACAGCAACTATATCGCAATTCATCGCGCCCGAGACTAGGATATATCGCCATGTAGGGGGCATCATTTAGCCTTCTTCACAACACTCCTATAAACGTATGGTCTTGTGTGGTTAGTCGAGAATCACACCAAGAGTATGCAACCTGCAGAAAGGTAAGAATACTCTAACTGGTAGTGGCCCAGGAGAAAAAAAAAACAAGATACTATATCCGTTCCAGTCTTCCAGATGAACACCAAGGGAACGAAGGTGGCATACACAGCAAGAAACAACCATAGTTGAACAATTTGCTACGATCCGCTTGAAGACCAGCATTGGAGCAGACACAATACATAAATACATAAGCCACGGTCCTTCCACGCATTCGGCCAAAACCTTAGCATCCACCGCCATTCGCCACGGGTTAGATTGTTCCACGTGATTTCCGACCCACCAGTGGATCTGCCCTCTGGACCTAGCATCTCGAGGGAACGACTGGATTTTCAGATTGGTTTCAAATAGCACTGCCTTTGGCATGCCGAGATTAGGGTTTTCGAATTTGTTTGAGACGGGATATCCGAAGGTGCGCGAGACGGCAGCAATGTCAGATGAGGGAGACGCCATGGGAGCGACAACAGAAGAAGAAGCGTGGGCCTGAGATTCACCTGCGATTCTTCTTCCGTCTCGGCAACCTCCTCCTCCATTTCCGTCAACTTGCTTCGAACCAGCGGGGTGTGTGTGTGTGTGCGTGAGAGAGAGAGAGAGAGAACGCACCAAAAGAGAAAGCATCGACACCCTTTTATATGGGACACTTCACGTAGATGTGACTAAATTGATCGTAGCCCTCGTCCTTTCTGACTTTGATTCATATGCCCTTCAACCATGGTTCGTCGTCACTTTCTTTGATAGGTACTTAAAAAAGAGAGGAGGGAGAAACCGTGATTAAACCTCAAAACCTCTCTCTTGAAAAGGATTAGGGTGTCCACTCCGTGGGCAGTAAATTATGTGAAAATCTTTCTTGAGCATAATAACATAACTGGGTTTTGTGATTCAATCACTATCAAGTATTGCATTTGCTTTTAAACCCTATAGCCTGACTATTTTCTTTTGACTCCACAAATTGAAGACTTTAAGATTTCAATCCTCACCGTGTACTTATGTCAATTTAACTATAATTTAATATTAACTATATTTATCATCGAATAAATTACTATTTTTCCCTGGGAGAAAGTGTGTGTGTGTGTGTGTGTGTGAGAGAGAGAGAGAGAGAGAGAGAGAGTTGGTGGGAAGAGGGGGGTTCCTCCAACTCCAGCACCACTAAGAAATGGGCCACAACGGTCGCCTGAGGATGAGGGCAGAGTGGCGCCAAGAGGAGGGTCACAGCGGAGGACAAGGTGCCAATGAAGGGCGCCACGAGGGGAGGGAAGTTATAGAGTGTCGATGGAGGGGTCCGTCCACGGGGAGGAGGGTTGCAGGGTGCCGATGGAGGGGGTGGCAGGCCACTTGCAGGGGAGAAGGTTGCCGCCTTGCAAGACCGATGGAGGGAGGCACAGAGGAGGTGTTGGTGGAGGAGGGGGGGGGGGATGGGGGTAGGTAGGGTGTTTTAAGCAAGGGATTTGCAAGTAGAGGAAGTGGGACGGGTGGAGGGAGGTTGCAGGGGTGTGAGAGAGAGAGAGTTAATTGCAAAGTCAAAAAAATGTAATGAATATTAAATATAAAAGTAATAATTATATTTAACTAATGTGTATGCTTTTTATAGGAATAATTAAATTATACGAATATTATTTCTGTTATACCTCAAAAATTCTACCACAGTCAAAATAAACAATATATTTTTATTAAAATATGAATATACTATTTTAAAAATACAAGATAATATAAAATATGGGGATATATATAGATGTCATTATTTTAATTACACAAGTACGCTAATGGAGTGGGACCTCGAAGAAACACCGCTTGGTAACATTATAAAATTCGTTCCCAATTTATGTGAACTTGTCCATACAATCGAGTCGCTGTCCAGATAATCCAACCCAACGATCCAAGGTACACGTTGAAGCTTTTGGAATAAAAACAGGTAAAAGATCATATATGGGAAATTCTTAGAATGATAGTTAACAGCGGCTTGCAATAAATAATTATACATATGCTGAACGACAAAGGATCATCTGATTCTTGACACAGAATTACATTTGAGAAATGCTCAATACCCATCCTAGACGGGTAAGAACTTACCCGTTCACTAAGTGTTTGCTCCACATGAGTGCTCGGGTCCATCGAGCAATAGATCCGAACACTCACGTGAACCAATCCCATCCCTTCACTGCGTAGACCCAAACACTCGTATAGACCAATCCCCCTCCATGTCGAGGACGGGCAGCTAACATTCCTCGTTACAATTACAACACTTCCTAGATTTGGCAAGAAGATATTCCTTGCACCTTCGTGATGGAAGTGGCATACTAATATTATGCACTACCGTTGGGCCCCTAAAGATGCACATAGGGGACGAACTTGGCTCGATTTCCTGCCACTGATGTAAAATGACAATGTACCACTACCTATTGATCTTCTACCCATCTCCTCTTGGATGGTGGTGGTGGGAAGAATATCATGGAGCATAAAAGAGAAGGAATAATACAAATTATCATCAATATAAATCAAATTCACAGTCATCTCCATTTCCATAATTGTAGCCATCATCATACTCTCCTCCTGTGTAATCATCTCCTTCAAATGTGTCCTGTGCTGCCTGGTCATCATCATGATAATCCTCCGCAGCAGAATCGTGCACCTTATTTGGCTCTTCATCATCATGCTTCCTGGGTTTATAGCTGTCTTCTGACTCAACGTGCTGCTTCTTTGTCTGCCCTCCATCCGACTGTAAAGGAAGTGGCGCAAAACATGCGTCTTTAGCAAAGCCACAAACAAACGTAAATGAATATTCAGTTTTCGTCCATCTCCTCTCCTTTCCGGATGAAAGGTTATGCAATGATGTGATGGAGAAAATCTAACAAAAATGTACATATACATGTCATGGGGGTTATAGAGTATCGCATGCGAACTTTGTCTTGCACTCGTGACTAAAAGTACTAATGCAAGGTCCTGTCAACTGACGGGTCAAATGGAGACGCGGGACCACTTGTCACATCAAATTAAATGTCAGCCAGGCAGAATGATGCTGAAAAATGAACAGAATTTCCCTTGTCTTTTTATCTTTTCTATATTCAATCCATGTCATACGGTTTTACTCGGAGGTATTCAGGAATAAGGTTGTGAGCATCACAAATTTGAAAGGCTGAGCTTTAAATAGAAAATGGTAACAAGTTGTTTCTCGAACAATCAAATTGTGACAAAAAAAATACAGTCCTAGCATGTAAAACTTTCAAACCAACACAAATGGGAGATGAATGCAACAGGAGCCACTTACAGTGAACAATGTGTCTAATGCTTCGTAGTTAATTTTTGAACTGAGTGCCTGCACACGAACCACATTTTTATCGTAACATGGGGTGCATAATGCGTAACAGAAGCGTAAAATTGCATAACAGAAACATAAAAGACTACTATGTTGACACTGCGACTCCATCTTCACTATGGCCAATTCCACTCATGATGTTGCTGCCACATTCTTGGAATGAATTAGCAGAAGTGGCAGCGTGAGGTGATTGCAATTCGCAAGACAAATTTGGGACTACCAATACAATTTTTAAATACAACTTATGAACTTCAAAAGCATCGTCCTTACCTTCCGCTTTAGCATTTGACGAGTTGCTTCAGCAGCAGTTCGGGGAGGAGCGGAGTTCTTGGTTTCTTCGGCACGTTTCTGTTTCCTTTCCTGCAGGGAGAAAGCCACATAAAGAAATCAGATGAACCATAAAATAAAGACCTTATCTATCAAGTTTAATCAGCACAATATT
Organism: Amorphophallus konjac; assembly: GCA_022559845.1. NCBI lineage: Eukaryota > Viridiplantae > Streptophyta > Magnoliopsida > Alismatales > Araceae > Amorphophallus > Amorphophallus konjac. Next base: position 160,953,172 of record CM040129.1, on the reverse strand, counting down.
GTTGTGGAACTTAAAATGAAACGGTGTCCCAATTGCAATTGCAAAAGCAAGTGCAGTTTTCATATCACTCGTGCATTAAAATTAAAAAGTTGTTAACAAAAAATTGCTATAAAACAAAAGGTACAATTGTATAAATAAGCCTCTACATGTATAATTGTGTAAATGCCACCCTTAGATATACATTGATTATAATCCTACTACGTAAACATATGTGCAAAAATGTCCCTCCTGTCAGGCACCATAACCTGCTATCAGATAAGAGTAACTAACGAAAGTTAAAATCTAGGAAAAATTACCCATACACCCCTGAAAATTTTAAAAATAAGCCCTATACTACTACATTTATGGTATTTCCCCCAATACCCCTCAAATCTTTATGAGCACCGTACCCCTGCCGTAGACGATCCCTCACGATCGGTAACTCGAGATGGGTTAGGAAGGGGGAAATGCCTAACCTACCCTTAACTCTAGTCATCTCTCTCTCTCTCTCTCTCTCTCTGCGCGCGCGCGTGTATGTGTGTGCAGGCATATTTCGGGTCGGCGAGGTCAGAAGGTACATGGTGGAGCACGGGAGGCAGGGATTTTTGCGGAGCTCGCGAAGTCGAAGGAGGAGGTGTTGCAGGTGCTGGCATTAGAGCTCCTACAGGCACTCGCTGGGGAAGGGGACAAAGACAATAGGGCGAGGGTGGTGAGACAGGGAGGGTGGAGGCCATGGTCCGAGTGCTCCACCCTGAGTCCTCCTCCTCCTCTAAGGCCAAGAAGACTGCTCTCAGGGTGGTCCAGGCCTTGTGCTACTCGTCCACAAGCTCTGTAATGGTCTTATCACCGTTGAATTCCTCAACAGGGTCCTCTTCTTCCTTGGGAATGGTGAGGCCTCCCTTCAGGGGGCGACACTCAAGGGCGCATAGCGCCTCTCCACGATCCACGACTAGGCCAAGAGGCAGAGAGACCGACAACGACGAGGTCCCTACCAACGGCACTCTCTGTCGTAGCCGACAGTAGCAGCAGGAGGAGAAAGATAGCCTCTTGTCATTACGTCCTCTCTTCCGCCACTCTCTCCTTGCTCTCTTTCTCTGTCTCTCGTTGGTGCCCCACCACGTGCCCCTCTCACTCCCCCCTGGTACCCCCTCCGCCGCTGTCCACGAGGCGGCTACCCCTCGTCCTGGTCACCAACTGTGAAAACGAGACACTACTGGGGCAAAGCCGAAACAGGGTGGTACTCTGCCAGGGCCTGTCAACTGTTCTTCTTGGTGGACGGTGTTCAGCGAGCGTGGTTGCCCGATGCCATCTTCATATTACGAAGCTACATCATAGAGAGGTTCTACAAGGTCTACTTCCCCCTACGCTGTTGGTAGCCCCTCAGGGAGGCGAACGCCTCGTGGGCTATATGAACTCCACTCCAACAACAAGTCTTAGGTTCAAGAAGACCATGTTTGGCACCAGGTCGGCCAATATTTGGCTGTCTACAACTCCAAGGGGTCGTCCTGAATGTCCCCATACATGTTGAAGATGAATTTGATGGCCCTCAACACCGGGGTATTGGCATCCTAGGTCCCCAATCGGGCCATGGGCAACCCGTTCGACGTCCTCCACGGGACGTCCATGGCATGCTCCCATGCCACAGGTGTGGCCTCCATGCTGAAGGCGCTCCACCCCAACTGGAGCACAGAGAAGCAGATGCAAGCTATCACAAGGTCGACCACTAAAAGCCCCAATCCGAACGCATCACTAGATCTGAACTACCCCTCGTTCATCCCCCACTTCAACCTGATGGGGAATTCCTTATCGTTTGGGAACAACAAGATCCATGACCCCCTCCAGCGCCCCCCCCTCTCTCTCTCTCTCTCTCTCTCTCTCTCTCTCTATATATCTCTATATATATATATATATATATATATCCTTCCAATAAAAGTGGGGGCAAAATAGTAATCTCACATGAGTTACCTCCATTTACAAAGGATCTAACCCCAAATGCATCGCAACTCGAGTTAAGAGATTTAAGGGGTATTTGGGGTAAATACCATAAAGGAAGGGGTATAGAGGCTATTGTAAAAATTTTCAAGGTATAGGGTAATTTTCCATAAAATCTAACTAGATCTGAAAAAAGAAAATTAGATATATACCTCTGTAAAGTTCCAAGTTGCCAAATATACCCCTCATTTAGACCTTTTATCAAGAATATCCTTCATATACTCCAAATGGTTGCAGTTATACCCTCGCCGTAACTACCATCCATCTAATTGTGGTTAAGTGTGAGTTAGAAAGGAAAATGTCTAACCTACCCTCAAGTTACAAGGGAAGGGGGAGAGGGGGGTGCTAGGGTGGGGGGGGGGGGTTCTGCAAGAAGAGGGAGAGGGAGAGGGGAGAGCCAAGGTGGAGGGAGGCCTGTGAGCAGGGGGAGGAGGAGAAAGGGGCGTCGGCCCTCCTTCCCCTCAGCTGTGGCTTGCCGCCGACGACGCTGTGAGGGGGGGCGTGGTTCTGCAAGCATGGGGAGGGGGAGAGGGGGGCATCAGGGTGGGGAGCGTATGCGAGCAGGGGGGATCGGGAAGAGGGGCATGTCAAGGTGGAGCGGGGGGATGTCTGCGAGCATCGGCCCTCCTCCCCCCTGGTCGTGGCTCACCGCCGCCGCCGACGGCATGGAGTGGGGATGGTTCTGCGAGTAGGGGGAAGGGGAGAGAGGGGAGCCGGGGTGGGGTGGTGCTTGCGAGCAAGGGGATAAGGAAGAGGGGGGCAGGGTTGGGGGGATTTGCGAGCGTCAGCCCCCCTTCTCCATAATCGTGGCTCACTGACGACGACGACGTGGGGTGGGGGTGGTTCTGCGAGTAGGGGGAGGGAGGCGCCAGGGTGGGGGAGCCCCCGCCCCGCAGTCGTGTCTCTGCGTCTGCGAGCAGGGGGATTGAGAAGAGGGGAGCGCCGAGGTGGGGGCTCCCTCTCTGATATTCTTGATAATAGGTTAAATGAGAGGCATATTTGGCAACCTGGAACTTTATAGGGGTACATATGCAATTTTCCCATCTAAAAATGCTCTTAATGTCCATGAATTATTGGCACAAGGTAAGTGAAAAAATAAACATCCATTGTGGCATCAACTAGGTTTAATGGTTAATGACATATTTGTTTATGCTTATGCATGTCACTTCATTACTCAGCCATGTATGTATGCTGGTTATATCCTTCCATTAGGGTCATACTGTGTTAGACATGAGTAAAAAGCTTCACCTGGATGGGGCATGACGGCAATGCATTCGGGGGGGGGGGGGGGGGGGGGGGGGGGGGGCGGGCGCTGGGGGGGTGATTGGGAAAAAATGACAAACCAAAAGAAATATAAAATTGATTACTTACCTTCCTGGATTTTGCAGCAGCAGCTGCTGCTGCTGCAGCAAGCTCTTGTGCAGAACGTATCTCATCAGAACAGTTTGCAAAAGTGGCATTATAGGCTTCTTTGGCCGCAGCAGCAGCAGCTTCTTTGGCAGCTTGTTCCTGGAAAATCCAATGTAATGCTCACAAAATCTTCCAAGCGCCAAAAAGCCAATAATGGTAAGGCACTGATCACCTCAAGAGACTTGGCTGTTGCAATATTTAATTACCTCAAGGTACTCCTTGTTCATCTTTTCCCAGATAATTTTTTTAAAATATTTCTCCTCTTCACTGTGAAGGTAACCAGCAACCTATCAAAGTTTCCAACACTATTGTTTAAAATGAAGGTCCACACTGTAACATATGAATATATATAGATCAGTATATGACATAAGCATGAATGGCATAAATGGCACTTTGTCGCCAGCTAAGTTAATGGGAGGCATATGATGTTTTGCAAAAAGGGTAAAGAAACAAAACCTAGAAGTGATACAGAATTGAGAGAACATAATGTCCATTGCATATCCCATGTGGGATATGATGTAGGTCCCTTCCAATGAGTTCAGCTCTTTTGTTTCTTATTATCCTCTATAATCACACGAACATCACATGGCATACCTCAATATCGTCAATATCAGAAAGGTTTTCTTCTTCATCAGCTGCATTGCCCCGTACATCATCTTTGCATGGTTGATTGCAAGACTCATTGACGGTCTGGAATCCAGTTGAATGTCCTGAAAGGATATATTAATGCATTTGTTCTATATATACCCAGCTATTTTGCTGTACGAAAAAGGTTCATACATCACTAGGGATATAGATATAGGATACCACTATTTACAGCTTCTTTTGAGGTCAATACTTCATCTTCAGCTACACTTGGATCGAGCTTTGATTGCTACATTAGCAGTAAACCAGAGTGAAGTCATCAAATGTACATAAGGAGATTGTTTTATTCTTTTATAATTGCATAACAGTAAGAAAATAGTTTTGAATACAAAAGCACAACAAAAACAATCAGTATCGGCAACAGAAGTTGCATGCAGAAGCTTGAAATTACATTATAATTTGATCTGAATAAATGAAGTAAGAATTTTAATATTGGAGACAAAATGCAATTACACGTATGACACAATTGGTAATCAGAAGATATGTATTCCAAGCATGTACATCTCCAGTGGATTAGACAAAGAGGATAGAATGTTACATCCCCAGTGACATAATATTGGAGATGAAACACAATTATTTAAGCCACTGGAAAGGATAGAATGTTACAGGCTTACGGCTCCGCTTATTTCTATCTTCTCATCCCTTTGAAACTCTTAACATTCAAGGATAGAAATGTTCTTCGTTTGATGGTGGGAGGAAATCATTGATAGCAATCAAATCACTACAGATCTAATCCAGGAGCTGTCCTTGGCAGGGTGAGCAGACATTTTTCAATGATGACAATCATCATTCAATAACAAATGAAAACAAAATCTATGCTTGTAAGACCATCATCATGCTTGCTTTGAAGGCATAACTTCCAGTACCATACCACAAAGAACCTAAATAAATATCTATTTCACAAGGTAACTAACAAAAAAGAGACATTTAGTTAAAACGGTATCCATGAATCTCAATAGAGTATAAGCCCACTTTAAACATGCCAATTGCAAAATAAAGGGAATAAGCTCCATGATGGCTTTATCAAGACCTGATTTTCTCACCTCTTCAGCAGCAACCATTTCCACTCTCTGCCTCTCCGCACGCTGAAAAGCAGGTGGTTCTGAGCCTCCATGAAGCCCTCCAGAAATTTCAATGAACTGCATGGAGACGACACTTGTCAAAAGAATTATGTTCATAGTAAATATGCTAAGTGAAAATGAAAGTACAAGAACCTCATCGTAGCATTCTTTGCAGAGTCCATGAGCAAAATGGATTCCACCACGGTCTTTGTGTTCACACAGTATTTCTGCGGAACCTGATAACTCGGTTGGCAGTTGGTTTGCCAGGCTTTCTTCTTCGAGTTCATCTGCTTTTGTCAGAAACTCCTCTATCTGAAGATAGAATAATTGATTGTTTAAATAAGCATTATGTTCCCTATATTGATACAGAAGAAAACTGCTTACGCAAGCATATTAACAGGTCATTTTGTGAAGATCCTCTTCAGTAAGTTTCATCTATTGAAATTGAGAACATGTAGTTTACATGAAAGAGATTGTGTTCATTTTTTGCTGGATAGTTGTCCTAGCGAAAAGCAGTAGTCACCAAGGTTGGCAATTTTGGCAGAAACCGATACGTTTCAGCCGAAACGTATCGGTTTCAGACTGAACCGCTACGAGATCGGACCTGCTCACTGTAGCAGGTCTGAAACTTTAAAAAAAATACTTTTTTATTAGTTTTGGGCAAAACCGATACCGTTTTCGCCCGTTTCGGCCCGAAACAGGACGCGAACTCCCCTTAAGAGGGGAGTTCAATTCCGCTCTCCCCTCAGATCTGAGAATCTGAGGGGTTGCAAGTCCAGGAGCTTGCTGCCGCATGGGGAGGAGCTTGCCGCCGTCAGCGCCGCCATCGCCATTTCCTACTGTTTACAGCGTGTAGCCATAACAGTTCGCCGTTTCTTGCTGTGTCGAGTGCGTAGATTCCTCAAAGATCTTGTAAGTTTTTGTTTTTGTTTTTCTTGGTTTGATAGTTTTTTTTGTTGTGGGTAAGGTTCTCTTCAATATATTAATTTTCATATGTTAAATATATTAAATCTTCAAATTATGGCCTAATTAGAGATTTAAATTTAGGACTTTTGTTTAATTAGGTAAATTTCGCATGAATCGAAGCTTAATTAAACTTCGTTGAATGTTTTCGTGGGGGAGCATGCTGCTAATTATATTAGATGCCAGGTAATTAAAGTAAATCCCCAAATTAGGGCCTAATTAACCGTTTTTATTTGGAACCTTTGTCTAATTAGGTTAATTTAGAATCAATTGAAGCTCAATTAAACTTCATTGAATATTTTAGTGTGAGAGCATACTGCTAATTGTATTACATGCCAAGTAATTAAAATAAATCTCCAAATTAAGGCCTAATTAGGTATTTAAATTTGGGACTTTTGTTAAATTAGGTTAATTTAGTGTCAATTGAAGCTCAATTAAGCTTCATTGAATATTTTAGGGCGGGAGCATGCTGCTAATTGCATTTAATGGAGAGTGATTAAGATAAATCTCCAAATTAAGGCCTAATTAACTATTTAAATTTGGGACTTTTGTTAGATTAAGTTAAGTTAAGGTCAATTGAAGCTCAATTAAGCTTCATTAAATAATTTAGGACGAGAGCATGCTGCTAATTACATTTAATGAAGGGTGATTAGGTAAAATCCCCAAATGTGAACTTAATTAGAGGTTAAAAATTGGGACTTTTGACTAATTATCTCAATTCAGCATAATTTGAAACTCAATTATGTTTCATTGTATTTTTTTTTTGTACTTGCAACCATTTGTCTTTGACTGTCTTAATGCAGCATCATGGGTAGACATGAACAAGGTCAGGAGCAGCAAGGGCAGGATGATCCAGGGTGGGCTCACCTCTCCTTAGTTGATGCTGGAAGAAGAAAAGTGAAATGTAATTATTGTGGGAAAGAGATATATGGCGGAATTACTAGAGGAAAGTAATATTTGACAAGGATAAAAGGAGAGGTCAAACAATGCAATAAATGTCCCCGAAAGATCCGAGAAAAAATGCGTCAATGCCTTCTGAGCAAAAAAGAGATGATGCAATAAAGGGCTCAAGATCAAGCTGAAATTGTTGAGGAGATTTCGGACATAAGGAGAAGGAGGGATGATGATGATGAGGAAGGCACTGAGGATTCAGATCCAGAGCTGACTGAAGCGTTAGAGCGTGAACAAGCGACTCGAAGGAAAGGAAGAGCACCGATAGATTCAGGGACATACTCCAACACAACTGGTGTAGCACGAGTTGTACGACGTCCTGACACTGGTGCAACCCCACAGAGAGTAGACCCCATGGACAGCTATTTACACAGAAGACAAAGTGCTACACAACCAAAAATCAAGCAAGTATTAAGAGGGGTCAAAAAATCAACTGAAGTTGCAGGGCATGCATTTAAAAGTATTTGCAAATGATTTTTCCATGCAGGTGTGCCTCCACATGCAACTGAATCAAAATATTTCCAACCTCTGCTAGATGTCATAGTAGATGCTAGCCCTGGCTTAAAGGCCCCGTCACGTCGAGACATATACGGGCGTGACCTTGAGGGAGAGGTTAATGAGCTCCATCAGTGAGTTGAAAGCTTCAAGCATATCTGGATAGAGAGAGGATACACCATTATGTGTGATAGCTGAACTGGTACCACGAAGAAGTCCATGATCAACTTTCTAATTTATTGCATCGAAGGTACAGTCTTTGTGAAATCAACTGATGCATCAAATTATGAAAAGAATGTAAATTATTAGTTTCATTTGATAGATAAGATGGTAGACCAAATTGAAGAGGACAATGTTGTGCAAATAATCACTGATAATGAAGAGACTTATAAGGCTGCAGGGAAGAAGTTGATGCAGAAGCGCACACATTTATATTGACTCTCATGTGCAACACTGTCTGGATTTGATACTTGAAGACATTAGGAAGGAAAATAATGTGAAGAAGATAATTAAGAGGGCACAAAAAATCACTCAGTATATTTATGGCCATCCTAGGATATTGAACATGTTCAGAGAGCATGCAAGTGGGGGGCGAGATATCATCTGTGCAAGGCCAACCAGATTTGCTTTATCCTTATAGATATCATTTCTTTGGAATCTTTACACAAGTATAAGAATGAGCTCAATTCTTTCTACTTTATCCTTATAGATATCATCCGTATTTAATTCGAATTTCATTTCTTTGGAGTCTTTGCACAGGTATAAGAATGAGCTCAAATCTTTCATGTACCACAATACCATGCGGGAATACATAGACAAATCTAATGTTGATGTTCAGATGGATTATTTGGATGTCTGCCACATCGTGGAAGATAACAAATTATGGGCCAGGGTCTCACGGTACGTGAAAGTAGTCACACCCCTCGTGAAGATCCTAATGGTGGATGACGATGAGAAGAATGATATAAGATATCTGTACGAGCCCATGGACCGTGTCAAATTAGACTTGCAAAAATCCCTTCCTAGAGAATATGAAAAGTGGTGGAAAATTATTGACCACAGATGGGACAACAAATTACATCATAAATTGCATGCAGCTGGTGAGTGATTAATTGTATTGATATAAAGTTCATTATTTTTTAGGTTAATTTACATCTAACATTTAGTTAACTATACACAAATGCAGCCGATTTCCTCAACCCTCGATTTATGTACAATGTCAATGCAAATGTTAATGGCGAAGTGCTTCAAGGCACTTTAAAAGTCATTGTCGTTTATCGAGGACACCGGAAAAGAGACTTCAGACCGAGCAAGAGGTTGGCCTTTATTGATTTTATCAATAAGACGTAAAGAATTTACTTAAGTAGTTATGTTAATCTATTACTTTATCCTTATAAATGAACAATTATAGAATGAGGACTGGGACATATTCTAACTCACAATTGTAATACGTTGTGGGAAGAGTGAGCCCAGGTATACTAAATTTGTGCTTAAATTGAGTCAATATGTATTAGTACATCATGAAGAATTCATCTTTATTTACATCTTACATTTATTTGTTTATGATTAGTGGAACAGTTGACTGGTAGATAATGGTGAACAATAGAGATTTGAGCAATAATGCATTGACTTTCATTGCAATTAGAGTGATCAGTCAAACAACATCAACAAGTCAATGTGAAAGAAATTGGAACACGTTCAGCCTTATACACTCAAAGGTTCGCAATCGGCTAAAGACTGAACAGTTAGAAAAATTGGTTTACTGTCACTACAACATGAGACTGAGAATAAAGAACATGAAGTTGAGACAATAGCTGAGGGACAAACGCGTCGCAGAAGATACAACTCCAGAAATTGATGTAGACACATTATTTGATGATGACAATCCCTTGCAGTCTTGGGTTGACGTACGAGAGCAGGTTGATGAACTCGTTTTTGGTGTTGATGAAAGAATATGGGCAGAGGACATATTAGATGAAGATGAGCCAAGGGATCCAGAATTCAGAAGACAAACAAAGAGGGCCAGAGAGACTCGTGCACCAGAGAGAGGAAGCACCTTTGATTGTTGACGACACTGAGCAGCAGCTTGAGTTTGAGCCAGCTAGACACTCAAAATCAGATAGCAGGCCAGTCACTCCTAGAATGGTCAAGCCACCTCCATCCTTAAGAAGTACATCAGTGCATGGGATGTTTGAGAGGTCTAGTGCTGCTGTTCGAGAGGACCTGCCAATTGAGCAGTTGAAGCAAATTTATGTGAAGCACCGCCAAGGGAAAAAGGAGTCCTTTTAAAGATGAATGAAATTATCACACCAAAAGAGAAAAAAACAGAGCTAAAGGCTAGAAGGCGATTGGTTTCTTATGATTTTGATGATGATGATGATGATGATAATGCACTAAGTGATGATCCTAGTGCAGCTGCAGGTGCTACTACTGGCGGTGACATGTATGCACCTACTTCCACCTTCCACACTGACACGGGCAAAAGATATAGTCATAGTGAAGGAGGATTGTTTACACGCGCAAAATAATTTGAAGGAAAACATGCACATATATTTAAGTTTTTGAGCTTGCATATTATAATTTCCACGCGCGTGATTTATCAAACGATTTAGAGTTCGTGTACATAGACCTTTCCCCACCGACGGAAGTCGGCGTTAATTTACATCGGACCGTGTCCGAATACCTTTGATTAACTGACTAAGATCTTTTTGCCTATACGATACCGGCTTTCCCAAAATTTTAGTCTTAAGGAAGAATTCCCTTGCCCCAAGATAGGGCATCATTGCAATTATCCCTTCACATGAGGGCTTATTTGCAATGTTTCCCTTTTGGAAGGGTTTCGATACAATTTTCCCCTGTTGAAAGGGTTTAGGTGCGATTTACCCTCTTGGAGGGACTTACATGTAATTTCTCCCTTTTGGAAGAGCTTGTATGCAAGTTTCCCCGTTGGAGGGGACTTGTATGCAATTTACCCTCGAATTAGGGTTTATATGCCCTAAAATTATGGTTTATATGTAATTTACCCCTGATTTAAGGTTTTTATGTAATTTACCCTTGATTTAGGGTTTTTATGTACTTTAGGGATCCTTTTGTGAAATTTCACAATTTTGCATAAATTCCCTGGATATTTATGCAATTTCTCAAACTTTGGGGGTATAACTGCAAATTCTTGGATTTTATTGATTTGAGCATGATGTGCGATCCACTTTGGAAATATTTGAAGAACATTATGTCATTTCTAAGGAATGACCGTATTCTGCGACTTTTTCATAATCTCTTAAAGACGTTCATATAATTTCCCAAAATGCAGGGGGGAAAATGTAATTTTACGCATATTGATGTCTTCCACATAGTCTAGGGCATAAGAATTTCATAATTGTACCCATTGGTCAATCAACATAATCCATGTATTATCACTTGAATCCATTTGGATTCATGTTACATATAAGATGCTCACTTGAGGGTATTTTGGTAAAATACCCCTCTTAAGTGAGTTCTTTACACAAAATAGTTTTTTAACTTAACAAAACCCAAAGGAGGGAGCCGCCACCTGCTGCTTGTGCTGCTGCCTCTGCTGGACTGCTCCAAGGGTGCTGCTGCTTGCTACCTCCTCCTTCTCTTCCACTGCTCTTGGGACTTGAGCTCCTTTTATAGGAGTTGGAGGAGCAAGCCCAAAGGCTGCACCTCCGGGTATGACCGCCCCTTGCTCTCCACTCTTTGTTTCTTTCTTTTTTGCTGCAGAATGTGAGAGAGGGAGAGATAAAGGGGGGCGGAGGAGGCAACCCCGGGTCTGCACCGGGTATGACAACCCCTTGCTTCCACTCTTTGTTTCTTTCTTTTTTGCTGCATAATGTGAGAGAGGGAGAGATAAAGGGGGGCGGAGGTTCCTCCGGATTTCTCCTTTTTTTTACTGTTGTTTCCCTTTTTTTGTTTCTGTGCACAGCACAGTAGAAAGACAGGGGAAGGGACCGATGGGCCCTCTCCCATGGGCGCACACCACCCGGAGGAGGGACCTCCGGGTGCTGCAGACCCGGAGGTGGTCCCTCCGGGTCTGCAGCACCCGGGGGTGGCTCCCCCGGTCTGCAACACCCGGAGGTGGGCACCTCCGGGTCTTCTTTTTCCTGCTTCCTTCTTTTTTTTTCTGTCTGTCCTTTCAGACCGCAGGGAGAGGAGAACCCGGAGGTGGGCACCTCCAGGTGTGCAGAACCCGGAGGTGGGCCTCCCGGGTCTGCTCAATAGAGGAAGAAAAGGGGGCGGCCCTGGCCCCCAGTCCAGTGAACTTAAAAAACTATAAAAGCCTACCCTGCTGTCCTTTTCCACCATTTTTTTGAAGCCTTCGGCTCCTCTCAGCAGAACAGTACACCGGCGGTCTTTTTCTTTTGACTTTAGTTGACTTTTCGGACTCGTACTGCTGTCCTTGTCACTGGAGCACAGGGATAGGCTTGTGGTCCCTTAGAAACGCCTCCCTGATGCCGGGGACTGCCATTTACTTGACTTCTTGCTGCGTAGGTGCGTAACTTTAACACACCTGTGACGTGTTCGATAAAATACCTGTGTTAAAACACACTAATCTTTGCATGAAACTTCACCCAATAAGATGTCGAGGGCGCTTAAACTTAAACCCATTATGCCGACTGCTATTTAAATCACTTAACGCCGCAATTTACGAGAGTTACTTCACGTGTTCGATGAAATTCCCGTGTGTTAAAAACACACTTCTTCTTGTATTGATCTTCGCCCAATGAGGTGTCGGGATGTTTGAACTCCAACACATTATAACGGCTGCGATTTGAATCGCTTGACGCCGCCATTTAGCGGAGTTAACTTCAGGTGTTTGATGGAATGACTGTGTGTTAAACCATGCAGTCCTCTTATATAAAACGTTGCTCGGCATGATGCCAAGGGCATTTGAGCTCGACTCATGTGCGACGGTCTAAGTTTAAACCTCTTCAAATCATCATGTAAATTTAATTTATTTACTTCTTCTTGGTTCTGAAATTAATCAAAAAATTCTTTATTGTACATCATGGGATCCAATAAGGACATAATTCACAGAGCCGATATAGACATCCATCATGTTATGGAGGTGGCCAATACGAAGCAGGTATGTATGGGTGGAGCCATCAGCCATAATTCCAATTCCATCCAGACTATCCAGTTCCAGCCAATAGCAGTTATGGGTCAACATCCTCTTCTCATCCTCAAGGTTCTACTTCTTATGCTAATTTTGGATTCCAGTCAAGCCAACAGCCTTATACTACAAGAGGGATCTAAAGAGGAATACAAAACTTGGCTGCATCATTGTTTGATTACAGTGAATATACATAATATATGCCGTCTTTTTATGGGTATCAACATCAGAAGTCAGACGATGAGGGAGAAGGTTCTTCTAGCTATTATTCATATTAGTGCATCATCATTTGGGTAAGGATCATTTAATTTCTGTAACATTTATTTTGTTTGTAATATTTATTGTACTGCTTGAGCCTACTTCATGCTTAATATGTACTCAAGAATATTAGTTTAACATGTCCAATGTCTACTTCTAGCACTTAATTCAATTTATTCACACTCAAATGCATGTCCATTGGTTTTTTAAGTTTTTTTTCTATTTTTCTATTTTCAAATTTTTCTATATTTTTCTGATTCTTTTAATCTTTTGAATAGGTTTCGACTAGTTTCGGCCGAAACCAAAACTGAAACCGGTACGTTTCGGTTTCGGTCCTGGCCGAAACCGAGACCGAAATCGGTACTGCCATCCTTGCTAATCACATAGCCCTAATATGGCTATATCAAACTTTCCTCTTTCACTGTTCATCTATATTCTTTTAAAAAGGACTAGAGGAATCTTTATGTTGCTCCTTAGCTGCATAAGCTTAAACTTCATAACCAGGTAGGTAGTTTCCATTTCTGAGTGTCCTTGTGAGACCTTTGAATTTTGAAAGGCATACTCCTATCCAGAACCATCTTGCCCAAGCTCATGGTGCCACCATGAACAGGGCTAACATCCAACAAACACCTAATCAAAAGCTTTGCCAAAACCCCAGATCCTCCATTTGACCAAATTGATGGGATGACGCTGCTCCTGCTGCTGCTGCTGTGGATGATGACGATGAAGACGAGGTTTCACTAAGATGACAACCAAAAAGATGGGCAAGAGGCATTCATTACATTACCATACTTATTGGTCACAACAATAAATGGCATCACTCATTGAAGAATACCAAAACAAAATGTTATATCAAATAACCTTAAATAAAAGACACATTGTCATTGGCTCGAAGTTATCAAAAGGATTTTATTATACAATAACGGACGGCTTGGAAGAGATCATTGAAGTCTAGAGATAAGAGAGTGTGGCAGCTGATTCACACATGCTATGTGGGGCCATTTAGAAGGGATGAACAACTAGATTTTTAATACGTAGAATGCAGGATCAAACTGTGTTCTTCATTTTCAACCAGGCTGTGGAATGGGATATGGCTTTGGGATGTGTTAGTGCTCAAGGTTCTGGTACTTTGTGTAATCTGTTAGGTAGTTACCAAGACACCATGTAACACCCCTCCATTATGAGGAGCTAGTTATAAAATCTTAGAAAGTATATACATAATTTTTGAAACTTTGAACTTAACTTATGAAGCTTCAATTTTCTAGGGTATATTTATATTTCCACCTACAAAATTTGGACCACTCATGTGATGGCATGTGGCATCATTGATGACATGTGGCATCATTGATGGGTGAAGTGAAGTCCTCGATTGGTCAGCTCTGACATGTGCCACTCATGGATTGGTGTCATGATTGGTTGGGTTTGACACATGTCACTCAGATTGGTGGAGTGGCATGACGACCTAGGATTCGTGGATCTTATATCTCCCAAAACCACATACAAAACCATTAGCTTAAGCCCACTGGATTACCCCCCCCCCAAGACTCCTATAAATAGGAGGTAGGTGCCCCACTCTTCCCTGGTTATTCCTGTCCTGCACATCAGGAGAGAGAGAGGGGGGGAGGGAGGAGAGAGAGGAGAAAGAAGAGAGGATTACAGAAGAGAGTTGCAAGGAGAGAAGAGAGAGGTGCAATGAGAGAGAGATTCCAGCAAGAGGAAACAGTTGTTCCAGCAAGACAAAGTAAGGAACGGGAAAAAGAGATGATGGGAAGGGTAGCAAGCTAGCCCAGTCTGAGGAGAACCCCTGCCCCACCTCCTTCCTCGGCCGGACAGAGAGAAGAAGGGACATTTCAAGGAGGGAGATCACCAATTCATTGGTGAAAACTGTAATCTATTGAGTCTGTTGCTTTCAATTAGAACATATCCTGTCCATTACTTTTCTAGTTGTTCTTCTGGGTTTGGAGGGCTTTAGAAAAAACACCTCCATCTAGGAGAGATGCTGTCCAAATGCTTTCTTGAAATATAGAAACTTGGCTACATGTTACATGATCTGAAAACAATGGAAATATAACAGCTGTATATTATGTGATTGGGGGTGAGTCACTCTCTGTGCTGAGAGTGATTCCCTTGGGTAGATTTACTGTTGTGTTGCAGTGATTACATGTACTTTTCTATCATCCCTCTTTTAAAGATTGAACCTACCTAAAAAGGGGGCATTATGAACTTGTTTATGTCCATCGAGAATTGGAATTTTCACACTGATAACAGCATGCATAAGTGAACTATTAGATGTTGTAGCTATGACTTTAGATTAAGATTGATGATACGATTCTGCTCGTTATACCTAGATAAATTACACTTTTATGGAAGTTTCCATCTTTACAGAAGCATCTAAAAAGACCATGTGTTAGACATATGTAACTGTCAAGATGAAGCTTTCAGTTCTCTTTGACATGACTGGTTCATGATGTTTGTGTGGTCATACATGCTGTAATTATCTAATCAAGAGATCACATTTGGCTCTATAGTATTAACCTTATAAGATTTGACTTAAAGAATCACATGCTAAGGGTCAACGAGGCCTTGAGGGTTAATACCCATGGATCCTAAGTTTATAATGGTTACGACACCACAAGATGAAGGCCTAGATAATATTTTTCAGTTTAATTTGTGAAAGGTGTGGTAGTACACCGTTGTGGGTTAGCTAACCAACCTAGATGTTTCCCGCTTAATAGTTGTAGGGGCATGTGTTTATGAAAGGCCAAGCATGGCCAATGGTGGACAAAGGGCTACAGTGGCCCATTGTTTGGATCCCTAGTAGGGATCAATGACTGGGGATCCCAAGCGGGGATCAGCAATTGTGTGATGATACTACGCCTCTCTTTTTAGTTGTTTTGGGCGGAGTGCGCCTTACAATAATTCTTTTTCCCCTTATGACCGTGGATCCCTTTAGGGAAGGGTCGAGGATGTTTGCCCAGAACCCTGGGCAGCCCTTATGACCATGGGGGTTAGGTCAGAACCCTGGGCAGCCCTTATGACCATGGAGACCAGGGTCCAATCTCGGGCTTACTGACCTTAGGACAATGAGTAGAGTCTTACTTGTGTGCACACATAGTCGGGTCTAGGACACCATGGTTTCACGAACTCTGTGGCCTGACTAGTCCTATACTCACCAACCTTTCAAGATAGTCGACATTCCGTGAGAGTTGACAGGCGGAGGCATGGTTGGGTTGACTTGACAGCAACTCCACGGAGGCGATGACTGTACGACCTTGACTAGTGTGTAGGCGACCCTCGCTTCTGGGAATTTTAGACTGGGCCACTATGACTAAAGAAAGAAAAACCAACCACAAACAATGGTATGCGGGTATCAGTGCCGATGTGAGACCTACCACCTAGTTGATAAGAAATAGCCCAATCAGGGTGGACTGGTAGTGGTCGGATGGAACCCAAAACACAACAAAAAGCCAGTGCAGGTTGACTAACTTAGTAGCCCAATTTTAATTTTCCCTTTTACCCCTATTTTGTCTAATGTCCTTATATAAATATGTGTGAAGTAATGAAATTGTTTTACGAAAAATTTCAGGAGGTTGAGGAAACCTCATATCCCAAAGCGAGTGTTTTGGTGATTTACCATAAACTATTTTTTGTCAATTAGTGCTAGGGTTTTGAGAATGAAAATGTCATTACCAAGTGTTATGCATTTAATGGCATGTGTTTCCATTTGAATGATTGGCAATAGTAACTTCAATTCTTGCATCACGACATTGTACCTTGTGTTGTTCTATTGACTTGACTCAAGAAGCATCCCAAAT
The DNA here is from genome assembly GCA_022559845.1 of Amorphophallus konjac. Taxonomy (NCBI): domain Eukaryota; kingdom Viridiplantae; phylum Streptophyta; class Magnoliopsida; order Alismatales; family Araceae; genus Amorphophallus; species Amorphophallus konjac. The sequence continues at coordinate 160,936,472 of CM040129.1, read as the reverse complement.
GACCTCTACTTGGATTTCCCGGTTCACTGCCATCTTCTGACTGATTTGTTTACCTTTGGGTGGCAAGGTCGCTGGACCTAGAGTAGAGTAGTGGTAGTCGGGCCTCGAGTGAGCGTTGGCAAATAGTTGGAGTTGAGCGCCCCGATATCAATACTGTAGCTGTTCTTTTACAATTGTGTGTCCCCTTTTCGGGATATATATAGGGAGATGATCTAGTAAGAACGTCCTTACTAAATCATTCCGAGCGAACGCCTATGTTAACTTTTATGCGCCTATGTGAACATAATTTTGTTCTCTTGTGCCTATATTACACTTAACATAGGCTTAACATAGGCGCATAAAAGTTCGCATAGACGCATAAAAATTAACATAGGCGCATAAAGGCTCACATAGGCGCAAGAGACTAAAAGTTAAGTTTAACACAGTTGCAGCTGAAAATTGAATATAGGTGCATAAAAGTTAACATAGGCATTCGCACAGAATGATCTAGTAAGGACGCAAAGAAGGCAGTTTCAATTTCGGTTTCGGTGTCGGTTTCAGCCGAGTCTGAAACCAAATAAAATATTTTTTTTTGCCAACTGAAGGAGTTTCGATTTCGTCCGGTTTCGACTGATAGGTTTCGGATCATTCCGGTCCGAAACCGATACGTGTCGGTCGAAACGTTTCAGTTTCGGCCGAAAATGACATCCATGTAAGGACGTCCTTATTGAATCATTCTGTGCGAACGCCTATGTTAACTTTTATGCACCTATATTCACTTTTCAGCAGCGACTATGTTAAACTTAACTTTTCAGTCTCTAATCATTCCATGCGAACGCCTATGTTAACTTTTATGCGCCTATATTCACTTTTCAGCTGCAACTGTGTTAAACTTAGCTTTTCAGTCTATTGTCTATGTGAACCTTTTTGCGCCAATATTAGCTTTTATGCGTCTATGTGAACTTTTATGCGCCTATGTAAATTTTTATGCGCCTATGTTAACTTTTATGCACCTATGTGGACTTTTTATGCGCCTATGTTAAGTTTAAGTGTAATATAGGCGCAAGAGAACAAGACTATGTTCACATAGGCGCACAAAAGTTAACATAGGCGTTTGCATAGAATGATTCAGTAAGGACGTCCTTACTAGATCATCTCTCTCTCTCTCATATATATATATATATCACTCCAAGAGAAATTATGCAACAGTAACCAAGGATAATCCACTAAATTCCAGCAAGTTTACATAATCCTCTTTCTCGAATACAAGTACATAGCTAAGGTACAAGCATATACCAACAACAATATGACCGTGGTGACAGACTCCAAACGACTCTTAGTAGTTAAGGTCGGGTCGGGTTGTCAAACATCACCTACGTATGAGCCATTTTTGTGTGGAGGGTTTTTGGCTCGAGGTTTACTATGTATGGAGGGGTTCTCAACACAAGGGCTTATTGATTTCTGTCATACTTGTACATCTCTGTAGTTTTTATTTCAATAAATGTGTGGTATTATCCACTTCAAAAACAGGTGATGGGCATCGGGATCTTTATGAGAATAGTAACAGGAAGTGATTATCAATATCCATTATTAAAAAAGGATATACACCACAATACCCCTTGCTCTACTAATTTCCTACCCTTTACATGTGTAATTTCTATCCAAGGCCATGCCATGAAGGCAAATCAGGTCTTCTCCTGGGCACTATGGACCGAGCGGAACAATAGAATCTTCAAGAGCAAAGCTCGTACTGAGGATAGGGTTTTTTTCTTTTGTTTGTGAGATAGTGTCTCTTTGGGCTAAGCAACTTTGTAATGTGGGGAATTTTAACTCCTCTCTTTTTTTGTTGTTGGGGAGTTAGAGAGGTCCTTTCTCTTGGGCAGGTCTACTTTTGTGAGAGCTTTGAAGTTACTTGTACATCCTTTTCTCCTTTAATATACTCGTGTGGTACCATCCACTTTTCAAAAAAATGAAGGCACATCAGGTCTTCTCCTAAAGCATTTTGCTTTCTAATTGTATATGGTGGTAAATTATAAGAATCATACAGTGAAGTACCACATGAGTGGATATAAATGAATAAAAATGTGTTGAATCAATTATTTATGGTCTTTACTTCCTAGAGCTCTCCGTTTTCTTGCATTCAGGTTGAATGACTATAAAATTATGTCAACCACATAATATGGGTTACACATAAGACATCTCTTATTTTACCCAAGGAATTCCCATAAATATCACTATTTATCTTTCTGTTTCCCTAGAGCCATCAAACTAAGTGTGAATAACCCTCCTCTCCTTGAAAGAAGGGGTGCTCTGGTTTTATCCATGCTTCAAACAATTTCATCGTCCCCATATTACCAAATCTCTATAGTCACAAATTTTCTATGGGCAACCACCGCATGGATGGCAGTTTGGGCCGAAACGTATCGGTTTCGGCCGAAATGTATCGGTTTCGGCCATAACCGATCCGATTTCAGACATGCTCACTGTAGCAGGTCCGAAAATTAAAAAAAATTGGTTTCGGGCGAAACCGATATGGGTTTCGGGCGAAAGTCACATGTTTCGGCCCGAAACCGTCCGGTTTCGGCCGAAACCCACATGAACGCCCCTTTAGGGGAGTTCACTTCCTTCACTTGTTGTTCTCCCCCACGAAACCCCAACCCACGGCCGAAACCCCCTGTTGCTGCTGCTGCTGCTGCGAGACCTGCTGCCGTTGCTACCATCAGTGCTGCTGCTGCTGCCGTAGGCTGCTGTTGCTGCGCATGCTGCACCTGCAGGTGTTGTTGTTGCTGCTGCTGCTACTGGAGGTGGACAGGAGGGACTAGGGAGAGGGAGCTGCTGCTGTTGGCTTGAAGGATCATTCATCAACCGCCGGTTGGTGCGGACTGCGGGCTGTGTTGGGTGAGCATTACGGGTTTGATTGTTTTGTTTGAGATTATTTTGATTGGGTTAAATTAGGGTTTGATTGTTTTGTTGTGTTATTTTGTTTGGGTTAAAAATTTGGGGTGAGCAAGGAGGGTAATAGCTAATGAAGCCCTAATTACTTCATAAAAATTGGGACTTTCGTCTAATTCGACTTTCTTAGCCACAATTGAAGATTAATTAAGTTTCATTAATGAAATTCGGGTGGGATCATACTGGGATTTTATTTTTATGAAGGGTGATTAAGGGTTAATTGATAATTAAGCCCTAATTAGATAATCAAAATTGGGGCTTTCGTCTAATTCGACTTTCTTAGCCACAATTGAGGGTTAATTAAGTTTCATTCACGAATTTGAGGTGGGATCATGCTGGGATTTTATTTTTGTGAAGGGTCATTAATGGTTAATTGGGAATTAAGCCATAATTAGTTCATCAAAATTGAGACTTTCGTCTAATTCGGCTTTCTTAGCCACAATTGAAGATTAATTAAGTTTCATTGACGAAATTGGGGTGAGATCATGCTGGGATTTTATTTTTATGAAAGGTGATTAAGGGTTAATTCGTAATTAAGTCCTAATTAGTTCATAAAAATTGGGGCTTCCGTCTAATTCGGCTTTCTTAGCGACAATTGAAGATTAATTAAGTGAAGGCTTAAGTCCCCTTCAATAATTTGGAGGTCTATCATGTAGAATTGTCTTTTTTTCATCGTACTTACAAGAGATTGTCTTTGACTGTCATAATGCAGCATCATGCCTAGACGTCAGCAAACACAGGAGCAGCAAGGGTAGGAGGATCCGGGGTGGGCCCACCTATCCTTAGTTGATACTAAGAGAAGAAAGGTGAGATGTAATTACTGTGATAGGGAGATACATGGCAGAATTACCAGAGGAAAGCAACATTTGGCAGGGGTAAGAGGAGAGGTGAGACAATGTGACCACTGTCCTCGAGAGGTGCGAGAAGAGATGCTCCAGTGCCTTCTGGGGAAAAAGGAGAGGATGCAACAAAGGGCTAAGGATGAGGCTGAAATTGCTGAGGAGATTTCTGACAGAAAGGTTAGGAGGGATGATGATGAGGAAGGCACTGAGGATTCTGATCCAGAACTGACTGAAGCAAGGGAGCGTGAACAAGCCGCTCGAAAGAAAGGGAAGGCACCCATAGGTTCAGGGACCTACGAAAGTACAGCTGCACGACGTGTTGACATTGGTGTTGCCCCACATACGCAGAGAACAAGTCCCATGGACAGCTGTCTCCACAGAAGGCCCCAGGCTACAAAACCTAAAATCAAGTCTGCATTGAGAGGGGTCAAAAAATCACCAGAAGTTGCAGGGCATGCATTTAAAAGTATCTGCAAATGGTTTTTTCATGCAGGTGTCTCTGCACATACAGCTTCAAGTGAATATTTCCAACCTTTGATAGATGTCATAGCAGATGTTGGCCCTAGCTTGAAGGCCCCCTCACGTCGAGACATATACGGGCGTGGCCTTGAGAGAGAGGTTGAGGAACTCCATGATTGGGTTGAAAGCTTCAAACATATATGGGTGGAGAGAGGATGCACCATCATGTGTGATGGTTGGACTGGTACCACGAAGAAGTCCATGATAAACTTTTTGCTTTATTACATCGAATGTAAAGTATTTGTGAAATCAGTTGATACATCAAATTATGAAAAGAATGCAAATTATTTGTTTCATTTGATGGATGACATAGTAGAACAAATTGAAGAGGAGAATGGTGTGCAAGTGGTGACTGATAATGAAGCCAGTTACAAGGCTGCAGGGAAGAAATTGATGCAGAAGCGCAGTCATTTATATTGGCTCCCATGTGCAGCACATTGTCTGGATCTGATGCTTGAAGACATAGGGAAGGAAAAGCATGTGAAGAAGACAATTGACAAGGCACAAAAAGTCACACAATATATCTATAGCCATCCTAGGATATTGAATATGTTCAAGGCGCATGCCAGTGGAGGGCGAGATATCATCCGTGCAGGCCCAACCAGATTTGCTTCCAATTTTATTTCTTTGGAGTCTTTGCACAGGTATAAAATTGATCTCAATTCTTGATACTTTATCCTCATAGATATGTAACAGTATTTGATTCAAATTTCATTTATTTGCACAGGTATAAGAATGAGCTGAAAGCTTTCATGTACCACAATGCCCTGCGGCTGCGGGAATACATCGACAAGGGCAATGTTGATGCTCAGATGGATTATTTGGATGTCTGCCACATCGTGGACGACAACAAATTCTGGGACAGGGTGTCACGGTACTTGAAAGTAGTCACACCCCTCGTGAAGGTCCTAAGAATGGTGGATGACGATGAGAAGAATGATATGGGCTATCTGTACGAGGCCATGGACCGTGCCAAATTGGAGTTGCAGGATTCCCTTCCCAGACATTATGCAAAATGGTGGAAAATTATTGACCAGAGATGGGACAACACATTACACCACGACTTGCATGCAGCTGGTGAGTGAATAATTGTACTGAAATTGGGGTAATGCCTATATGTTATTTCATATATAACATTTAGTTAATTATACACAAATGCAGGTTATTTCCTCAACCCTCGATTTATGTACGATGCCGATGCACATGTTGATGGCGAGGTGCTCCAAGGGACTTTAAAAATCATTGGTCGTTTATCGAGGACACCAGAAAAGAGACTTCAGGTCGAAGTAGAGGTTGGCCTTTATTTGATTTTATCAATAACAGGTATATAATTTATTTAAGTAGTTATGTTAATGTATTACTTTATGTTTGTAGATGAACAATTATAGAATGAGGACTGGGACATATTCTGACCCGCAATTGCAATACGCTGTGGGAAGAGTGAGCCCAGGTATATTTTAATTTTTTGATTTCTTAACCTGAATATGTATTTCTACAACTTATATGCATTTGTTTATGGTTGGTGTAACATCTGACTGGTGGATAATGGTGAAAAATAGAGATTTGGCCAGTTCTGCATTGGCTTTCATTGCAATTAGAGTGCTCAGTCAAACAACATCGGCAAGCCAATGTGAAAGAAATTAGAGCACGTTCAACCTTATACACTCAAAGGTTCGCAATCGGCTAAAGATAGAACCGTTAGAAAAATTGGTTTACTGTCATTATAATATGAGACTGAGAATAAAGAACATTAAGATAAGATAAATGCTGAGGGACAAACGCGTCGCTGAGGATGGCAGTACAGAAATTGATGTAGATGCCCTATTTGATGATGAGAATCCGTTGCAGTCTTGGGTGGAGACACGAGAGCAGGTTGATGAGCCCGTATTTGATATTGATGATCAACATGGGCAGAGGGCATACTAGATGAAGATGAGCCAAGAAATCCCGAATTCAGAAGAAAATCAAAGAGGGCCAGAGATACTCATGCGCACCAGAGAAGGGACCCACCTGGGGTTGTTGATGAGACTGAGGAGCAGTATGATTTTCAGCCAGCTAGACACTCAGACTCAGATAGCAGGCCAGTCACTCCTAGAATGGGCAAGCCACCTGCATCCTTAAGAAGAAGTACATCAGTGCATGGGCAAACTGAGAGAACAAATGCTGCTGCTCGAGAGGACCCGGCAATTGAGCAGTTGAAGCAGATTTATTTGAGACACACGCCAAGGGGAACAGGATTCATGTCAAGGATGATTGAAGAAAGCACACCGAAACAGAAAAAAGCACCCCCAAAGGCCAAAAAGCGACTGGCCAGTGATGGTGGTGATGATGATAATCCTAGTACAGCTGCAGGTGCTACAGGTGTTGCAGGTGTTACTACTGGCGGTGGGGATGCTGGTGGTCCTTCCTCCTTCCACGTAGACACAGGCAGAGGATACAGTCAGGGTGAGCGAGGACATGATTCACAGAGTCAGGCATCCATCAGGTTATGGAGGTGGCCAACAGGAGGCAGTGATTTATGGGTGAGGTCATGAACCAGCATTCCAGTTCCATCCACATCCGTCCAATTTCTCTTCTCTTCCTATAGATTCTTACGCTGATTCTGGATTCGAATCAAGCAGAGAACCTCACACTCCAAGAGGGATCCAAAGAGGGATGCAAGACTTGGCTACTTCATTGTTTGGTTATAGTGAATATACACAATACATGCAACCTTCTTATGGGTATCAAGATCAAAAGCCAGACGATGAGGGAGAAGATTCTAGTTATTACCCATATTATTGTCTCTTCATTTAGGTAAAGATCATTTAATTTCTGTAACATTTACTGTGCCTAATTAGGTTTATTGTAATGCTTGAACCTACTTTATGCTTAGTATGTACTCAAGAATATTAGTTTAACATGTTCAATGTTTGAATTTCAATGTCTACTTCATGTTCATTGCACTTAATCTAATTTCTTTACAATTAAATGCATGTCTAATGATTTTTCTGATTTTTATGTGATTATTAACTTTATATCTATTTGTTTATGAATTTTTAGGTCCATTTTCAATTTTTTTAAGCTTTTGACTAGGTTTCAGCCGGTTTCGACCGAAACTGAAACCGAGTCATATCGGTTTCGGACTCGGTCAAACCGACACTGCCATCCTTGAACCACCGAACTCAATCTCTTTCTGCCGTTTGTAGTTATTTATGGAGATCTATCCAGTAAAGGTACTCAATTTGGATCATTTTGTAATAACTATCAATATTTAATAGAAGCGATAACTTGAGAGAAGAACACATTTTCTGCACGGGATGTTGGTGGGAGCTTCCACTTACCATCATGGAAATCACTCCTCTCTAGGGGTCTTCGTTGCTAGCGACCTCGCCAGTAGAAGCTGGGTGGGGGGGAGTTCCCCTGTGGAAGTCCCCCCCTCCCAGCTCGCTCTCCTCGCCTCCCTTTCTCTTTGTCTGCCATCCCCCCATTCCTCCTTTGTCTTTGTGCATCGTATTAAACCTGCGATTGAATCGTTCAGCCAAGGCTTACAAAGGCCACTATAACAGGGATAGTGAAACAATGCAACAGTAACCGCATGACGAATACCAATGTGATCAAGCAGTCTGTTATAGTGGTAAAGAACTCCCATGAGCCATTCTGTGGCTCCCAAATGAAATCTGTGAGAAGAGATGACAGCTCATCTGTCAAACCAACTGGGTGTGGACCCACTCATAATCTTGTCTAGAAGATAGAATTTGCCATAACCTTCAGAAGCAAACTACGCACCAGAAGGAGTCAAGAAACAACCAGAAGCAGCCTCAGACACTATCTTGTGTTTCTCACACAAGTCCCAAGTAATAGATGAAAAAGACAGAAGCTGAGTAGGGCAGCCGGTCTCAGAACTAAAGAAACCCAGCTGTGAAGTAGCATGAAACTGGGTTTGGCGTACCAGGCCCATGAGAAAGCTGGGATATGAAGTACCGCAGCAACCAAGCATGCTGTCCCGCCCGACCAGAATGGCCCTTTCGAGTTGAATGCGCTCCGCCAATAAATAACTATCATCCTCGTCCATATCCTCAGAGATGAAATGCTGAATAAATAGAAATAAGTATTCATCCAGCGGAAAGTGCTTTGGGTAACCCGCTGTCGTTCATATTTATAGAGGGCTCCGCGCCTCACAATCAAGGATAGGTCAACAACGCCTCCCAAAGACTCGTCCTCAGGAAGCGGACTCAAGGCAATCACACTCAACCCCCGATCAGGGGAGAATAGATTCTCTGCTGTAATTCTCGGAGGGTCCAGCAGAGGCATCAACTTCTTGGAAGCAATAGGGACAATCTCCCTATCACGCCCCCGCGACCCACGGGCACGGCTCTCTCTGATGCGAGACATGATGGCTACCTACAGAGAACAAAGAAAAAATTATCAAATGCCAATCCAATAAATATAAATAGTATCAACTGTCAAAAGCGCATCAAGATTCAAGACATAAGGGTATCATGCCACAAGAACAAAAGAGATTCACAGAGGGCACGGGCTGCCCGCCGTCGCCTTCGGCTCAAACAGACCCCCCGTGGGGGGCATTTGTTGGACCCCAAAATGGTTCACCATTAATTTCTGGTATTTTTAGAATTCTTCAGAAAGAAGGAAAGAAGAAAATTCAATAGATCATGAGCGGCCTCGAAATAACGAAGTCGTCATTATCATGCAACATTATACGTGCTTTATGCACGGAGAAGTTCATCAAAATATCCCGTAGGGCAGCAATCTCGCTCACCCGCGTGGAAAGTCAACTGTAAACAATTATTTGGATCTCCCTGATCTGTATGGCGGTCAACGGGATTATTCTCCCGACAAAGCAAGCCCAAAAGCAACCAAAGGAAGTTACACATGTTGCAGCCCGGTTCCACCACCAGTAAAAAAATGATTTTTCAGAAGTACGGCAGACCTTTTATAGGCTTTTGAAGCCAAGGAATGCCCCCCCTCCGCCCCTTTTCTCTCTCTCGGGGACGCAAGATAGACCGGAGGGAGACCCACCTCCAGTGGACCAGACCAGAGGGACCCCGCTCCGGTAGCTCTAGACTGGAGAGGGGACCCCTCCGGTTCCCTGCAGGCCGGAGGGGGGGCCTCCGGTCAAAATTGACCGGAGGAACCCCCTCCGGTCCGTTTTCTGTGGGCCTACGTAGTAAAAAAAATAGAAAAAACAGAAAAAAAGAGAAAACAAGGGGGGAGGGGGTTACACCTCTTACCTCTTGGACTTCCACCGGAGAGGCGATGCATCCACCGGAGCTCCACCACCTCCACTCCACCTTGCAACCCCTATAAAAGGGTGGGAGCGGCCAAAGAAGAAGCAACAAGCAAGAAGAGGACCAAAGATTCAAGAAGAAGAGAGAACCTGAAGGAGAAGAAGATCTTGCAAGAAAGAAGAAGAAGAAAAGGGGAGGTGCGCCCCCTTCTCTTGCTGGGTTTTGTTAAACATAAGCCCCACCGCAATTTTGCAAAAAAAAACCCTATTCTAGGGTGTGATGGTCTAAAATACGCCAGCATCAAGAAATCTCACACTTTTACTGTTAATGTATTTGGAAAATGTCAGAAAATTTCAGAATAGATCAGAAAACTTGGTCTATGCATAAAATTATGTGAAAACCCTTGAAGAGTTAAGAAATTGCAGTTTTCTGAAATTGTATAAAAGTCCTTGTACTTTTCGGAAAATTTCAGAAAAAAACAGAAAATCAAGGAAAGAGATGTTTGTGCATGAAATGTCTTCCAACTTATGGAAATGTCCCTCGTCAAGGCCAAGGTTCAAAAAATTACATTTTTACCTCAGAACTTCTCGAATTTGCTCAAATGTCCGCAAAAAAAATTATGAGAAAACGCAGAAACTCATGAAAATCAGAAAAGTCAGGCATGACGCCTTGGTCATGCCAGAAATTACGATTAGGCCCTCATAAAAGGGCGAATTATAATCAAATCCTCATAAGATGGGAAAATTGTAAGAAAACCCCTCACCCGACGGAAAATCACGGAGACTCCCCTCTGCCCAAAGGCATGAGTCGTAAGGGTAAGAAAGGACCTTTAGCAGTTAATCAAAAGTGTCCGAACATGTCCGATGTAAATTAACACCGACTCCGGTCGGTGGGGAAAAATTCAGTACACGAACCCTAATCGTCTTATAAATAAAAGCGCGGAATTAATAAATATGCAAAGAGAAAGAATAAATACGCATACCCGTCTGACGAATCGGACGGCGAGAAATTCTGCGTGTAAACAGACATACTTGTAGAATGTAATTTCCTTCCTCTATTGCATAGTTGTCAAGACAGTCGCCTAAGTGACTAGGCGCCCTTATGGGGCCAAGGTGTTAACCCGCCTCTCTGCCCCCCAGAAAGGCGAGCAAGACACCCACCTAGGTGACAAGGTGCCCAACTAGGCGAGTAAAGCGTCTTGCCCAGGTGCCTTGGCCTGCCTGGCCTGGGCATAGCCTATAATACGCCCTCCAACAATTTTTGGGCTGGGGGCCTCCGTGATGGGAGGGAGGGTCATAGGTAGATCGGGCTCCACACGCTCTTCTAACACCACTATCTCTATGTGTGTACCCCTCTCTCTCTCTCTCCTCCCTCTCTCTCTCTCTCAATTTTTAATATTAAAATTTATAATTTTTTCATGTATCTTGTTCATAATTTGTATATTGAGGATATATTTTTTAGGAGTTTTTAAATAAGTGCCAAGGTTTCGCCTAGGCAACGCCTAAGCAAACACCTTATCTCATAAGCACTTAGGCTCCCCATGAACGCCTTGGGTCGCCTTGACAACTATGCTCTATTGTACGTGTGCTAGATGGCTGTTGGTCCACTTTCGTGTCCTTACTCAGTGAGCTTATCCTTTGTAGCCGTTGTTCCGTTTCCTATGGAAGCGTACAGGCTTGTTCTTTATGGGGTATTAGTCTCCCTTGTATGCTTTGTTGTTAAGTTAATGAAAGGATCTTTCTTTTTAGAAAAAAAAAAAAGAAGCGATAACTGCAAGTTATAGCAGCATAATGATCAGAAACTCAAATGAAAAAGAACCAAAGGGGGCCTATCATTCTTAAAAGAATGAAAGACAGTTAAGAAGCCTTACTGTCAAGCTGCCAGACTTCGTGTTTTCAAACTCAATCAATCGCTTTGTTAACGTTGATTCACAAACATAAACAACACTTACCTGGGGAAAAAAGTTCAAGGACATGGAAGACATTAGAAAAATAAACATGGCAATAAAAATAATAAAATAATTTTTTACATCCTTAAGTAATATGACTTAACAAACATTCAATTTTCTTGGAATCTCATATGTCATTTAACTTAAAGAACCACTACAACCCTTCAGGTGTTCTTATCCACCTTTTGCACCCTTTAACAAGGTGACATGGGGAGCTACACTGCATGATTAGTGATTACATTAAAAAAAAACTGCCAAAAAATGGATACTCAAACAATCAGATACTAAAATTGATTGAATATCTTCACTGAGCACAAAGTAACCACTGCAAATGGATGTAATTTTTGCATACTGAAAGAATGTATCAATAAGTATATTTCAAACACTAATTTTAGCCTTTTTTCTTTGGCATTGGAGAAACCTCTCCTCTTTGCCACTTGGTTGTACTGCCTCTATTTTTCAATAAAATTGATGGTACAGTCCACTACTTTCTAAAAAAAAGATATTTCCTCATTGCCATGATTCAATAACCTATGCAGGTGATATAGACACTTTTCTAATTACTGAAAACATGGCAGGCTCAAGTTTTGCAGTGAAAATAGAGTAACGAGCTTTTGGCACACTACTGAGGTTCAAAAACTTCAAAGTTACAAAAGAAAAGATGAAGTAAACACTTAGTTCATTGCTAATTCACCATGTTGAATGCATGATTAAAGTGACTTAAGCCATGGACCATGTGACATTAAGAATAAGACCAAAGAAGATCACAATGGGCAAAAAAAATGGGCAGATCAGATCGGCATTGGCAGACCTAGGTCAGTTTTTGGTCAACAGATCAGAGCCAGACCAGCTTGAATCCATCAACTGCATATTATTGCAATAATGAGCTAACCAAAAGACTGATCCAATTACCCTATACTGAACATGTGGCACATAGTTGCTGCAAAGGAGACCACTCTAAGGCAGGTGCTCGTAGAAGCTTGATATCTTTGGCAACAAAGTCATCATCCAGCTTTACTGGCTTTTTCTCACTCAGCTGTCTCTCCCTCAAATCCTAGCCTCAAATGTCTCTCCCTACAATCCTAGCCTCAAATGATCCTCTTTCTGCCAACACACCACCAGCATAAGATGCAACCAGCAAGCTCTAACGTGGTTTTCCTAGTTTCCTCTGCCCATGCATGATCTCCACAACGGTACTGTTTCATGATAGCCTCCCCTGTGCCTGCCAGCTGCTTGCCACTCCAAGGCCCACTGCTTATTTGACTCATTGATGTAGAAATCAGTCTGCACCCACAAACGTTTCTTCTTTTCTCTATACTTCCAATTGTTTCAGTTAGTCTGCCAACGCTCAGCAGATGCACCTGCAGCTGCAGGCTCATTCAGCCACCACCCATCAAATTTTTTATATTAGACAGATTCAAACAGGATTGTGATCAAGAATACACTATCCGTGTGCCCAATCTGATCTTGAATTCCACGGATCTGATCATCCAAGTGAATCAACCCCCACAACAATCAGAAACTGGAAAGAATCTACTATAAAGTCTGTCATAGAACTGGATCTGGAAACCTTCCCTTTTTCTTTGCACTATTATCTTTTGGGAAAGGATTGGGTTATATTGTGTAATCCCCTGGTTCTCCTTTGTGTTTCCCTCTATTGCTTTAGCAGACCTTGCACTTTGGGGTGTGCAAAAGGAAAAGAATAATCTGAAATATCCATCCATCTCCAAAGCTTATAGGCAACATGGGGATACAAATTGAAGAATAAGGGTACTATCCTTATCCTTTTTATTTAGGATAAGGAAAAGGGAACAACTCTTTCCTTACCCTGTAACCCAATTATCTGTCCTCTTATATATATGTCACAATAAGGTTAAGTATCTTATGAGAACCCTTGTAAAACTTTGGTCGATATGAAAAGTGATGTGGATAGCTAATTGGGATCTCGTAAACCTTCAAAAATATGCAGTAAAACTAGATATATTGATCACAATATATTATAAAGATAGGTCATCTGAACCTTTTTTTTTTTGAAAGTGGTTGGTACCACAAGATTGTACTAAAATAAAAAAAAGGGAGGGGCGTACAAGTATAATCAGAATGCTCCCAAAAACTCCCTATACAGAAATTCCGCACACCAAGATGATGTGTCACCCCTAACCTCCCAACAAACCCAAAAAGGAAGAGTTGTGAGAGCCCACATTACATATCACCGAAAGCCCACTCTCTCACTTTCTCCAAAATAAAGAAACAATCCTATCTGAGACTGTAGCTCCCCTTCTGAAGACTCTATTGTTCCTTTCACCCCATAGGGCCCAGAGGGTAGCATGGATGATAAGCCATCATATAAGTCTATCACCCTTGAGAGTCCATCGCCTGTGCCACCTTCCTATCAACAGCTACACATTATCCACTAAGTAGATGGTACCTGAGAACCTGCTCAAAAGTCGTGTCCACACCTCCTTGGAGAAAAGGACGATCAAGTGTCTCCTCCTCTCCACCATAGTTGGCAGTATCAGCCGAAACTGATACGTTTCGGCCGAAACGTATCGGTTTCGGCCGGTACCGAAACGAAACCGGACCTGCTCACTGTAGCAGGTCCGAAACCTAAAAAAAAAAGTCTTTTTTAATGGTTTCGGACGAAACCGTATCGATTTCGGCCAAAACCGGACGGTTTCGGCCGAAACCGGATAGGTTCACTAAATTTTTTTGACCTTTTTAATGTTTTGAACCGGTTTCGGCCGAAATCGGTACGTTTCGGTTTCGGTCCTGGCCGAAACTGGTACCGAAACCGATACTGCCATCCTTGCTCTCCACAAAGAGAGCACAATGTAGGAGTATTCGCCTGAAAAAAGCCAATGTATCGCACGTCGGCAGGCGCACGTGTGAGAGACTCCATATAAGCAGCTTCACTTTCAAAGGGCTCTTAGGGGTCGCAATCTGAGATGCCAAGTCATGCCTCTCTCCTCCCTTTATAATAAGCTTGTATTCCGATCTGACTGAGAACCTCCCTTCATTATACCACCTCCACCACCACCTATCAGTTTCGGTTACACTCGATGCAAAATGTATGAGCAAGGATAAGAGTTTCTCTAATTGATCAATCTCCTCTACCCTGAGGTTTCTTTTAAAAGATGGAGCCCAAGTGCCTCCTGATAGTAGTGTCTCAAAAACTTAGGAGACCGATGCTACCAGTGTAGAGGTAATCGCAAAGAGCTGCAGGAAGGTGTCCTCTAGTGTAAAGTCTCCACACCACGTGTCTTTCTAGAACAAACTCTTCCTCCCACTACCATCCAGACCTGTACACTAGCCAAATTGATATCCCTACAGTTCAAGATACCCCTGGAGAGATAGTGTGCTGAGAAGCTGGGGTCATGTCTCAATCCCTTACTCTCCCATAGTACCTCTGCCGGATCGCCTATAGCCATAGCCCATTGTCTTCAGGCCCAAGCTTCCACAACCATTTGCACAATAAGACCCGATTGAAGTCTCTGATATTTTTGAAGTTGAATCCTCCCATTTCCTTGCTCTTTACAAACTATGCCCCATGCAATATCATGCCATCCCCTGCTTCCGCTACCATTGCCATGTCAAAAAAATCTTAATTGAATAGACTCCAGCTTCTTTGCCATTGTCCTCAGGATCTGGAAGACGAAAAGGTAATAAATAGGGAGGCTATTCAGCACCAATTTGCAAAGCACTATTCTCCCCCTATATAAGAGAAGTCTCACCTTCCAACTAGTCAATCTAGATTCATATCTTTGTATCACATTGTGCCAATCACTTCAATGTAGGACTCCTGGAGACAATGGTAGGCCCAAATAAGAGATAGAGAAATCTCCTATTTGGCATCCTAGAATAAAGGTTGCTCTCCATAGAGCTCTCTCTTCCAAAGTAAACCCCATTATCAGACTCTTGCTGAAATTCATTTTAAGCCCACCAACTTCTTTAACAGCTCCAACATAAGCATCATGACATATAGTTGCCTTTCATCCCCTGCTAGAAACCAAATGGTATCATCAGCATATTGTCAGTGAGTGATGTGCACACTACCCTACCCAACCTAGAAGCCTTTGATCAACCCTTGTGTTTCTGCTCTCTTCCACATCCTGCTAAAAACATTTGCAACCAGAATAAAAAGTAGTGGTGACATCGGGTCTCCCTGCCGAAGCACCTTGCCTGTGGAAATATGTGGACAGCTACCCATTAATTAAGACATAAAAGGGCTGATGTGACACGTCCAAATCCATCCAATCCACCCTCATCAAATCCCATCTTCCGAAGCACTACAAATAGACAACTGTAGCTGACACTATCACAGGCTTTCTTAAAATCCAACTTGAGCACCACTCCCTTTTTCCTCTGAGTCTTCATGGCATGTAAGTATTCATAAGTTAACCAAAAAAAATCTCCTGTATGTGATGGCTCCTGATGAAATCCCCTTGATAACCATTAACCATTCTGTCAAGCACTGTGTCAAGCCTCATGGCCAGAAACCTGGACATGATTTTGTAAGTTCCATTCAAGAGACTAATGGATCTGAAATCCCTAAGGCTTTGTGCACCTGGCTTCTTAGGGATTAGAACTAAAAAGGTGTTATTGGTACCCATCAAAAGTGCCCTCCCCTCACGGAACTCCTGCACCACAAGGAAGAGGTCTGCCTTTATGATGTCCCAGCACTTTTGGAAGAAAGCCAAAGGAAAACCATCTGGCCCGGGTGCTTTGTCACCTACTAGAGAAAAGACCGTCTTATGCATTTCTTCCTCAGAGAAAGGTAGAGATAGGGCTTCTCTGTCCTCCATAGAAATGCATGGCAGGAGATCATCAGCTATACAAGGCCAGACTGTGTCCTCCTCCGTGAAAAAGGTGTGAGAAGAAATCCCTTGCCTGACATAAAATCGAAAAAGAGATAAATCACCTGATCTCCTCCAAATCCCAAGTTGACCCAAAGAATGACCTAGAGAGTGGAAAATCTCCCACCATCTTACCCTCTATTTCCTGAAGATCTAGCTCCCTCAATTGAGGGACTCTTACGCCAATGAGGCCCTCGAGGTCAGAAAAATATCCTTCTGCTACATGCTCTATTCCCTAAAGCCCCTACTCTATCTATGGAGAGAGCCCCGTGCCAAGAAGTTCCTAGTACTTGGAGTTAGGGTAATCTATTATCCCCCCTAAATCAATGTTTCCCTCTTATCGACCCCTTACAAGGAAGCTAGAGTCAGAGCATAAGGGTAGATTGGGAGATCAACATTGGATGGGTCATCAAGTGAATCTATGTAGCGTTGTATATAAAGCATTTGGGTAGAATTTGAAATATCTGATAATTTAGCCTTTATGTATCTGTTTTCAAGAACTTTTAAGAATAAGGATAAGGATGTGCATGTACAAGGATAAGGATATGGTTAAGGATAGACTTTTTATTTTGAGGAGGACGATAAGGATAGAGCTACTATCCTCACTATTAAGTAACCTTTTGGACCCCTACCTGCACTTTTCTATTTTAGATGAAATTCGTTTTACTACCTTCTAGAAACCATCGAATACCGTTCATAAGAATATCAAAACAAATAGATAAAAATCGATTATCCTCAGAGATTCACTTTAAAAATGGAAATAATTATCAACAGAAATTTGTTGTCTTGTTGACAAAAGGTATGGAAGACAACAAACATATCAAGCATTGAACAAAAGTAAAATCAATAATCAGCACTGTCATCACTTACAACATCTGATTTGGAATATTTGAGACCTTGTGAAAGAGCTGCAATGTATAATGCAGCACCACATAATCCACTAGGTTTTCTGCCTGTCTGTACATATCCATAAAAGGAGATGATGTGCTTAGAAGCAATCATTAAAAAGAGTTATAAAATAGAAATTGAGTCGGCAATATGATAACAAAAATTGCCTGCATCCAGTCTCTTTTCATTCTAGCAATAATGCGCAGTGCAATCTTAATCACCTCTGAGTTCTTTTCACCCAATAAACCTACATGCAAAAGGAGCTGAGCAAAAGTTATATTGGATATACCTCATCTCCAGCAAAAGAAATAATTGTAAAATCTCACATCAGAAAACATAATAAGGTTGTGAATGCCATTGTAGGATCGTTGGGTGGTAATACTTTTGAAGATCTACTTGATACACGACTTTGAGGACCTCATTGTTGCTACAGCAAAATCTCCAAATGGCATGGATTCAAAACCCAACATATGATCACATCATATACAACATGTTGTGAGATAGTGTTTGGACAAGGACAAGGCACGATCATCCTTCGGTACTAATCATGGCTTGGCCATATAGGATTTTCAGGTGCCCAATCTGATTTTTTTAAAAAAAAAGTGAATAGTACCACCAAATATATAAAAGAAAAAGAAAATTAACAAGTATGGGGAGGAGAGCTCCTACAAATCTCCCAAATACAAAAGTCGGCAAAAAACCCTCTGTCCTAGGAGCAAAACAAAAGAGAGAAACAGTCCCGTGTACTTAGTCCAAACCCGAGGCCCACAACACCCTCTTACACCCCAAAAAACTCTCCTGATGACCCTAAACACTCACCCCTTATACAGCAAAAACGCACCCCACCGAAACAAAGAACCCTCCACTGCTTACTACCTTCCTCTACCCTATCTGATTCCCCTCTTCTGTTGGCCTTCTCTGCCTTAGCCTTCCTTGCTATATCTGCTTGTCATCTTTGTTGGATTTTGCATAAGACTAATCGCACATCTTTCTCAACCCCTTCAATCTTCACACCAATAAGGCTCGCTACCTCCATAGCCCGACACTCCATAAACTTTTCCACATTAGCTATAATCTTTTTGACCTCCTCCTTCCTGAGACTTCCCCTCCCTCCACATTAGGAACCTCAATACAATCCACCTCAGCTCAATCAAGTACCTCATCCACGATTAGATCTCCCTCCGGGCGAAATGGCAAAGCCTCAAACTCTCTGGTCGGGGGAGGTAACGCACTAATACTGGCTGCTGACTACGTCCTTCCAGAAGTGCAACGGCCGCCACCGCCGCTCTGCTAAGAGGTCCCCCTCCGGGAGTCAAGATTCCTCACGCCCAATGGCACCATCAGTTGGGGGTCCAGTGCACAAACTATAGTCCCTCCCTCAAGGACTAGAGGCGTCTGTCTGTACTACTCATCGAACAGAAAAGAGAGGAGAGGAAGAGCCTTCAGGGCTACCTCCCCCTCCCCACCACCACTACATCCCCCGCCTGCAGAGGACTCGTCCACAACAAGACCAACGACTGACCGTCCAACACATGTAGCAGGACAGAGGAATGGTACAACCCCCTCCCCTCGCACCATTGCAACCGTCATCAGTATGTCCAGCTGCAAGGAAGAGCCGCCTGGCGAACTGCACATCTCGAAGCTTGGATCGCCCTCCATCTCCCTCAGGGGAGGAGGGTAGGATAAGGACGGAGTGTCACGCCCTGAATGCTCCACAAATGGCCCACCAACGGCGCCTTCGAAGCAGGCAGAGGGGGAAGGACCATCGGTCTCCCGTCGAGCTCAGCACCAAGCCCTACGTGCCATCAGACCGCGTCTCCGCTGGTGAAGGGTGCGCCTGGAGAGCCAGTGGGGGGCCGGGCCAGCGGCAGGCCATGGATGTGGGCCGCCAGAGGGGCACCGAAGCCTGGAGCAGAAAGGGGGAGCACCAATCTAAGCGGGTAGGGGAGATGACCCAAGTCGGGTTCCCTAAAACTCGAAGCCAAATAAGCCGAGTCGGGTAAGCTCCAGGTCAACCTGAAACCATGGAAGGCAGTATCGGCCGAAACCGATACGTTTCAATCGTTTTCGGCCGAAACGTATCGTTTTCGGCCGAAACGTATCGTTTTCGGCCGAAACGTATCGGTTTCGGCCGGTACCGATCCGAAACCGGCCCTTAACACTGTAGCAGGTCCGAAACCTATTAAAAAATATTTTTTTAATAGTTTCGGCCGAAACTCACCTGTTTCGGTGCTAAACCGGAAGGTTTCGGCCGAAACCGGACATGTTTACTAATTTTTTGAGTTTCTTGAATGGTTTCAACCGATTTCGGGACCGGCCGAAATTGATACCGAAACCGATACTGCCATCCTTGCCTGAAACAGCCCGAACCACCCGCGCTCCCCCCCCCCCACTCGTGACCTGGATCCGACCCCGGGCAAAAAGGCACCTCCGAAAGCGCCACAAGAATCCCTAAGGCACTGGCCGCCGCCCTGCCATCCGTTAGAAAAGAGATTCTCACCGCAAAGGGTGCGCTGCCAACCGAAAAAAGTGGCTATCGCCGAGACCGTCGCATGTCGAGGAGGACCACCGAGGCATCCACCATCGTAGGGGACCCCGCCGGCAAAAGCTATAGAGTCCCGGGAACCACGCGGCCGAACGAATTGACGAGGAAGTCCTGCTTCATAGCACAGAATAAGGGGTCCCCCAACCGACATGTGGACGAATGGAACGCTAGGGCTAGGGAAAGCCCCCTCCCTAGAGTCCATCATTGGAGATGTAGCAGCATCCCGTCGGCAACGTCGAACCCCACATCCGCCATCTGTGATGCCGCCTCTTCCTGCAAACCAACAACCAAGAAACTCGACCTCACCACCTGCCTGACCTCCCATGTGCTTCTTCCAGAGCCCCATCCTTCCAACAAGGATCGAACCTTGGCTGCGTCCGCCACACCGACCACAAGGCTGACCCAGACACATCTCTGCATCCATTCCAGTCAAGATGGGAGGAGCTCCAAAGGGATGTCCCCTGCCTTTGAGCAACCTCCCCCAGCCACCGCCGCTTGCCAAGGTGTCGCAGTCGCTCGGACGACCTCCATTTCTTGCCTAGGTGCCGCAGCCGCCTGAATGACCTCCGCGTAGAACTGGCCAAGCACCGGCCTTCTCAGTCGGCAGAACCGCTGGGTGTGGCCGAAGCACCCACAGCGGTAGCAGGCAACCCCTCTCGAGCAGCGGGAAAATGCCCCCCTCCCTTCGCCAGTGAAGGCAGCGACCACCGGAGAGAGATGCCCTCTCCCAGGAGCAAAAACCTCCAAGGACAAGCTCCGGTGCAGGACCACGCCAAGAGGCCATCCTTGACGAAACAATATCTCCGTGGAGTCTCTCTCTCTCTAGAAAATACTAGATAGTGAAACACTATCTATGGCTTCAAGTTGTACTCCGATTGGTCTACCCAGGACCTCCTTGGTCTACACCTTTCCTTTTTGGCATCCTTGCACGTCGTCAAGTACCCAATCTGATTGCAGCCCCTTCTTCTTTTACTTTAAGTGACTGCATCCCCTTCGCAAATAGATTCAAAAAATATAATAACTCTAAACATGTAGACTTCAACTCTCCTGCATCAGAAAAGCCAATTCCTAATTTGACGTGCATCCTGTCTTAAACAGGCTGAAACTAATGTAATTCGCTACTTCTAAAAGCTTGTTCCAATCAAAGCATAAGCTGCAAAAAAAAGTGATGATTCATTCAAAAAAACTAAAAGCTTACAAAAAATGCATAAAATAATTATGCAGGAAAAGGGGCATATAATCGGCATTCTTGGTGTTCCCCTAAGTTTGATTAGGATTTTATATTGCATTGGATTGAGGAACAAACACAGAGTAAGACATAAATAGCACACAGCAATAGCATAAGGATACTAAGCCTCATCGCAAAAAGACTCCCTAGTTTCAAAATGTCAGATACAGATAAATAACACAAGAATAAGCTTGAAACAGGATTGCAGATATTATCACCCCTTGTATAGTCCTTTATCTACCTATTTTTAGAGAGAGAAACTCTAGGGAAAACTTATTGCCGGAGATGACGTCCTGGCATGGTTGTGCGCCGAAGGCTTTCTCCAGTGCCAACCAGTTCGCGGAGGCCGTCGGGCGGTCAACAAGAGGCAAAGCTTGCTTTCGCTGCAGAAGGGCCGGCCACATCCAGAGGTTCTGCCAGATGCGGGGGCTGACAGGCGGCCAATCCTATGCGGAGGCCGTCCGGTCAGGTGTTTCACCATGGTAGGGGAAGGAAGGTGACAGGGGGTGCTGGGAAGTAGGGGACGTCCCTCGGAAATCCTTCCAGCCCAATTAGAGTGGATGCGGATGTGCATCTTTGTAAGTCTGATCAACAGGACGGTGGACCCAAACAAAGTGTGCTTTCTATTGGAAGCGAGAGGAGCAAGCAGGGGCAAGTGGGACGTTCAATAGGTGGCGAGGACTGGGTTCTTGGTGATCAGGCAGGAGGAGCAGGAGGCTACGGCGGCGACAATGGAAGCGAGATATGTAACATTGGAAGAAGTCCTACATCTCTAGAGTTGGACCCTAGGAAGAGGCGCGTTCCCTAGCCCTAATGACTCCTCGATCTGCACCAGGGTCGAGGGGATCACCCTCATTCTCTGAGATGAGGTGGGTCTCTCTTACCTGTTTAGAGGTTTCGGCAGGGTGGTGGCTGGAAGCCTACAGCTAGTGCTGGTGGGGTCCTACACGATGGCAGAAGCTTCCTTTGTGCTCTACGGCAACATGGCAGTTCCGGTGATCATTTCCTTTGCCGTCGGCAGGCATTTTTTCGTCGTTGGGTACTATGTTCAGGCATGCGAAGGTGTGGCTGCGGGGCGATTAGGGTTTTAGGGGTCCCGCTCCAAAATGGAAGACAAACAGTGTCCGACGGGGATTCAAAATTCGAATACACCGCCGGATCACCTCTCAAGCAGACCCGATTTAAGGGTAGTGATTTAGCAGATCCAATTCAAGGGGCCGCAGGTGTTGTGGAGGGCTCCAGTTGCGATTTGGGTCCGTCGGGTACAAGGTCAGCTACCCGCAACTTATCCGCTAGGAGCGGGTTGCCTCTGGGTATGGGAGGGCCCACACAAGGTT